>OU015497.1:40861854-41006630 GCA_907164885.2 Dolomedes plantarius
TGTTGTTTCATAAGTGCCGTTGGAAAATATATCCCAAAAATTCTCGTGGGCAAAAAATCAGCACAGTCCAAAAAATAAAATAAAAAGATATAAATGTATGGAATAACACCCTGTGTCATTTGCCTCTCAAAGAAAGTGGGAAATATGCGAGGGAAGTCAAGAAAATTATTCTCTTTCAGGTCACTAGGGGAGTTCAGTTGATAGAGTACTGGCTTCTAGGTTAGGAGACCCGGGTCTGAGTGTTAGCAGTTCCCAACAATTGAATTGCAGTTCACAACTTGAAATACAATCTATTGAAATAGACAAAATTCAGTTCGATTTATTAAATAACGGTGTTAAACTTTCCTTGCTTTGATCAATTAAACTATTGAAGGTATGCAAAGATGGAGTTAGTTGAAAATAATATAGGAATGGGAACAATGACCTAAGAGTGATTCAACGTGAAGAGTTTAAAAAAGGTTTTTCTTCTGTCTTGTTTAAATAATGTTATCCTGACGCTAACAACGGTGCTACACTCAACGGAAAAATAAAAAAGAAAGAAACAGCAAAAATCTTAGAAAGAGCGAGAAAGAAAGATTATTATTTTCAGTTACTATTATTTTAGATTACAATTATTTTTATTTTATTTTATTCAAAGTGAGGAAAGTTCTTGTTAGGGCTTTGCCTGTAGCAATCATTTCTCATGTCGTAAACAGCACTGAAAGCACTAACTCTCCACTTAAAAGTTTGTTATTACATTGGGATCACTCACCATCTACGAGGCAAAATCCGAAGCAATTTGCAATGTTCCTCATATCCTTAAAGTGACTTCTATACTCCCTATAATTTAGAGAGACCTTTCGTAAAATTAAAAAAAAAATCTCACTCATTTATATCTTCCCTATTGTTGATTATGTGTAAGAAATACAAAATAATTAGTTTTTATTCTGGAAATAATTGCCCTCATAGTATCAAAGAAAAAGACTTGAAAGTAACTGATGAAACAAATCTTTATCAAACTTCAAGAAGAGATTAAAAAACTTCTTCATTTTGAAAATGATTAAAATCCCCATTGTTATCTGGAAAACAGCTTTTCAGGCCAGACGTTAAACAACCAAGAAAGAAACACGGTGGAAAAAAATAGGGGAAAAAACAACTTTTAAGTTTTACAGACAAAACATGTATTGAGATGTAAATGTCAGTGCTTTTTAGCTCAAAGAGATTTCCCTGGAATTCCCCCCTTTTTTTTTTGTATTCTTTCGCAACAGGGTAATTTATCTAAAAATGCGTATGTGAATGCTATATTTATTTTTATATTTTTAATTGTGTGCCATTAAAATAATTGCTTATTTATTTCGCATAGGTTTATTCAACAGACATCATTGAGGAAAGTTACAAATAGGTATATCTGTTGTTTAGGGGAACAATTAGAGTCGCCAGTTTGTGATCTGGCTCTTCTGAACTTCTATATTTAGATCGCATACCATAGGGTGAGAGGATAACAGAAATAACAATCAAATGAATGAAAAACTTTGATGAATATGATTACGTTGAACAAGACTTAGATTGGACCGAAACATCGTTCCGGATCATGAAATGCGCTTATCTTATCGATTCATGTCGTCAAACATTTTGCAATTAATCGTTCTGGTCCACGAGGTATTGTTTGGTTAAAAGCAACTTTCTACGCATAATATTTACTAATGTTAAATAGGGGCACAATATTTATTTTCATAAAAGTTTTTTGTTTCATTAAATCAGGTGCTCTTTATGCATACGACGTAACAGGCATTTAGCTTTTTTATACTTTTTAAAATTACACCTAATTTAGTTCAAATTTGAGGAAGTGTTTTATTCACTGAATTTAACTCATGCACACATATTTTTTTTAAAGGAAAATTCTATTTTCTTTTCGTTTTTACGGAAAATAAATCAAAATATTAAGTCTCAGGCGTATAAATATTTAGGTGCTTTTTTACACTGCTGGCCACTGTAAATGCAACACCCTGAAGGAAACATGCAAATAACATGAAATTTACAACATGCATTAGCGAAGGTGAGATATGCAAATGATTAGAATTTCAGCGCAGACGCACATCACGCGCGCCTGTGGCGCCACTTCAAACCGCTATTTAAGGCTTAGAGATTTCGACGATTTCAAGTTCGGCTATTGTGTTTTTCTTGTGGTTTTTTCAAAAAAACGACGAATTAGGCCTCGTCGAAAACAGCGATCATCTTTTGATCAAGTATCGGATTTCGACAGAGGAAGGATAGTGGCCTACCGAGATTGTGGATTATCTTTCAGGGAAATCGGTAGTCGTGTTGGACGAAACTAAACAACTGTAATGCGGATATGTGATCGTTGGATGCAGGAGGGTACGACGGACCAGCGTGTGCGATCGCATCCACCTCAGCGCACCACTTCACGTGATGACAGGAAAATTGTGCGCATGGCAGTGACGGATCGGTCAGTCACATCACGAACCATAGTACAGCACATGCAGTCTGTAACGCATCATCCAGTGTCTGCGCGTACCATTCGACTCCGTTTACAGCAGAGTGGTCTGTCCGCAATACGTCCATTGCTTTGTCTACCCTTCACGCAGAACCACAGACGTCTCCGCCGCCAATGGTGCGATGACAGAAGGATGTGGACGGCAGAATGGAATGAAATTGTCTTTACTGACGAGTCACGCTTCTGTCTGCAACACCACGATGGTCGCATTCGAGTCTGGAGACACCGTGAGGAGAGGATGCTGAACAGCTGCGTTATGCACCGCCACACTGGTCCTGCACCGGGTATTATGGTATGGGGCGGTATTGGATATCACTCTCGCACACCTCTAGTATGCATTGCCGGTACTTTAAACAGCCAGCGCTACCTCTCCGAGGTGTTGGAGCCAGTTGTTCTTCCTTACCTTCAGGGCTTGCCCATAGCCATATTTCAACAGGATAATGCGCGACCACGCGTGGCACGCATTGTCCAACGGTTCTTCGTAAATCGCCAGATTGAATTGCTTCCCTGGCTACTGATTTTGGCAGGAGCCACACTTCACAGAAGTCTATAAATTTAATCATTTGATACGTGATCAACATGTTATCTACAAAATAAATTTTGTTGTGATATCTTTTGTCTTTCTTGGTGTTGCAATTTGGGTGGCCAGCAGTGTAAAAGGAAAAAAAAAATCCTTCTTTCCTAATTTCAAGAATTTTTCAACAATTGACCTCTCCTGTTTAGATCCCCACAGTCTCTATTCTGAGTGTTTGGTTATTTATTTTGCTTGGGTTTAGCTGGATTCATCAGAGTGCTTTTAGTCTTCAGTTCGTATTGTAATAAAATAATTGTACATATCTTCAAACTGTACTATAAGTGAAAAATGAAATTACTCCCCACACATTGTTGTTCCTACGTAAAATAAAAAAAAAAATTCA
Organism: Dolomedes plantarius; assembly: GCA_907164885.2. Taxonomy (NCBI): domain Eukaryota; kingdom Metazoa; phylum Arthropoda; class Arachnida; order Araneae; family Dolomedidae; genus Dolomedes; species Dolomedes plantarius. Next base: position 40,865,266 of record OU015497.1, read on the forward strand.
GGTAGTCTCTTCTAATGAAACTGCCGCGGGTTATTAACATATGAAAACTTATCGTAACTTACCACTTTTGTATGTATATATGTATGTATGTGTTATGTATATATGTATCTATATATGTACTTATCTATATATATAAAACAGTTCCGTGACTGACTCATTCATTCATTCACTGACTGACTGACATACAACGCACAGACCAAACCGCTGGACCTAAAGGGCTGAAATTTTGCATGGCGATTCTTCTAATAGTGTAGGGGTGCACTAAGAAAGATTTTTCAAAAATTCTTCTTAGATTTTTTTAAATTAAATTTTTAAGCTGTTTTTTTACTTTTTTAAAGTTTGCATTTAAAATAATAATTTGAGTGTTATAAAATTTATATCACGAGAAAGATCATAAAAAATCTTTAAAATGAGATCTTTTTCGAATATTTACCTTCAGTTTCTGATTTTTGGTGAATTTTTAAAGATTAATTTTTAGAATTTAATTTATTAAATGCTGATCACGTGATTTCTTTTTCTGGTTCTTTAAATAAATTTATCGTCACGTGTTTAACAACAAAATAGACAAAAAATATTTTCTTTTCTTTCTAATGCGGCAGACGATTGGACATTATCCAAAAAAATATTAAAATACAATAAAAGATATGTTCTTCGAACTGTACTATATTAACTGTACTATATTCTTTAGTATGTCCTATTAGATTTAATTTGAATATTTTCTTCTACATTATTTTGTCTATAAAAATAGCCCTCACGATTTTTTTATAAATATATAATTTTTTTTACATCAGTTGTATACATTGATTGTCGCATTTATTATAAATAAATAAATATATATATATATATATTTATTTATTTATTTATTTTGGCATTAATTGCATATATTGACCGTTGTATTTAATTTGAATGTACTCCGTAGCGAAGTGCGGGTTTTCAGCTAGTATATACATATATATATATATATATATATATATATATATATATATATATATATGTCAAAATTTTGACGCATTTTGGTACTTTTCTGTTTAACTGTTTACTGCTTGTCCAAGCGATACAGACTGGGTTTGGCGAGCTGCCAAATTTATAACTCGCGAAGTACGGATGGACGGTTTCAGCGTCTGAAATTTTCCTTTTCGAAGGACCGTTATGAAGGAACGTAATCCTACGTTAAAAAATTAAATGCAGAATTTCTTTACCCATATCTTTCAATTTCTTTTCTGTTTTTTTTCCTGAAAACTCACATTATATAGAAAAAATTATATTTTCTTCATCCATCCGAAATTATATTTTAGTAAGTGAATAAAAATTTATGACGACCGCCTGTACGACCAAGAATGTGACCAGGTGCTCTTAAATTCGAGGGCGATTTAGGAAGCCCTGCAAAGCGAAGAGTCCTCGATCATATGAAGTAGAGATGCGACATCGATTTCGATGTTTTCAAAACATAGATGTTTTGATAAAAACATCGATATTCTAAGCATCGATATATTGAAGCTCATTTTTTTTAACATCGATGTTTTGTGCTCGATGTTTCACGTTGTCTTGATGTTTTTTGTTAATGAAAAAGTACATAATAAAAAATTAACCACGTAGCATAATTTTCATACTCAATAAATGAAAGTCTGAATTCTGAAAAGGACGATCACAAAAAGGGAAACAATACCCTAGCAACGAGAAAAATGGCAATTAACAACCAATGAATAACTATAGGCCTAATAATTGTTGTTTACAGTAAAGAAAACATAAGCTTGTTTAGTTTTCCCCCATACGCTGGCTTTGCATCAAATTGGTGTAAATGTATGTAAATTTCATTTGTGTTATTTAATTTGAAAATAAAAGATTTGTTAATAGATTGCTCTTATTAATTTTTTTATATTAAACTCTGTTGAACGAAACTGAAAAATTCTTATAAATCTATGCTTTTATTCTTGTGTTTGTGCTTATATGTATCGCTTATAAGCTTATATGTATTGTGCTTATATGTATCGATGATGAATTGCCACGTTTAGAAGGAGACATCGGTTATTACGTCCATGAAAATATGAGCCCAGCAACCATTTTAATTCTACATTTACTGCATTGCCTTAAGAGTCTTTGATTTGAAATGAACAGTACTGAGAATATTTTCTCCAAAGCAAGAATTACTCTGAAAAAAAGAAAAGAAAAATAACAAAAGTGAAAAATCTTTAATATGCTAAACTTCTTGGTTTTTTCTTAAACTGTATATTAATATTATTATTCACAATACACCTTACAGACTTCAGACCACTCTGATCAAACTGTATATGTAAAATTTCTATAAAACCTGAAGGCAAATTACTTTGAAGCCATTCCTATGCAAATAATTATGCTTGTGTTCAGTAGATCTTTCAAAAACTAAACATCATTTAAATTCTGAAGTAAAAAATATTTTCAAAGCAAAAATTTCCAATTGCTTAAGTAGTTTTTAATGACCTTTATTGCATAATGAGGTTTAAATAAAGCCACGTTTCGTTGAAAAACAATTTTTTTTACAAAATAATAAAATGAAACAAAAATTTTGTGACCTTAAAAAAAGAAAGATTTTGACGATCATAAATATTCATTTGTGATCGTCTTAGTCCCTTAAACCATTTCTAAGAGATTGTTTTTTTAATCGTTAATCTCCTAAATTGCCATTGAACAGTAAACATGCGTAACAATACTTCATTAATCCTTTATAAAGGAGTCTTTTATTCTTACTATGCGATCTATATTAGTTTCTTTTTCAATTAAATAAAGTGTCAAATTTACTTTGCTTGCAATTGCGCCTTATCTTGAAAGAGAAGTACCGAGGACCTGGGCTGAGTCCGACAAAGCCCAAAGTCCATTCTAATACATAGAGCAGGGGTTACCTAGAAATATAGAATTATGAGCCCTTTGGGAATGTTTAGAGACTTAGAAGAGCCCCCCCCCCAAAAAAAAAATATAAATAAATAAATAAATAAATAAATAAATATTTCAAGTAGTCTCTTCTAACGAAACTACCGCGGGTTATTAACGTAGGATTACTTATCATTGCTTACCTCTTTTGTATGTATATATGCATTTATATATATGTGCGTATGTATAAATATACATACTAGCTGCTTACTTGGCGTCGCCCAGGTATTTATTAATCTCAATTTTTTACTACACAGGAAAAGGAATGAATTCTACCTATAGTTTAAAATCTAAGTGGTTTTATTTACGGGTATTTAAAAGTATATGTACAGTATACAAATGATAAAATAAAATTACAAACTCACTCTATTATTTAACTCAAAACTTGATTATAAACAACACTTTTAGTTTCTCATATTTATCTCAGTGACTCCAAAAACATTCGACACTACTCTAGGACATTTTGGACATTTCATTTTTCCCCTTTCCCCCCTCCTCTCCCAATGGTGATGGGGGGGGGCTGAACTTACACTTAAACGACATCGGGAGTGTCACTATTAATCTCAGCGACCCCGAAAACTATGGATTCGACACTATTCTCGGTTATTTTGGAGATTTTATATTCCCTCCTTCTTCCCTCTCATCCCCCATGCTAATGGGGGGGGGGCTGAACTTGCACTTAAACGACATCGGAAGTGTCACTATTAATCTCAGCGACCCCGAAAAGTATGGATTCGACTGTGATATCAGTCGTTTTCGATTATGTTTACCACCCTGCCCCCCCTAGGGTGCTAGGGGTGTCTTATAGTGAATCTAAACCATTCTCGAATCAACTTAATCGCACACACAAAATTTTATAAAAATCAGTCCAGCCGTTTAGGACGAGTTCAGTGACATACACACGGACAGAAGAAATATATATATAAAGATATGTATGTCAAAATTTTGACGCATCTTGGTAATTTTCTGTTTAACTTCTGATAGACTGTATTTGGCGTGCTGCCCAAATTATAACTCACGAAGACGGATGGACGGACAGTTTTAGCGTCTGAAATTTTCTTTTCCGCAGGACCGTTATGGAGGAACGTAATCCTACGCTGAAAAAAAAAAGTTAGATTTGTTATGACAGAAATTTAAACTTTTTTTTATTAATAATGTTTTTATAAAATATACCGTGCTCCAGATGTTAAAATAATTCTGCGCTCAGATGGCAAAATGTTATAAGAAATTAACGTGACAGCAATTCTAAGATTCAAGATGTCATGAAATATCAGTAATTAGATTTGCATGAGCAAACGTGGTACCAATGCTTCAGAAAAATAGTTGGCTATTACTTACAGTAGTTACAGTAAATAGAAAATACCGGCAAACGAGAATCCGGAATGTGAAAAACTCAATTTTTTTTTAAAGAAAAGTATTTTGCCATATGAGCACAGAGTTAATGTTTCTAAATCCTTAAAAAATTTCAATAGCTTTTTATTTTCTTTAAATTGCTTTGTCAAATTATTCAGATCTCACGTAGTTTTAGTGGTTGCAGTTCGTGGCATTTCAGTTCAATGTTGATTTGTCTCTGGGTGTTATTTATTTTTATTTACCAAAATGTAGAATACAAGGATTCACTCCTATAAGTTGTACCAAAAAGGGAACTTATACGACACACTAATTTTAATTTTGAGTATTTTTATTCTGTTAAAAGTTTCAGAAATTTTAGAGGAGAGCCGCACAAGGCTCGCGACCGGCAGTTTGGTCAGCCCTGACAAACAACCTAATCGTAGTTTTAGTATATCGTAGTTTGCTTGGTTTGGCAGTTTGGTCAGCCCTGATAAGCAACCTAATCGTAGTTTGAGTGTATCGTAGTTTGCTTGGTTTGGCAGTTTGGTCAGCCCTGATAAACAGCCTAATCGTAGTTTGAGTATATCGTAGTTTGCTTGGTTTGGCAGTTTGGTCAGCCCTGATAAACAGCCTAATCGTAGTTTGAGTATATCGTAGTTTGCTTGGTTTGGCAGTTTGGTCAGCCCTGATAAACAGCCTTATCGTAATTTGCTTGGTTTGGCAGTTTGGTCAGCCCTGATAAACAGCCTAATCGTAGTTTGAGTATATCGTAGTTTGCTTGGTTTGGCAGTTTGGTCAGCCCTGATAAACAGCCTAATCGTAGTTTGAGTATATCGTAGTTTTGGTCAGCCCTGATAAACAGCCTAATAGTTGTTTGAGTATACCTTGGTTTGCTTGGTAGTTTGGTCAGTCCTGATAAACAGCCTAATCTTAGTTTGAGTATATCGTAGTTCGAGTAATCGTAGGTTGATAAATCGTCGTAAAATTACTTCTGGAGGTGCGGGGTCAAGTGTTCCGGTCTTGTCACTTGACTCGGTTCAAAATGACGGGACCGGTCCTTTAGCCAAATCGGCCTAAACCTTGGTGGTGCCAGTCAAAACAGGAGCTGCACCTTCATCGCCCATAGTCTTCGGGACTTGATCTGATGTCGCTGTCGGTCAAGTGGCATAAGCAACAACAATAACAGCCTAATCGCGTGTAGTGCCCGGACTAGGGCTTTTGAGCTCAGCCCTCTCTCATCTAGGCTGAACTTACGAAAGAAAATGTACAGATTTCGTACGCTGTAATAATAAATTAATATAAGATTCTTTCCTCTTAATATTTGATTCCCTAAACATAGCCTTTTCACACACCTGCGAAACAGCTTTTTTCCTGCTTTAATAATAATAATAATAATAATAATAAAAACCAAGCGCTCAATTGAGAATGCGTTCGTTTCATTTTGATATACCTTAAGAAAAATCTTCCCTGCTCCTTCTTACCCCAAAGCATCCTCTCTCCCACTCCCAAGTCCCCGATCTGCACTTAAAACCCGAGGCAAACGGCGTTTTCCCGAAATCGCGCACACATATGAATAGCCCTCTCTCCCTCTATCAAACACTCCATCACGGAGACATGCCATAAAGGCGAACTCGCGCGCCCCCGATCCCGTGATGTACGGCCTCCCCGCAACAGCGGCCACGGGGCCCATCAAAAGCATCCCGCGAGTCGCATTAACGCTAAATCAAGCACCGGAATGTCTTTATGGCCACCCGCGGAGCAAACATGAAATAAGGCTCGGAGAGGAGCACAATGGTTTTATAAAGTGTCTCGGACGGCGAGTTAACGTAGATCAGGAATGGCGCTGCCAAGTGGCTGCTGCCTCTCCAGCCGATATATAGCTAGTATATATATATATGGCCCCGCTCCGGGCTAGAACGGATGGCGAGGCCGCGCAAGGATTGTTCGCCCGTTTTAATTAACAAACGGTTTCGCCGGACCGGGAGTATCTCGCTGTTTAGTAAATCACGAGAGTCATTTATGCATCCATCAATTGATAGTCCAGTAACACATTATTTGAAGTAACACACCGTAACAGAAATACAATCTGTATTAGCATCACTGTTTTATAAACTATTGTATGTGCTATATGCCACACCATATACTACACGACAATTTAGCCTATATTCTATTACTGTTCTATGTTCTGTATCATATACTATGACTTCACTGCACATTATTACAGTACTCTATAATAAAAGTATATAGTATAAAGTACTGTATTTAGTGTAGTATATATATATATAGTGGAATCTCGATCTATCGGTTTTCAAGGGACCGACTGAATTGAACGATAAATGCGGGAAAACGATCGATTGAGATTTCACTGTATATATATATATATATATATATATATATATATATATATATATATATATATATACCGTGTGAGCCAAAATTTCGTAAAAACTTTAAAAATTCATAATAGAGGAAGCGATTATGATAAAGAAGTGCGGTTTGCAAGAAAGAGCTCACAAGAAAGTCGGAATTTTTAACAGCAAAATAAAAATTAGTTAAACAAGTCACCGGTAGAAGGCGCTGACGACCCGAAACACAATGAACAGGACAACAGCACGTGCAATTCATTTATTCTTGCTATAACAATTGTGCAACATGACCTCCAGAACATTGTACGACACAACTAAGGTCTCAACAGCTTGACCAACAAAACTCGATCTTGTAATGATAACATTCTGAAAGCGAATGAGAAATTCTCGTGTATCACGGTCTTTTATTGCAAGATTGATTTGCATAATTCTGCTGAATCTCTCGCATGAATAAGCGCCATCTACCGGCGACTTTTTAAACTATTTTTTTGTTTTTGTTGCTGCTAAAAAAATCCGACTTCCTTGTAATCCGACTTCCTTGTCCTGATGAAGAAGTGCGGTTTGCAAGAAAGCAAACCGCACTTCTTGCTATAACAATTGTGCAACATGACCGCAGCATGAGGCTACGCAGTTGTAAGTCTTCATCATAATTTCTTTCTTTTTTTGTGAATTTTTGAAGTTTTTACGAACTTTTGGCTCACCCGGTGTATATATATATATATATATATATATATATATATATATATATATATATATATATATATATATATAAAGGGGAGTAAAATAGCAGGCCTCCTAGTGGTAGACCCTGGATAACGCTAAATCTGCTACAGCTTTCCGCCGACCTTTCTTAACCATGCGATTAAATTCCATAAATAAACGTCCTTTTAAGGATTTGAATATTCTTCAATGGAACGCAGGGGGTCTCTCCCATGAAAAGAGAACATGGCTTCTGACTGTTTGTAAGTCTTTTGATATTGATGTTTTAGTTATTCTTGAGGCTAACTTTAACGACGATTCTTTGAATGACCACCACTTTGGTCCGTATGATATCCGAGTTCTGCCGAAAAGAAGACAAATTGCTAGTGGCATCCTGTCTGGTGTTAGGAATAATTTGATTACCACTTTTAAAATATACTCATGTCCATAAATTAAGGATAATTCAGGAATCACATGGAAATCGAACTCTAAAGTAAAAATTTCACCTGTAGAATTATCACACACATCTTCAAGAATTATATGCAAATTACAGGAAGCCACCAGATGACGCCGATGGTACGTCACAATGACGAGAGTGTAAGAGAGGGGTATATAAGGAATTGTGGCAAAGAAATAAAATTGTTCACAAGCGTTCTGTAAGCCGCTCAGTGCCATAACCGAATAGTTAGGACTCAGAGGACGCAAGTGGATGATTTTTTACGTGGTAGAATTATCGGCCGCCTGGAATATGGAGTACTCAGATGGAAGTATCCGAGTTATTTGGAATTGCCCAAAGTGTCATCTCTAGGCTTTGGCAACGATTCCAAGATGATGGAAATGTCAGTAGACGTTACAGCACAGGTCGCCCCCAAGTTACAATGCCGTATTTGGCAGTAACTGCCAAAAGAAGCAGACGGAGCACAGCATCCGACCTGTCTCGTCAGCTATCTGCAGCCACGGGTACCGCAGTTTCAAGGCAAACCATGTACAGACGTTTGGGAAATATTGGTCTATATGCTCGCAGGCCAGTCAGATGTGTTCCGCTCACGGCAACTTCCCGTCGGCAGCGATTAGCCTGGAGTAGAGAACATGCAATGTAGACATCGTCACAGTGGGCTTGTATGATGTTTTCCGACGAGTCCAGGTTTAGCTTGCAGTCTGATTCATGACGGACTTTCATATGGAGAACGCCAGGTACCCGTTACAACCAAGACGACATCATTGAACGACACCGTTACGGTGGTGCAGGATTGCTCGTTTGGGGTGGAATTATACTGGGCTCCAGAACAGATCTGCATGTTCAAATCGGAACCATGAACGGCCACATTTATCGGGACATCATTCTGGAACCACATGTACGTTTGTTTAGGGATGCCATGGGCGCAGAATTTGTGTTTATGGATGACAACGCCCGTCCTCACCGAGCAAACATCATAAACGAATGCCTTCAATCCGAGGATATCACCCGTATGGAATGGCTAGCATTCTCACCTGACTTGAATCAGATAGAGCATGTGTGGGACATGCTTGGCCAAAATTTGGACTTCCCAGAAAATACCAACACCAGATCCCAAGGAGCTGGTGTTGGTATTTTCTGGGAACTTTTTTGCTTTTATCTGCCAGTTGGAAACTTCTCAATCCATTTTGATGGAGAACGGGAATCAATATATATTGCAATTCAGTCCATCCGACAGAGTTCTTTTGAGAGGGCTGTGATCATCTCCGATTCAAAATCCGTCCTTCAGGCTGTATCTTCTAATTAAGAGAGAAAAAGCCCTCGCGTCCAGCTGTGTATATCCCTTCTCGAGAGAATGCAAAGTGTCTTTTCAGTGGGTGCCCTCCCACTGCGGTGTCAAAAGAAATGAGAAAGCTGGCTTTTTGGCAAAGAGAGGGTGCAATATAATTCAGAAACTAAACAGAAACTTGCCCTTTCATTCATCAAAACCAAAAATAAATAGAGTCTAAAGAGAAGGAACGTTTAAAGTTTAGACATTTCTTCTATACAAAGGCTGCTTACTTCTCTCGTGCTGAGCCCTGGAGTGTTCTCGGCACCAGTTCCTATTTTGTGTCCCGATGCTCCTCCTGCGGCTGCCACTGCCACTTTAAGACTTTTGACAGGGCACGATTGCCTCCGTGCCCATCTCTTTCGTTTTAATATTGTGAACTCACCTGTGTGTTCTTTATGTTCAACCGGACACGATATGACTGCTGCGCACATAGACGAATGCCCTGCATTATCTTATTGTAATTGTGTTGTAGAAAAATATTGGAGAGCACGAAGTCTTATGACCTAATAGTCAACAGGATAGCATTTGATAAATAATATATATATATATATATATATATATATATATATATATATATTGTAGAGTATAGCTCACTTCTACCCGCACTTGGGTGTATATAATTTGAAGTGGCACTCTAAATGAATTTGATACAAACACAGTTTATACATGACACAATGTTTATTGAATTCGTTGCACATATAGAATTTGCTTTTACAGCAATAAGCATACGTACTACTTGTACGAAATATATATTAGCATTCAATAAAAATGCACTTTGCAATACTCACAAACCAGCAGAGAGTCAAACCAGCAGTTCTGCCACGTAAACTTTGGGCCCCCTAAGCATAAGCGCCAGTTAACACCTGGAGCTGCTTACCTCGTAGCTCCCTTAACCCGCTTATCTATCAACCTCAACAACCTTTCTATTAATCAAGCTGCATGGTATTTATACCAAGTGCGTATGCCGAAATTAGCACATCACAAGCAGCTTCTTTAATTTATTCACTCAAAAGTTCGATTCTTGTGAATCGTATCTTATGTATACCTTGCAATATATATATATATATATGTATATATATATATATATATATATATATATATATATATATATATATATATATATATATATATATATATATATATATAAATGTGTGTGTGTGTGTGTGTGTAAGTAAGTAATAAATCCGGGATAACTCGGGAAAGTTCCTATTTAATCCGTAGTCTTGGAACCGGGGTAGGCGATGGTCCCTCAAGTAGAGAGATTCAAAATTACTGAGAAGAGTAGTCGTGACTGTTTTAACAAAACGAGCGGCTTGCATATTGATGCAGGCACGCTGGTGAGAAAAGGACACTTCCAGAAGGACGGAGGAATCAGCTTCCCTTCTAAAGGCTTTTATTACAAGGTAGTTTCTCGCTGGACATCCGTACATCAAACATTTCTACAGATCACTTATTTTGGGAAAAATCCCGGCAGCGCAACGCTGCGAAGATATGGACGGAGAGTTAAAAATCCCGTCATGTTGGGTTTTAATACGAACACAAAAAGCTGAAAAAAGACACCAAGAAACGCTGACGTTAGCGAAAGGGTACAGGCGTGTAAAACTTCTAATTGGCTGAAAGGTGACACCTGACCTTAACACGTCATATGGGGTGATGGTTTTCGAATGTTCCACGGCATTCGACCTTATATAACTATTGGCCGCACGTGGCTTTTTGAGGGAGAATCTAATGGATTAATTTGGAATACTTAGGTCAAATTCAGAAATGAGGGACGACGTTCTATTGCGGTAAGATAAAGTTAATGAAGGGAAACGTTATTGCTTCACACACACACACACACACACACACACACACACACACACACACACATATATATATATATATATATAATACTTGATACCATTTCTATACCATATACTAAAGCCATATTATGTAATATATATTTTGGGGTATATTCTATTCCTATACTGTATACTGAACTATATATTATGTGCAATGCTGTATGCTATAAATTGGAAACAACGATAATAACATATATTGTAAATATAATACTGTATATTGCATATGATGGTATATACTCTATACCAGAGGTGGGGAACGCGCGGCCCCCATGATCTTCTCTTGCGGCCTTCATAAAAGCTAGCACTTGTACTAATTAATATTTAATTATATAGATTACAACAATTTCCAAATCAATAGAATTAAATAAAGAACGGCATGAATGTATGTACAGTGTCGGCCAAAATAAAGTTGACATTTTGAAATTGTTGTCTAAAGTCGCTACAATTGTATATTTATCCAAATGATCTTAGTTTACCTTGATTGTATGATACTTTAACTACACTTTATATGTAATTTAATGCTCAGAGTTTCTTAGCAATACTATCAGACATGTTATATGATCTCTACACAAAAACTATTTTCTTACTATTATTGTTGTGACTGACTCCATGTAAGTTAAAACGCATTATTTTTTCTGCAAAAAAAAATAATAATTAATGATTAATGTTACAACGAGTTTTTATCCTTATGTGAATACAAAAATATTTTATATTGTAACTTTTTATGTCAAATAATAAATAAATATGGACTTAATGTTTTTGTTATTTTTCTATATAATGCACCAAATTGTTAAAACTATATCTAACTATAATAATTTCATAAAAGTCGCATTTATAGGTTCATCAGCTTATGCGTCCTTCTTTATTACTACCTAATTTGCATGTAGCCTCTAATGGTAAAAAGGTTCCCCACCTCTGCTCTATACTATTGTGTATTATAAATAATAATATATACTTTATGCAATAGTATCTACTATATGCCATAGCATAATATGTGCTAATAATTATTAGTATTTGAATCCATTCGTTTCTCCATTATGTTAACCGGGCAAATCCCCTTTGCGTCTGTTCTGACAACCTCTCGCGCTGGAGAGCCGAGAAACTTTCTTTACATGAAGAACTCTTTGAAGAAGAAAAACTATATTTACTGTAGTTAAGCATTTATTATAGCGACCTTGACGGGGTGTAATTATTGCAGTAAATTTTCAGGTTAGTTTCGTTCTAATCAGAACAATCTATTAATCCTTCCTCATTCTGTTTTATTATCAGACGCCTTTGTTTATCGATTATTTATGCTTTGATTAAAAGCTTCGGGTGGATTGAAAACTCTAGTTTGTAAGGAGTTTTAAAGGGCTAGTGATAATTAAAACTGATATTTCCCCTTTTCCTTTACTCTCTCTTTACTGCTCGTTTTCCGAAACGACGAAAAACGAGATTTGAGTTGTATAGAAGGTCTTTCGCACTTTATGGAAACGATTTTGATAGTTAAGTTTTATGTATAAATGCCGTATTTTATTCGGTGATTTGCTTCGATCTGATAGCCATGGTTTTGACAAATAGCTCTAGCTCGAATTTTCCATGAAAGTAAATTTTTGCTTAGTACTGTTATGTCAGTTTTACTTCATTCCTCTTAAACAGTTTTCCAAAGTCCGTTCAGTGTTCTTAGATGCCGTTTTTCTGAGGCTCGTATTAAAAACCGAAATATCAAAAGTCCATTGGAGAAGAGTCAGGGGATTTTACAGGTATTTCATTAAATGGGATACATTTTATTCCTGTTTCTGATTATTTCTATGCTAAATAAGCGGCAGTTGATTCAGACGTGGGACTAGAGGCTTTGTCCATTATGAAGCTCAATGTTATCAATGTCCTTTCCATGTAAGGCTGGAATTTCTTCTTCAAAAATTGGTTCTAAAATATTCTGCTGATAGTAGAGTGAATTAATTTTGCTGTACTTGAGACTTTTTTTTTTTTTAATTTGCTGTTGTAACAAAATTATGCAACTATCATGAACTCCTTTGAGAACTTTTCTGTACACTGACGTAGCCATTTTGTACGGTCATTCCCATCAGTTGAGCTATAGAAAATTAATCTTTTTTATTACTGTCACTTAAATACACCCATGCCCCATCGAGTGTTACCACAAATTTCCATTTTTCAGCAGCTAGGTGTTTTTCATATAATTTTCTACAATTTGCTTTCCTTTCAGCAATATGCTTTGACAAAAGCAGATGAACTTTAGATTTAAACATCTTTTTTAACTTCAAATCTTTATGAATTATTTTACTTACAGTGCCAGAAGACATTCCTAGTTTCGATGCTATGGATCTTTGAGTCGGCGGATTTTCTTTTAGGATCTGAGACTTCACTTTCTTGATATTTACCTGCGTTCGAACAGTCTTGGGATGAGTTAAGTGGTCATGTTTTAATTTTTACTCTCAGTTAGACATTTTTTCCCTTTCAAATTTAATATATTATAAATACCTATTTTTGAAATGCCATAACGACAATTTTTACACCGCTTTATAATTTGTTGATACGAATATTTCTCCCCGGAAAGTGCAGTTACGTAACCTTCGAGCCATTTATCAATTTTAGAAGTCATTTGAAAATAAATCTTTTATTTTACATTCCAATCAAAGAAAAACAAAAGCAGACGATTATTCTGAAGTTGCCAAATTTTTATTTCAAATTGCAAACGCCAAAAACAAATTACAAAATCGTTTCCATAAAGTGCGAACGACCATCTGCAATCGTTATTTAATCGAAATGCTGATTAGCAGTTCTTCTGTCTATCCTGAATTACAAAACGAAAAGAAGTGAAACTTGCACAGCATTTGTGTTCTCCACGTGGGATTCCAACTTGATTAAAAATTCCCTATAATTTCTGTTGTCTCATATTTCATTTAGACTTCATATTTTGTCAAACTATTGAACTGGTATATATATGATAAAAAGTAGAGATAATAAATATCCATGTTTCCAAGAATATCAATGTACTGAAAAGTATTAATTGTTATGGTTGGCAAATATATATATATATATATATAATATATATATATACACTGCTGGCCATCCAAATTGCAACACCAAGAAAGACAAGAGATATCACAACAAAATTTATTTTGTAGATAACATGTTGACCAAGTATCAAATGATTAAATTTATAGACTTCTGTGATGGCTCCAAGGCGAAGACGCTTCACTGCTGTGCCCCAGGAGATCACCTGCTAACTGTCCCGGCTTTGACTGGCCGTGACTATCTCCACAACCCAAGAAACTGACTCGAGAAGCGGAGTTTAGTGTTTCAAAAACACTTTATTCTTTTCTGGAAAGGTTCACAGGGAGATGCACTGTACAGAAAAATCAACTTACACCAAGGCAAACTGCCTTTCGGTTTACACGGCCCACAGCCGAAAAAAACGCTCACGCTTCGACGGTCCTGTCGAACCACGTGGCCCGCTGACAAGATCACTTCAGTCCGCTGAAAACCCGGCGTCGAACGCCTCGCAGAATCTCCCAGCAAGCAGCCCCCGTCGAGGGCACGCAGTCCCTTATATAGACCTCGTTTCTCCGCTGAAACTCGTCCCTGGTGACGTCAAACCTTCCGGGGGGGAAGCATTCTTCCACAGCCCGACGACATGCCTCAGCCGCTGTCAAACCTGTTCGCCCAAAAGGGACTCGGCCAGAAAATGCTTATTCATCCTCACATACCGTTTGGGGGACAAAACCCTTTCTTCACCAGATTCACTTCTGGCACATTTTCGTAAGCGTTATTCCCACGCTATTACAGCTTCCCCCCCCCCTAAAAAACTTTTTTATACTTCAAAAAGTTCAGAAGTTAGTCCCTTAGATGCGTCCAGCTGAAACACACTTCTAGAGAGGTATCTATATTGTCGACTTTTCTGGTCGTTAATCTTAGCAATTATACCCGCCTGTTTGAAGAGCTACGCGTCTGGGACACAGTACTCAGGTTAGGACAAACTGCCGTGGGTTTCTTTTCATTTTTTTTCGACCGGAATGCAGGACATCGGTTTGTTCCCACAAAACCACATAAGATTCACACTGAATCTATACACATACAATCATGACATAAGACATATGGATACATACACAAAAATAAAAAACATAAATAAATTTTGCACAAATCATATACATAACACAGAAACATACATTTGCATAAAAGATAAGTACGCCCTCGACCATTACATGTCTTCTAGAGACGGCTCGAGGTGCCCTTCTTCGTCTAGACCCTCTGTCCTACTCAAACCATCCGCGTTTCCATTCAACTTTCCGGCTTTGTGTTCTATCTCAAAGTTATATTGTTGTAGGCACAAAGCCCAACGGGTCAGCCTGGTGTTTGTTCCCATCATTTTCCTCAGAAAAACGAGAGGATTGTGGTCCGTTTGTATTCGGAACTTTTGGCCGTCTAGATAATGATTTAGCTTTTTAAGCCCGAATACGATGGCTGCCAATTCCCGTTCTACGGTGCTATAGTTACGCTCCGCCTTTGAGAATTTCCTACTCAGTAACACTATGGGGTGCTCCTCGCCTCCCTGATATTAGGACAAGACCACTCCCGCCCCGAATGCACTTGCATCCGTTTGCACGATAAATTCCTTACCGAAATCCGGCGCATACAAAATCAGACTGGTGATTAGACGGGTTTTAACTCTTCGTACGCCTCATTTCTCTCGGGGGTCCACTCGATCTTTTCTCTCTTAATTTTCCCTTTTAGCGCGTCCGTTAGAGGGACGGCTATGGCGGCATAATTCGGGACGTATCTCGAGTAATAACCTGTCAACCCTAAAAACGCTCTCAACTGGGTCTTTGTTCTAGGGGTGGGAAATTCCTTAATTGCCCGTATTTTCACCTCACTAGGCGACCTCCTCCCCCAGCCTACCTCGTGTCCTAAAAACTTCACATGATCTTGGGCGAACTTGCTCTTGGTGGGTTTCACCGTTAGTTTCGCCTCCCCAAGTCTTTTCAGCACAACATCAATATCTCTCACGTGTGTCTCCCAGTTGGGGGAGAAAATTGCGATGTCGTCAATGTACGGCAGGGCAAATTGTTCCAGACCGGTTAAAACACTCGCCATTAATTTACAAAAATAGAACGGAGCGTTCACCAGCCCAAACATCATTACCCGAGGAATAAAAGTTCCGAACGGGGTGATAAATGCAGCATACCGTTGCGCCCGACTCGTGAGGGGTATCTGAAAATAACCCTTCGTTAAGTCCATCACGGTAATTAACGACGAGGCGCTGACCCTTTCAACCACTTCCTCGATGTTTGGAAGGGAGAAAAACTCTGTATGCGTCTTGGCATTTAAACGGCGATAGTCCACGCAGGGCCTAGGGTCTTTCCCGGGACATTCTACCAGTATCATCGGTGAGGTGTAATCCGATTGCCCCACTTCGATTACCCCCAAAGCTAACAGCCTCCGGATTTCCTCCCTCAGAATTTCGACCTGGCGCGGAGACATTCGGTAGGGTTTTGCCCTAACCGGGGTCTCATCTTCCAAAATGATGTCCATTTCAGTCAAATGCGTCCTCCCTGGATCGGAAGAGAAAACCCTCCCCCGTTTTTCTATCATTTCTCTAAATTTGCCTATCTGATCAGCCGACGCACGGCTTTCTAAATCGCTTCCGCTGACGATTTCCCAGAAGTCGAGCTGGGTGGAGTCCGCGGAGGGATAAGGAATTTCAACTTCGTCCACTCCTTCCTCACTCCCCTGATCAATGATCATATTTATAAATTCGGGTCGGCGATGGTGTGGTTTTAGCAAGTTGACATGATATATAGTGTTTTTATCCCTTTTTCCAGGTACGTCTTCCACATAATTAGTTTCGGATAAAACCCTGGTCACTCTCCCGGGTCCCACCCAATTAACCGCCATCTTATTCGGTTTTGACGTGGCCAACACCAGGACCGGGTCCCCTTCTTTAAACTTTCGTAGGACTGCGTTCCTATCGTACCACACTTACGCTTCGCCTGACTCTCTGTCATACTTTTCCCCGCCAGTTCTTGACAGGTTTTCAGTCTTTCCATCAAGTTCAGCACATATTCGACCACGTTCTGATCTACCTCCTCCCGCTCTAACCAATTTTCATACACTAATGAATGAGGAACCCTCAGATTCTTACCGTGTACTAGTTCAGCAGGATTAAATCCCGTGCTCTCGTGACTAACGGACCGTAAAGAAAATAAAGCCATGGGTAGCACCGCTTCCCATCCGCTTCCCGTTTCCAAACATAACGCCTTAAGGACCCTTTTTAAGGTAGAGTGCACCCTTTCCACGCTATTTGACTGAGGGTGACAGATGCTGCTATGTTTGACCCTTATTCCAAATTTGGAAAAGAATTCCGACGTTAACTCGCTCGTGAATGACCTCCCCAGGTCGCACTGAACCTCTTTCGGGAAACCGGTTCGGGAGAATATCTGTAACAAAGCTTCAATTACTGAGGTGGAGCTTATGTCCTCTACCGGGATCGCATCGGGATACTTAGATGCCACACAAATTGAGGTAATCAAGTATCGGTTGTTTTTCTCGCTAATTGGTAACGGCCCCACCGCATCCACATTAATTTTAGAGAATACTTCGGTGATTATCGGGACTAATTTTAACGGCGCCTTCCGTTTGTCTTCATGCTTACCCACCCGTTGACATACATCAGATGATCGGACGTACTCCTCGATTTCTTTGTAACAATTGGGCCAATAATAGCATTGCAGAATCCTGTCTTTTGTTTTAATCGAGCCGAGATGTCCGGACACGAGATTATGACACAAGTCCAAGATCTCTCTGCGAAAATCAACTGGGACGCATAATTGAGTTCGTTCTTCTCCCTGCTTAGACTTCGTAACCCTCACGAGTCTCCCTTTTAACGTCACAAATTCTCCGGGCGGTTCTGCCTTCGCTTTTTCCCACAGGCTCGATAACGAGGGACACGCCTCTTGCGCTCTCACAAACCCCTCGGGGCTGATCGCCACCAACCGGGATTCCTGGAAGGACTCGCCTGAGAAAACCTCCATTTCTTTGGCTTCCCCCACCGTTTTCCCCCCGTTCTCTGAAACCTCCTTTTCTCCTACTTTCCCCTTTATATCCGAAATCACGCTCCCTTCAGCTTCATCCCGAGTCTTACTTCTCGTGAGAACAGCATTCACGGGGACACAATTTAATTTCTTCTCTATTAATTCCGCAGTTTTGTTACCTAACAGGTAATAACCCTGCTCTACTCCGACGGGCTTAATTGCGGCCTTCGTCACAACCCTTCCGAACTCGCCCTCAATTGACACCCATGCCAGAGGCAAACAAACACATTCGTTGTCTAGGGGTTGTCTTACCCAGGTGACTTCACCTATTAGGTCTTCGGTTTGTACCCAAGAATGATCGCATAAATCAACCCCTGCGCCTGTGTCTCTCAGGTATTGCCTGGGGACTCCATTTATTACCGCTTTCTTCAGGTAGGGCTCAAAACAACTGCTCAAATTCCCTTCTGTCCCTACGTGGTTCACAATTTCCCCTTTGGCGATACTTTTCTGGTACTCCGGACACTCATATTTGAAATGTCCAGCCTTTGAACAGAAATAACAGGTCAACGCTTTTTTTTTCAAAACCCTGCTCTTTGCGCCAATTTGAGCTAACGGAAACCTCCCTCTTATTTCCAATTTCTGGTCCGGGTTTAATTTCGGCTTTATCCTTTACGTACGACTGGCCTTTGTTTTTCTCCGGAAAAGGTTTTTTTCCCCCTAATTTCTTCTCTGGCCTCCTAGTGCCCTCCCTGTCTTATGGTCTCGTACCGATCACACTTATCTGTTAAGATAGAAAGCACTTTCAGCTCATCCCACTCGTCTAGATATTTTTCCCTTATCTCCATCGGGACCCGTTTTTTTATTTGTTCGGTCACCATAAGCTCTTTAAGGGACTCGAAAATCTCCACCGACTCCAACCAATTTTCTAGGTATCCCCTTAATTCATATGCCAGATCTGACCACAACGCCCCTGGTTTTCGCTGATGCGTCAAGAATTTCGTCCTCAAAGTGCCCGTGCCCAGTCTAAAGCGTTTTAACAGAAGACTTTTCATATAAGGATAGTCGTCGCCCTTTTCCCCTGGTTTCTTCACTATAATTTCGGCCATATCTGCCGGTAATAACGGGATCAATTGGCTAACCAAATCGTTTTCGGGTAAATTAGCCTTCTTTGCCTGTCTTTCAAAGATCATAAAAAACAAAGTGATGTCTCCCTCCTTAGGGTCAAATTTGGAGACTAGATCTTTTATACTTTTCCTCGGACCCCTAGCCATCTCTGTGTTAGAGCCGTTCGAAATTACCCTGCTCGTCTCCGCCGCACCCTGTATGCGTAATTTCTCTAATTCAAATTTCCTCCCTTCCTGAATTTCTCTCGCTTCTCTTTCTTTCTCTTCTTTAATTTCTCTCGCTACCCTTTCCTTCTGTTCTAGAATTCCTTCTAGACACGCATTGGTCACTAGCTCACTGTAATTTTCCGCTCCTATGATTCGTTGGGTAATTACTATTTTTTTCTCATCTATCGACGCCTCAACGTCCAAATCATCGGCCAAAGCCAAAAGAACTACTTTAGTCTGTTTAATTAGAAGAGCTTCCATTTTCTGCAGCTAAAGACTACCCACACTATACCCAGAAATCACAATTTCTTATTCTTAACCTAATGCCGTACACTGAATACACTCCCAGAAATACACATGTAATTTCAATTGCCCTACCTAACACGGAAATATAGGACAGGTACTAGATATAACGACACTAAAATTATTATCTTAGAATCTTCACTTATACACATAAACTGGTACAATTAATCACAAGAAATCCTATCAAATTACATAATAATAGCTCGAACATATATCACAATATATTATCAAACATTTAAAAGAAACACACATGTATCACATTATATTATAGCATACAACATTCCAAACTGAAATTGCTTATTCACTTCTAGAATTATGACACTAATACAAATATACTATTTGAAATCAGCGTTTTGTCCGAAACTGAGTACATTTCCGATCAAACCTATGTTCTTCTAGAACCTAACCTGGGAGATTTATCCCAAAAGCAAACACCTTTCTTCTATTTTTGCACAACACGTGCCCGTGAGGTTCCCTGTGGATTTCCTCACCAAAATTTTGATTACTCGAATCACTTTTTAACACCTCCCCTCAGGGATTCCTAACCCAATTACAAAAATCAGAAATACATTAAAACCTCTCTAGAAAAAGTTTCAAAATGGACTCACCTGTCCTTATGTCACAAACAGCTACAACCGCTGGTCACTTTCCACACTAGGATGCATCTGTCGAGTCACACTCGTCCGGCTCCTTTCACTGTAATCCTGTGGTATCACTCTCCTTGTGTTACAAACAGCTACAACCGCTGGTCAATTTCCACACTGGGATGCCTCTGTCGAGTCACACTAGTCCGGCTCCTTTTACTGTAATCCTGTGGTATCACTCTCCTTGTGTTACAAACAGCTACAACCGCTGGTCAATTTCCACACTAATACTTGAGTCCGTGTGCCTTATCTTCCGGCACAATATTCCACGAGCTGCCACCAAGCTGTGATGGCTCCAAGGCGAAGACGCTTCACTGCTGTGCCCCGGGCGATCACCTGCTAACTGTCCCGGCTTTGACTGGCCGTGACTATCTCCACAACCCAAGAAACTGACTCGAGAAGCGGAGTTTAGTGTTTCAAAAACACTTTATTCTTTTCTGGAAAGATTCACAGGGAGATGCACTGTACAGAAAAATCAACTTACACCAAGGCAAACTGCCTTTCGGTTTACACGGCCCACAGCCGAAAAACACGCTCACGCTTCGACGGTCCTGTCGAACCACGTGGCCCGCTGACAAGATCACTTCAGTCCGCTGAAAACCCGGCGTCCAACGCCTCGCAGAATCTCCCAGCAAGCAGCCCCCGTCGAGGGCACGCAGTCCCTTATATAGACCTCATTTCTCCGCTGAAACTCCTCCCTGGTGACGTCAAACCTTCCGGGGGGGGGGAAGCATTCTTCCACAACCCGGCGACATGCCTCAGCCGCTGTCAAACCTGTTCGCCCAAAAGGGACTCGGCCAGAAAATGCTTATTCATCCTCACATACCGTTTGGGGGACAAAACCCTTTCTTCACCAGATTCACTTCTGGCACATTTTCGTAAGCGTTATTCCCACGCTATTACACTTCTGTGAAGTGTGGTTCCTGCCAAAATCAGTAGCCAGAGTAGCCGCCATTGTTGGAGATCACCGCTGCCACACGTCTCGGCATTGATTCTAAGAGACTTTGGATGAGTTCTTGGGGTACAGCAGACCAAGCAGCTTCCACGTGTTGCCAAAGTTGATCTGCTGTGGCAGCTGGGGATGGAATCTGGGTCAATCGTAGAGAAACCATGGACCACATGTTTTCTATCGGCGAAAGATCCGGAGAGCGAGGCGGTCAGGGAAGCAATTCAATCTGGCGATTGACGAAGAACCGTTGGACAACGCGTGCCACGTGTGGTCGCACATTATCCTGTTGAAATATGGCTGTGGGCAAGCCCTGAAGGTAAGGAAGGACAACTGGCTCCAACACCTCGGAGATGTAGCGCTGGCTGTTTAAAGTACCGGCAATGCGTACTAGAGGTGTGCGAGAGTGATATCCAATACCGCCCCATACCATAATACCCGGTGCAGGACCAGTGTGGCGGTGCATAACGCAGCTGTTCAGCATCCTCTCCTCACGGTGTCTCCAGACTCGAATGCGACCATCGTGGTGTTGCAGACAGAAGCGTGACTCGTCAGTAAAGACAATTTCATTCCATTCTGCCGTCCACATCCTTCTGTCATCGCACCATTGGCGGCGGAGGCGTCTGTGGTTCTGCGTGAAGGGTAGACAAAGCAATGGACGTCTTGCGGACAGACCACTCTGCTGTAAACGGCGTCGAATGGTACGCGCAGACACTGGATGATGCGTTACAGACTGCATGTGCCGTGGTATGGTTCGTGATGTGACTGAGCGATCCGTCACTGCCATGCGCACAATTTGCCTGTCATCACGTGAAGTGGTGCGCTGAGGTGGATGCGATCGAACACGCCGGTCCGTCGTACCCTCCTGCATCCAACGATCACATATCCGCATTACAGTTGTTTGGTTTCGTCCAACACGATTACCGTTTTCCCTGAAAGGTAATCTACAATCTCGGTAGGCCACTATCCTTCCTCTGTCGAACTCGGATACTTGATCAAAAGATGATCGCTGTTTTCGACGAGGCATAATTGATCGTTTTTTTGAAAAAACCACAAGAAATACACAATTGCCGAACTTGAAATCGTCGAAATCTCCAAGCCTTAAATAGCGCTTTGAAGTGGCGCCACAGGTGCGCGTGATGTGCGTCTGCGCTGGAATTCTAATCATTTGCATATCTCACCTCCGCTAATGCATGTTGTAAATTTCATGTTATTTGCATGTTTCCTTCAGGGTGTTGCATTTACAGTGGCCAGCAGTGTATATATATATATATATATATATATACACATAAATATATATACACATAAATATATATATACAGGTGGTTATCAAAATAATGGAAACACTTAGGAAAAATATGAAATTCTTTATTAATATGGCGTAGGACCATCTATGGAATGTTATACCACCTGGATTCACTAAGGAAGTGTATTATGCAAGTCATGAATAATGGTTAAGGGAATATTATACCATTCTTTATGGATAAATCGTCAATGTTCCTGTAGAGATGCTATTGCTGGATATTTATTCCTGACTCTGTTCCCGAAAACAGATCACAGCAGTTGGAGGATATTGAGATTTAGGGACTGTGCGGGCCAGATAAGGTGAACATAAGGACTTGGTCTTTATGTTCCTCAAACCACGACTTGGCATGTCTAGCTGTATGGATCGGAGCATTA
This sequence comes from Dolomedes plantarius, assembly GCA_907164885.2. Taxonomy (NCBI): domain Eukaryota; kingdom Metazoa; phylum Arthropoda; class Arachnida; order Araneae; family Dolomedidae; genus Dolomedes; species Dolomedes plantarius. The sequence goes on from OU015497.1 coordinate 40,888,130, forward strand.
TCATCATGTAGAACGCCATCTCCTGCAGGAAACAATTTTTGCACCATAGGATGGATCTGGTCGGTTAAAAGTTTGACATAGTCCTTCCCAGTCAATCTCCCTTTCCGGGTTACAATAGATCCCTTTTGAAAACCATGAGATGGCCGCCGAAACCCTAAGAAATTTTCTCTCCATGTCTGACAGCTGGCATGAGACAACCATGATAATACGCTTGTGTAGGTGTTCTTCAGACATACGCATGTCCTGTTGCAGGGAACAAAGTGAACAATGATTCGTCTAACCAAATGTCATATTTCAACTTATCACTCGACCAGTATTTGTGCTCGATTCACCACTGTAGAGGACGGTTTGTTTTCACATCTGTTACAAGTGGCTTGGGAATAACTACTCTGCCGTAAATGTTTTGTTTTTGAAGTTTTCTCTTACCTGTAATGATTGGTACTGGAGTCTGCAGATTCAGATGGAGCTCTACAGTCACTTTGGCTGCAGTTGTCTTCTTTTTTGATGTCACAGTCCGCTTCAACACCCGTCAGTCTCTTTCACTTAGCTTTCCCTTTCGTCCACTATTCTGTTTCACAGAGGATGTCTTTCCGTGAACTGTGTATGCCATCATGACTTCCGATATCATAGCTCCGTAAACACCCAAACCCATGGGGGCTGTTGTAACAGATACTCCAATTAAACGCGCTTCAACAATTTGCCCTTCTGCACGGTCTACAAGGTTGGTCATCTTACGCTATCCCCCAAACAGCCTGCTGCCCATAGTTTCATTACTGCTACTTTAGAATAGAATAATGTATACACTATATTCTATAAAAAAATATTGGTCCCTAAACTTGTTTTTTAAGGAATACGAAGCACTTCCATAAACACCACTAATATTTATGTGTTTCCATTATTTTGATAACCACACATATACTATATATATATATATATATATATATATATATATATATATATATATATATATATATATATATATATATATATATATATATATATATATATATATACGTATATATATATATATGTATATATGTATATATATATATATATATATGTATATATGTATATATGTATATATATATATATATATATATATATATATATATATATATATATATATATATATATATATATACATATATATGTATGTATGTATATATATATATACATATATATGTATGTATGTATATATATATATATATATATATATGTATATATATATATATATATATATATATATATATATATATATATATATATATGTATATATGTATATATATATATATGTATATATGTATATATGTATATATATATATATACATATATATATATATATATATATATATATATATATATATATATATATACATATATATGTATGTATGTATATATATATACATATATATGTATGTATGTATATATATATATATATATATATGTATATATATATATATATATATATATATATATATATATATATATATATATATATATATATATATATATATATATATATATATTATATATATATATATATATATATATATATATATATATATATATATATATATATATATATAGACACGTATCGAATATTTTACTAAAGTTTTGCTGCCTACGAAAGGACCCTTATCAAAAACATTAAAGAAACATGACTTGCTGCTTAAGCTTTAGGTAAACTTTTCATAATAAGTTTGCTCTAAAATGTCTCGTTTGAACTAGTAGTTTCAACACTCATAATTAGTGAGATATTTGCCAACCGCTTTTCTGCCTTGTGTTATTTGATTCACAATTACATCTGAAAAAAAACACCAACAAAAGATTTTTTTTCTCAAGCCCGATAGCGTTTAGATAATAGTTGCAGTCTACACTAACACCACAATCTAGAAGGGGTGGGTTCATAGGGTACGTTGTCTCGAAAACTCCAGAAAGTAAAATGAGATAATGATTTACAGTAGCGACTAAAGAAGGAGAAAGCATGCAATTTTTTTCTTCTTATTTCGGAGAGGAGATTTCCTCCAGTGAATCCCTCCCCCTGGCTACTCTACAGAATTTTGATCACAGATTTGTTTGAACTAATGGGTCTTCCGAGTAAAGAAAATTACGATTATTTTTGATGTTATCCATCGGTTGTTGTGAAAAGGGACTTTAAATGTCTTTCAGTTATTCTTGTCTTCTTATAATTTTACTGATGATTTAATGCAGTTCCAGTGTTTCATCTGGACAGAATTTTGCTATCCTACATTTTCAGCTGTTGCCAAATATTTTTTTCATTTCGGAGCCAATCTTCCAAAACTGTAACGGACATAACTTTAAAATAATTGGAAATAATATAGTTTCTATTTCCTCTTATCAATCTCTGTACCTCTAAAACTATCGTTTAATAATTATATTAACTGAAATAAAAAAAGTAAACATAATACTGATACAGTGGAACTTCTCTAGATGGCCACCCCTCCAAAAGGCCATAATTTTTTCAGAACCTATGAAAGACTCCATAGAGCCAAGGTTATGGAAGAAACCCTTTTTCCCGGCCACCTTTTTTGGAACCATGACTGGTCACCATAGAGCTGAAGTTTCGCTGTATGTGCACTTATATTCAAAACTCAAAAGACCAGCAAATTCAAGTTAATACATTAGAGATTAAGGGGGAAAATAAACTGCTCCTAAAATATGTATCCTTTTTATTTTATTTTCTTTAATTTTTATTTTGCATAACCCAATTTTAAACGCATCCCAGAACCACTGAATACATATTGAAATATCAAATAACCTCTTTCAAATAATACAGTTTTAATGAAAGGAAATATTTAACTTTAAATCCTAATATCAATTCTGAATGTTTTAAATATTTCATTAACAAATCATTAAAAAGCATCATGCTGAAAGAACATTAAATCTAAGCAAGATGCAGCTATTTAAAAAATGATTTTTTAGCGAATTAAAAGATTATTTTGATTTTGAAAAAAAAAAAACCCAAAAAGAATGTATTATAGAAGAAGGACGTGTCTGCTTAAAAGTTTTGTTACATGGAGGACATTGTATTACGTTCTAATGCATTGCATTCATGTTGGATATACACAAATACGCGTTCTATTACGTTGTATTTGTAGATGGTAGAAAAATTGAGGAAAATCCAACAAACACTTTCTGTAAGGATTGGGATTTTTTATGATAAATACCGTGATTTTAGTTGCCACACCCAATAGCCTGTTACGATGACAAGTGGCCTCAAGAAAAATTGGTTAGTTGGTTGATTTGGAGCGCAATGGTCGTCTTTTTGCAACATACGGCTAAACAGTTTGGGTCCTATTGCTCAAACCTGACTAAGAACGGCTACAAATACCCTTATCTACCACGAGATTCGATCCTCCAGATTCTAGTCCCAAAAACAGGTACCCTTGCCAATGGGCCTAGCCAATCAGCCCATTAGCATATAGAGTTGGCTAGTTCAGTCTATATTAATAAAGCAAGGTCCGATTCTGTCTGTCGGTCACACTCTCCGGGTGTACCGCCTCAATGTGTGCGTGTGTGCTGCCTATGAAACTTACAGCCATGAAATTTGGCACACGGGTAGTGCAGACTATGGGAAAGTACACCTCGAAGCCCGAATTTTAAATTTTATTCTAGAAAATTAATTATTTTATGTTTTGTGGGATATTTATGTTTTTTTAACCTCAGATTACGATATCTCGGCAAAAAAAGATCGTAGAATTTTGATCTTTTTACAATCTAAGACTACAGACATTTCTCCTTCAAACAAGACCTCATTTGTTTAAAAATAATTTAAAACAGACTAATATTTTTATCAAAATATTAAACCCACTTTTTCGAGAAATTTACACACTTTTGAGTATCTACGGTCGATGCTCTTCGAGTTTTTATCTTGCAAAGAAAATATTTACATCATCTGGAAGATGAAAGATTTCTCATTCATATAAATCTCATTTCAAGTCTCTATCTTAAAATTTCGATTTTTAATTGAATTTTAAAGAATGATACTTAACACAAATTTTCTACGCGGTTCTTCAAACCCGAAGAACGGCAAATTCTCCCCTTGGGTTGTAAACAACGATTGAGTCATTCATTCACTTGATTCATTCATCGTCTTCCTTTGATGGCTTGAGCGTAGCTGGGCGAAGCCTCGCTAGTGCTAAATAAAACTAAGAGACTAAACTACGTTTTGCTCCAAACACCCCTGTAGACACTAATCCCGTTATTTCAGTGGCTAGAATACCATGATAGCTTTTCATGAATTATCACAAGCTTGCAACTTATAAATTGTAGTTGAGGGATTATCTTTGCTTACGAATGATAATCTTAAATGCATTACAATAAGAGTAGCAGTTTAAGGTTATATACATCTTCCTCTATTGATGCATCAAATTAAAATATTTGTCATTTAAACTCTAATGGATTTTATTTATTATTGTTGTTAGCGCTCAGATGGACTATCATATCCCTTTCTCCCCAATGGGAAGTGGGACTTCTGAGGAACGCATTGTGCACAGCAATGTTATATAATGTTGTCTAGTATGTGTTTTATTGCTTTATAATTATTTGCATTGTATTGCATGTATATATAATAGTGTATGTATTTGTATTGTATCTATATGTATAGAAATTTGTATTCTATTGCACATATACTCGTCAAAAGTGAAATTGCAACACCATGAAGGAATGCTCGTAGCGATGTGAAAATAACAGGATCGGTAGAAGTAAGACACATATGCAGATGATTAAAGAAACAAACAAAGATATGGAAAATTAAACTGTTTATTCAGTATCGAATGTGTCCACCACCGGCAGCTATACAGACCTCTAAACGGAGAGGCATACTGTCTATGAGGCTATTAATGATCTCCTGAGATATTCCTTGCCAAGCCGAGTCCACTGCAGCTCTCAGTTAATCTACGATATGCGGCACGGTGCCCTGTGCACCGCAAGTCCGATGGCACTCCACACATGCTAGATGGGAGAGAGGTCGGGCGAGGCTGCCGGCCAGGGAAGGATGTGAATTCCATTGAGGCAGTTCATAGTGTGACGTGCATCATGAGGCCGGGCATTGTCCTGCTGGAATAACGTGCCGGGGACGGCCTGCACAAGTGGCCGAACCACAGGCATAACAACTTGTGTTACGTACCGGGCCGATGTTAAACTGCCAGTAATGTTCACAAGGGTTGTCCGCTGTCCGAACATGATGCCACCCCAAACCATGAAGCCCGGTGTGCGGCCGGTGTGACGTTCGACAATATGAGCTTGCATGTAACGTTCTCCCCGAAGCCACCACACATGTCCACGACCGTCATTCCACCATAAAAAAATCGGGATTCATCTGAAAACAATACCCGATGCTATTAGTTAGTCCAGTAACGATCACATCGACACCAGGTCAGACGGGCAGCCCTATGTCGAGTGGTTGGTTAAAGGAACCCCGGTGGCTGGCCGCCATGCGCGCATCCCTGCCTCATGAAACCTGTTACGGATCGTTTCGCAGGAGACAGATGCCCCATCTGACAATGGTAGGTAGGTTTGAATATGACTTGCCGTGGCGAACGGGTCCCCACGAAACATTAGCCGAAATTGCCTATCAGTGCGATCTGACGTTCACCTGGATGATCCACTGCCTCTTTACCGTGTTCTCAGATGGTCCTGCGTCCATCGTGCCACGCATCGCTGAATTGTACTGACGTTTCGTCCAACACGACTGGCAATTGCGTGCATGGGCAAACCGAGCTCCTACAGTTCTAGGATACGTTCTCGCTCAATGGAATACCAGTAGTCCTCTCGACGATAACTGCTGGTATTCAGCTCGCTGATGTGTCCGAGGTATTTTCTTCCCTTCTTCAGGTTCCGTTACAACAAAAATCTGTCATTGATAGCATATAAAGAGCGGGCCAGTTACTGGCTTTTATAGCCAGAAACTGGGTATCATGTGACCAGATGCGCACGCGCTTTTAATCATTTGCATATGTCTTTGACATCTACCGATCCTGTTATTTTCACCTCGCTCCGCGCATTCCTTCATGGTGTTGCAATTTCACTTTTGACGAGTGTATATAGAATATTCTATCGAACATATAGTGTATAAAATTCGAGTCATCGTATTGAATAGTATTATAATTATTTGTATTTCAAAGTATGTATATTGAATCGTTTTGAATGGTATTATAATTGTTTTGTATTTTAAAGTATATGTATTGAAGTGTATATGTAGAATTAATTGTATAGAACAGATATTGTATTGTGCATAGTTGTATGGTATGATATTGAATATCTATTGTGTTGTACAGTGTTACAATTATTTGAATCATACTGTACATATATTGAGTATTGCATAGTTTTATACATTGAAAATATATCGTTGTTGTCGTATCATATAGAATTAAAATTATTTGCTTTGTATTGTAGATACACTAGTTATCAAAAATTAAGGAAAAATCACAAAAAGAGGGATAACACGTTCAAAACTAAGCCAATCTGTTTAAAATTTGAATATCTTGTTAAGTAAAAGGTGCTGAACAATACTACATTATGCAAAATAGTGGCGCTGTAGTCGGAATACGCCATTTGCGAGGAGCATAAAAGTGCATGTTTCAGAGCAAGGTGACAATTGTCGCTGCGAGGCTGATATTAGACATCAGGAATAGCCAAATTGTAACAATGATCTCCAGGCATCATTTGACCGAAGAACTGCGATGGCGAGCTATTTGGAGACTAGAGGCAGGACAAAGTCAGACAGAAGTGGCCGGATGGCTAAATAGGAGTCCGTCTGTGGTTCATAGACTTTGGCAACAATTTCTAACCATGGATTCGGCAACCAGGAGGTTCAGCCAAGGACGGCCATACGCTACGACGAGTGCCGATGATCGATATTTGTCATTATGCGCACGAAGGAATAGAATCGCAACTCCGTCTGAACTCAGATCCTCCCTCGCTGCAAGCTCCGGAAGGTTGATATCAACGCCAACCGTGCTTAGAAGGCTTCACGAAGGTGGTCTTTTTGCGAGTCGACCAGCCATTTGCGTCCCGCTCACGTCACGCCATAGGCGGGAACGTTTACAGTGGGCACGTCAACATGTCCACTGGGCGCGTGATCAATGGAGGGCTGTTCTCTTTACGGATGAGTCCAGATTTAGCCTCCAAAGCGATAGTAGGCGTATTTTGATTTGGAGAGAACCTGGAACTCGTTTTCATCCCTCACACATCCGTGAAAGACATGCATACGGATCAGGCCGTGTCTGTGTTTGGGGTGGTATCTCTTTGGGTGGACGCACAGACCTCCATGTCATTCCTCGTGGAAATATGAATGCTCACACCTATAGAGATGACATCCTTGATGCTTATGTGCGCCCTTATGCCGGGGCAAAAGGTGGTGCTTTCGTGCTACAGGACGATAACTCGAGACCGCACAGGGCTCGCATCGTGGATGCTTATCTTGAGAAGGAAACAATTCAGCGCCTGGAGTGGTCAGTTCGATCACTGGACCTGAATCCTATCGAGCATGTTTGGGACGCTTTAGGACGATGTACAGCTGCTCTCAATCCTCCTCCTAGGATACTTGCCACGCTTTCAACTGTTTTGCAAGAACAATGGCTCTCACTTCCTACCGAACTCATAGACCGCATAATTGACAGCATCACACATCGCTGTATGTGCTGTATTGTTTCTCGGGGGCATCATAAGCCGTATTAAAGGTACTTTTCCTATACCAAACTGACACATCCAATTTGTTCATTGTATACATATGCTAGTTTCTATAACACCATAATTGTCTGGCGATTTCTTTTTATGCTATTTTATACCTACTTATGTGTTGTATAATATGCATAAATTTCATTAAATTCTACGCGTAACTTTATTAGTAATCGCTATTTTTTGTGACTTTTCCTAAAATTTTGATAACCAGTGTATATTGAATTCTATATGTTTAATTGTATTTTGTTTATAATCAGTGCAACCTGGAACTAGTCTAGAACAACAGAATTGCTGCTAAAGTGTATAGTTTAAAGAGATAAGTTGATTGGGCCAAAAAATTGGTGGTTCTCCGTTTCGGGGGGGGGGGAGCGGGTTTCGCTTGCCCCCTGGGTTGGTGAGTCCCGACTGATCAGGGTTGCTGTCGGGACGACTTGCCTTCTGTAATACAGGTGACCCTCCTATAACACGGTAGATAGGTTCCAAGAAAATGCCGTGTTGTGTGAAACCGTGTTGAGACCCACAGAGACAGTACAAAATAAGGGGTTACGTTCCGAAAACTTATTAAAAAACAACTTTTTTTAAAATTCCATATGAGCAAGTTAATTTTTATTAAAAATATAAATGTGTGTATAACACAAAACGAAAAGAAACAAAAAATATTATTTTCATTTAATGCGACCATGATTTAATAAATTTCTTTCTCATCACTGCTGATTACAATCAAACGAGAACATGTTTTCGGTTGAACGATGTCACCTTCACTTTCAGAACCTTTTTGTTTATTTAGATTTTTTGCACATTCTATCCTCTTTAAAAAATCTGTAATTTTGGTTTGTATGCTGGTTCTTACAAAGTCATTGTAGATTTCACGGTATGGAGATAGACAATTTTGCAGTTCCCTTTTGAATTTTCGGCTTCTTTCAGCGGAAAGGTTTGCATTCAAGAAAAAGATTCAAGACTTTCAGCTAAGCTTAGGTCTTCTTGCAATTTTATAGAGTTATAAATGAATAAATTATGATTTGTTTATACATTTTCATGTAAAGCCACTACAGTTTATTGTTCCTTCCCGTCATTATTTTAAGGTAATTTAGTTTTTAAATGTGTTATACAAAAATCATGATATCTAGTGCTGTAGAAGTACAGTGTTGTACAAAGGTTTTCGCAATTTTTTAATCGTGTTAGAGCGAAACCGTGTTGCAGGTTGCAGTGTCATATGAGGGTTCCAGCAATTTATCCTATTCTACGGTGTGAACTGTTTGAACTGATTATTATTATTGTTACTATTTTCTTTTACGTAATTTATATTTTCCAAAATTTATATACTACCTATCATCTGTCTGCCTTTCGGTTTGAATCCTTAGTTCAGTTCTCAAAGGAAATCAAAACATATCGCCCTCATAGTTTCAGTTGGAAGAATATCATCGCAAGGTAAGAGTATTGGGATTCAAATCTGACTTCTGGCTAATGTGGCAGGTATACTGTCCGATCCAGAGTTGTAATGAAGCATCACTATCCACACAAAAATTATTTATATTCTATGCTACAATGCTTCTATGCATCACAAGGAGAATATTATTGGGATTCGAATCTTTGAGCTCCATTGCTCATCACACTCTCCAAATCCCTGGTAAAAACAAAATACTTACTGCAGACCTCCCGTCAGAAGAGACCTGGAACAGGTTTTAAGGTTGCTGCCTCGGGAAGTCCGATTCTCGAAATGAGAGGTCGGGATAATCAACACCCCAATACCATTTCCCGCGGAAAGTATTTATCGCTGTAACATATTCCGTGCTTGGTGTCAAAGCCGACACGCTAGGTAGCGTTACACCGGTTATGTATAGTGATAAAACAGCTTACTAATAAGAACTTTGTTACACTAATATTGATTTATTTGGAATATTCTGGGTTAAAATATTTCACGATTACGTCGTGTTCTGGAACATCAATTTACACTAGTAATGTCCGTTGAAGTCTGCGACGCACGTTAAAGATAGTCCGTTCGGCTGGCTGGATGCACTGTCGCTACGGATCGTCGATCAGGCCTTCAGGAAAAAAAGCTCTAATTGCAGAAGTCTCAGCTGCTAGGAACGGATTCCACTCGTCGGAACCGGCTGGAATGAGGCGAACTCGAACTCCAAGCGCAATTTGATCTATTTATCACAGAGTAGTGGACGGCTCGTCCTACACTCTCACCAAAGAAGCTAGCTGCTTCGAAAAAGAGAAGATCAGGCTTTGATCTCTAAACGACCCTTCTCAGCGAGAAAGAGGTCTTCACCCTTCGGAAACAGGATCGGGATCGGCCTAGGATCTGGATCAGATCCAACAGCAAAAACAGTCTCCGACTCTCCTCTCCTCTCGTCTCTTCTCGTCTCCTTAAAAATCTCCTGCATCCGCTTTTAAAACTTTTTTCCCTGGCGGGATCTGTAACAACCCCGCTATGTTATCTTGGGCTTTCATAGGCCCTTGGCTTTGGCCCGTGTGCAAAACGATACCTGTTTCTCATATCGTTATCGCACGGTGGATCGTTACAGCCTCTCATCAGGAGGATGGTCTACCTTTGTTACTCTTTTGTGTTATAGTGTCTTCGCTCGAGACATCGGGGCACCTCGCTATTGTAAGTCGCTCCTCGCCTGCGAGTCGAACAGCTGACTCTTTTGTAAGCCACCCCTCGCCCGGGGAAATCTATTGCATCTTCATAGTTCTCCGATGGGCTTACTCTGTTTCAAGCCGAGGTTAATAAATTTCCTGGGCCACGAGGAGGGGAAATGTCACATCGCTCTTTAGTCATTAAGAAAATTATGAAGGTTTTAACTATTTAGGCTTTAAGAAAACCATCGTAAGTTTTGATTAACATTTTCATGTAATCAACGTATTTTGAAACTTTCAGCCCTGCATCGTACGACTTACTATTTCACGAAGTAATGTGAGGGAGTTTCAGAAATCCTCAATAAAATTTAGAGTCATGTTTACTTTTATAAATACGGCATCATACAAAAATGGATTATTATAGATGCAGATTTCTGGGTATTTGGGTTTTTGCAATTGTTGGTTTTTTCTTTCGCTATTGGAGACGCGATCTGTTTCGGTAATTTTGTTTTCATTTAAAAAAATAAGTGTGGCCATTCATATTAATAACTGACGCAAACATAGTACATTGAGAGTATAGTGCGTCGCAGCGCCATCTAGAGAACGTGCATCTGAGGTTGCAACAGGTTAAGGACCGTTATAAAAGGTCACCAGCGGGCAGTTGAAAAACGTGGCAAATATCGATCGCAAAAAGAAAAAAAATAGTACCATCTAATGATTAAAATTTTTTATCAAATAAGTAATTATCTACTGGCTAATATCCTGAGAATTTGGCCTCAAAAATAAAAGTGTGTGCTTGTGTGTGTGTGGGGGGGGGGAGTAACTGAAAATAAAACTACCTTACAACGCCGGGTTACTTAAAATGCTACAATTCCAACCATGCGGCTGCTAGGAAAGACAGATCAGACATAATCTGTTATTGCATATTTATTTTGCTTAAACTCTTTATTGAGCACTATTATAGTTACGTGACTGTTTTAAAATTTTTTAATAAGTTAACAAGTACAGCGTAAACTGTATTGAGCCGTAAATGTCAACAGTATTTGATGTCATAACGTATTTGATGTCGTAACGTATATGTGTAATCATGTGCCAATTTCCCAGTTCGCATTGGAAAGAAAGAAGACTTAGATTTTTAAAGGCAGTTCTGCGCAGACAGTCATAGTTTGAGAGCTTTTAGTATGTAAAATTATTTAACAAGACAAAAGGTGGTAAAATATTTTAAGAACTAAAAAAAATTTTTTTTAATGTAATCTAATGGAACCTAGATGCTCAAATATTCATAGAAAGTTCAGAAGTTCCTGAATTACAATATATTCCTAGAAAAAATTGGTATTTTTCAGAAAATTAATTGTTCACGTACGTTTTGTTACGCTGATGATTTTAAAAATTATTCAAAGTTACAGTGTGCTTCATCATAACTACAAAAACTATAAATTAATCGGGCAAAGTATTGATGTTGACAGATTTACGTACGAAAAATGATCTTTACTAATAATTTACGCAAAGAAGTTGTAACTACTCTTTTATTCGGGCTAATTAGCGCACGTTCCTGGTGAACACAGAATCTGATAGAGCTGAAAAGGCACTTTTTATGAAGAAACAGACCCGTGTGACATGCAAAAGGAACTATTAGCTTTTTTTAAAGGAACTATACATACAGAATTTGCAATAAGGTTTAATCATAATAATGACAAAACTTATTAGATTATTTAACGCTTGAAAATTCTGTTAAATTCCTTTATTTATCAGACATGTTGGACCTTTTGTCCACCCATCGTCATCGGATTCTTTATTTCTAGCTTTTTTCACCTGTGATGCATGGATAATCGGTAGTTGAACATACTTCTATTGTTTTTTTTTATAACTAGCCATACAACCAAAGTTGTTTAAGAGAAGAAGCTAACAGTACACATATGAAAACACAGAATAGACGTTTTACTAATAATTAGAAAGTTCATTACAGGTACAGACAATATTAACAAAACAAAAAGAGTAAGCTATCCGTTCTGTGACTATCTTTCTGTATTCTTTCTTTTATTTTTTCATAAATAAAACGTCATTAAGTTTGTTATGACACCAACAAGTCTGTAATGTTTATCAGTAATGATTGCTTTCAAAAATGTTTAACTTTTAACTACCATAGTGATACGAAACTGAAGAGCATTCGATCACTTAATGATCAGACAAATGACCTGGTCCGACAGATATAGCTTGCTGATTTCCCCGCTATTTTACAGTGAAGTATTAAAGAAGGAATTAAAATAAACTGCCAAGAAACAGGATCTCTATTTAAAATGAAAGTTGAAGAAAGGGAAATTAGAAATAGCTTGTTTTCTAAGTTTATTTTGTTCAAAGTAGAATAGTTGGTGAAAACGTTTCGATGCTACTTACAGTAGATTCGTTAAATTCCTTTATTGTTGATGTAGATAATTTTATATTTTTAAAAGAGTTCAAAAGAATTTACTAATGATCTCTCAAATTTTCGTTCACATTGAGGATATATACTTTTATATTACTAAATGCTTCTGAGTTGTTTTTCAGTACAGTTGATAGTTGCATCGACCGTGTGCAAGCACTGGTGTTTGAACCCAAGTCTCGCGGCCGGTTAACTATTAACTGAATCCTCCTGCCTTTCTGAGTAACTCCCCCTTTTCGAATACCATTTTGTACACAGTCTTGCTAATTACCACATAGGCGCGGAAGTCATCGACCTAGGCACTCTGTTTTTAGAAACCCCAAGATCGTCCTAGAATTGTATCCGAGAATCATAGTAAAATTAACCTATTCATTTTATTTAATCTTTTCAGTAGTTGAATCTTACACAGCTTCAACATTTGATAATGACGATGTTATTAAGTCGTTATTGCATTCTAGTAATTTTTCACCTAATAACACGGGAATATGAGCAAATGAAACTTGAATTATCATTGGACTTTGGCTGAAAGGTAGAAAACTTTTCTTTCTTCTACAAAAGAAGAAAAAGATAAAAAAACAAAACAAAGCACATTAAAACTAAATGTAAGGATAAATTTCAATATGTAAAGTTGACTTCTGATACAGTAAGCGTACGAATGAGAGAAAAAGGAAAGGAAAACACTCTTAAAAGCTTCGCAAATCTTATCTACATTTCGTTAATATTTTTTTAAAAATCTAAACTTCTTCATTCCTCTACTCTATGTTTCTAATTCATATTAGTTTTTCTTTTTCAAGGTGGCAGGCACTTTTCTTATCGACATTCACCCATTCCCTGGAATTTGTTGGCTTCTTTATTGTGGGAGCACTACTCCTTTTGAGGGAACAGCCAACAACTTCCGTGTTTTAGTCGGGATTCGATTCTGAGACCACTTCTTGGTAGTTCGTGACGCGAACCACTATACAATGTGGGCGGTAATTCGTATTCATCTCATCTAATATTCATCAGTTTAATCTACATTTCTTTCCTATTATAATTCACATGATAGAGGAACAGATATAGAGGAACAGAATGTGCCAGATATAAAGCTGATGAAAATGTTGACAAATAGTTTTTTAAAAAAAAATACGACTGATTATTAAGTGAACATCCTTTAGAAGAAAAAGTTAAGAAAAAATATCAATTATTTCAATTATATTATTTCCTCTAATCTGTGTTTTTTATTCATTTTTCTAATCCTCGCGTCTTCAATATTCTAATTTACATCAATTTTATCTATATTTAGTTCCACTTTTGCTCGGGTAATGAAACATGCACAACAGCAAAAGAAACTACGTTTCCACTTTGTGGTTGAAAGGGCGAATATATCAAATGGAATAAACTTCTTTCTTTCTGCCAAAATCAAGAAAAACACAACATGGAAAGTTGAAAAGCAGAAGACAGAAATACATCAAAATTAAACCTTATATAGAAACATTAACATTCAACAGCTACTTTCTAATACTTTGTAACTCGTACGATAAGCATTTGAGAGAAGAAAAAAAAATAATAATCTAAACTACATTTATTTAATCTACATTTAGACATTTCTTTCTAATTTAAAATTCTTCATTAATCTATCCTATATCTCTATCAGTCAGATCTAATATACATCTGTGCAATCTAAATTTCGTTTCTATTATCGTTCATGTATTGAAACAGGTTCTTAAGAAAACGAAACTGTATTTTCTCTAAGATTCAAAAGTCAAAAGTAGAGATCAAAAAGTCTCTAAGATTCAAAAGTTTTCTCTAAGATTCAGTTGTCACTTCATATTACGGAGAAATACCAAATCGTATGTAGGAATCACAAGAAGGAAAAACAATGTGTATCAAATGCAAATCTAATAAAAAAAAATATTATAAAAAGCTGTCTCGTAATATTTGCCTTTGATTCAGCAAGTATTCCCAGAAAGAGGTTGGTTGGTTGGTGTTTAATGGAACAAGGTCCAGAGAGGACATGCTGCGCCAAACACATGGTGAAACCCAAAAAACCATTATATAAGTGAGCATTTTAAAACCATAATCGAGTGCGTTGATAAGAAGGTAAAAACAGGGATATATAAAAGGATGGTTGGGTGGGTGGTTGGTTGGGGTTTAATGGCGCAAGGTCCAGAGAGGACATGCTGCGCCAAACACATGGTAAAAGTTGAAAAACCATTATATAAGTGAGCATTTTAAAACCATAATCGAGTGCGTTGATAAGAAGGAAAAAACAGGGATATATAAAAGATAGTTAGGTGGTTGGTTGGTGTTTAATGGAACAAGGTCCAGAGAGGACATGCTGCGCCAAACACATGGTAAAAGCCGAAAAACCATTATATAAGTGAGCATTTTAAAACCATAATCGAGTGCTTTGATAAGAAGGTAAAAACAGGGATATATAAAAGATGATAAAAGTAGTCATGTATAGAGGGTGATAAAAACAACTATGTATGAATTGTAATAAAAAGTGTGATAAAACCACTAAAAGTAATACAAACAAAGACAATGGATAAAATATAAAAATTAGATTAACGAAAGAAAACCAGTACACCAACTGGAAAACAGCAGGGTGAGGTTCCCAGAAAGAGATGGTGAAAGAAAAATTTCAATGTTCCAGTACGTCAGTTCCATACAGTCTACTTTAATTTAATCCACATTAATACAATCTACATTTTGTTCCAATTATCATTCGCGTTACGAAACAGGTATTGAGCAAACGAAACTTCATTTTCATCAGGACTGGGAGGTTGAAGAGCCGAAACGAACAAATCGAGTGGAGAAAAGTTCTGTTTTTTTCTGTCAAAATCAAAGAAAAAGACAAAATGGCATCTGAGAGTTGAAACGGAGAAGAACAAAATACATCAAAAGTAAATCTAATAAAAAATCTTAACATGCTAAGCTGTCTTCTAATACTTGCGGTTGATTCAGCAAGTGCTCCTACTCCCAGAAAAAGATGGTTAAAGATTAGATTCAATCAGTTTCAGTACATTAGTTCTGTCCAGTCTACTTTAATTTAATCTACATTAATATAGTCTACATTTCAGTCCAGTGATCAATCGCGTCACGAAACAGGTATTGGGTAAACGAGACTTCATTTCCACGCAGGACTCTGCGGTTGAAGCGTCAAAGCGAACAAATCAAGTGGCGAAAAGTTCTGTTTTTTTTTTTTTTTTTTTTTTTTTTCTGTCAAAATCAAAGAAAAAGACAAAATGGCATCTGAGAGTTGAAACGGAGAAGAACAAAATACATCAAAAGTAAATCTAATAAAAAATGTTAACATACAAAGCTGTCTTCTAATACTTGCGGTTGATACAATAAGCATTCGCAGTGCGGGAAAAAAGGCGAAGAAAAAACTTCAATAATCTCCGGGTCAGTTGCCAGCTGCCGGCCACAGAATAATGTATATATATAAAAAAAAAGTGAAATATATATTTGAAGCCAGAAGATAAAATCAAAAAAGGGAACCCGATGAAAAATGCCTCCCCTCCTAAACAACCCCCTGATGAAATTCCGCAGATCGATGTTGAAGAGAAGCCAATCACAGCTAGTACGAGGGGTCGCTTAAAAAACTGCCAAATGAAAAAATAAATGAATAAAAATATCTCGAGGACTGACTGACTGACAGCTAGGAAGCAAATAATAAAGTTTTTTTTCTCAACACCAGATATTTTGACGCATTGTTTTATTTTGTGCTGTTGGTGGAAAGTAAAGTTGCCTCCGGCAGCAAGTTTTGAGAGGATATTACTAAATATTTTTCGGCGGTCGGAGATGGCTTTGTTTTTCGCCAAGAGTTTCTTTTCGGAACTGGATGAGCTAGGGAAATTTTTTTTTCCGCCAAAGAGTGTCAGTTTTAGTGTTTTGGTTTCTTTTTCGTATATATATTTTCCTCGACATGAACCGCAAAGAGAATTTTGAGGGAGAAATTCCGCAAGCTTGCGAATTTCGAAAAAGAAAAAGAAGAAAAAAAAAACGGAATGCGATTTTGTCTTTCGTAAGTTCTGTTCCAGTTTCGGGAGCATGTTTTGAAAATTTATGGAATAAGTTAAAAGAAAGAAGTGTGTCAGTTGAGATGCTAATAAATGCATTTTCTGTTGGGAAAATTGGCTTGTAATAGGAACAAATATTATTGAAAAAAGAAAGAATATCTTTTGAATTTGACTGAATTTTTGTGAACTTTGAATCAAGAAATTCATTAACATTGTTTAAAAAATGTATGATGTAGTAATTTTTTAAAACAGCTTGGTAGCACATGATTAAATTCTTACGAAACAAAATTATGATTTTTATAAGTAAAACATATCTGTATATTTTTTATGTTTCGAGTTTTATGACTGCTTGAGCAATTATGTTCGACCATAGTTTTCTTGTATCACGATCTTTTATGATGACACATATAAAATGCTTGCGTGATATCCAAATAAATAACAGGGGAAATAGATCCAAAGTGAACACCAGAGTTTTCAAAGGAATTTATTATTGATACAAAATCTGCAATGGCGTGACTGAAATCTATATATTTAAGTTGCCAAGCCGATTATTTGGGTGGTCTGTGAGGGAAAACTACTGCATCAATTTACTTCATTTTGGTCTTAAACGAAAGATTTTATTCTATAGATGTGTCAAATTTGGTTTTTGTAATCGCAATTTCTATACATTAGCGATAATTTACAATTAAAAATTGCTTTATGCGCATGCTCAGTGACATGTTTAAATCTGGCTATAGATACTTAATAAGCACGAGGCCGCATAACACGCTAATTTGTTTATCCCGAGGAATCTCTCTAGCTATCTCTTTGCTATTTTTATTTTTAATTATGTTTGTTAGATATCGATTTAAACCTGATGGAAATTGTTTATTTCAAGCTGTTGGTTTTGGTTTGGTTTGGTTTGGAGCGCCATGGTCAACTTTTTGCTACAAGAGGGCTAATTAGACCGGGACCTACAATTTAAAGCCGATTCTGAACGGCTATAAACATCCATGCCAACAGTGGGACTCACAGGATCTGAACTTCAAGCTGTTGAGTAACCCTATTTCTTTTTATAGAGTTCAATAGTAATTTTTAAAGTGTATTTCTCTATTCTTAATATTATGATTTTCAACATTTGGCAACGATGTGTTGAGTATAATTTGTGTATTAGTACATTTATTTACTATCCAGCCGTCATGTTTTGACGGGTACCAACGAGTGACATATAAAATGACAAGACCTGGTCTAGTTGTTGGTTAAATATTCTAAGATTTTTTAGTCGTTTACGTTCTATAACAATACAGTACAGTCGTTCATGTTCATGCATCTTCTACGTCAATTTTCTTCGTTTGTTTTCCATGGAGTAGGGATGCGACATCGATGTCGATGTTTTCAAAACATCGATGTTTTGATAAAAACATCGATGTCTTAAACATCGATTTATTGAAGCCGATGTTTTTTTAACATCGATGTTTTGTGCTCGATGTTTTACGTTGTCTCGATGTTTTTTGTTAATGAAAAAGTACCGTAATAAAAAAAAATTACCTCGTATCATAATTTTCACACTCAGTAAATGTAAGTCTGAATTCTGAAAAGGACGAATACAAAAGGGGGAATGATTCCTTAGCAAACAGACAAATGGCAATTAACAACCAATGAACCAATCAGAGCGCTTGGAATGTTCTTGACACTCCAGAACTTTCCATGGGGTTTTATTTTACAAATAGTATATACACGAGTGCATCCATTTAAGTTTTTGTTTTGTTCTGGTTTTATATAAGTTGACGTTAATATTATTAGTAAGATGCCTCCCAAAAGTACCGTTTGGAAATATTTTTACAAAATCTCTGACAAATTGTCGAAATGCAATATTTGCCTTCAAAACTTCTGGCAATACCACGAATTTATCTGGACATTTGAAGGAAAAACATGGCGGTATTTACAACGAGAATTTTGAGTCATCAAAGTAGCCGAAAGCAACCAAGTTTTTGTCATTTGTGTCTGCCCAATCAGTGAGTAAAATTAAATCACCCCCTCCCCCCACGACTAACGGAAGTAACATTAATGTTAGAGGTTACTAAACCAGTTTTAAAAAATGGATGTTCTAAAACATCGATGTTTAAAAACATCGATGGTTTTTGGGCGATGTTTTATTAGCATCGATGTTATAATATTGAATATCGATGTTTCAAAACATCGATGTTTTGTTATCGATGTCGCATCACTACCATGGAGTGAAGAGCTGGAGCTAATGTAGGCTAATATATTAGAAGAAATCCAGTGTGTTCCCGTGCCGTTCAAATTTTTCTAAGTGCCATACTGAATGGATTTAATTTTATGTTCAGATAAGGGTATTATCGCAAATAAAATGTAATAAAAGATTGTATATTTATTAATAGGAATACAGTTCCGCATTTGAAATCATTTGCAAAAGAATAGCGAATTATTTATTTTTTAATTTTTTTTTTTTTTTGGGGGGGGGGGGGGGGCGGTGATTGCGAGTGAATCAATCATTTTAAAATGATGCTTTCGATCATTTTTTTTTTCAAAAATAATAGATGGTTTTGAATGCTATGAAAATCGATACTCATATTTGAATCGCTACGCAATCTTTTAAAGCTAAATTTGATTCCATACTCGCTTGATAAGGAATTTTCCTTCTGCATAAAACTAAAGTGAAGAATGTATCTACCATTATGGAAATCACCTCATATGTTTTTAGAAGCAGCTCTAAAACTACAAGCGACTTATTCATTATATACTTTTTCTGAGTCACTATCACATTATGCTTTGAAGTTCCTTTCTTTAAAAATAATTGCAGTATCGGCAACATTTGAGAAAACTTTTCCTGTTATTTCAAATTTGCGAAAAAAAAAAATTAACGAAGATCGGGATGCATTTTCCAATGGCATTCTCATTTCACGGACATTGCCCAAAAACAATGAGGCCGCCATTTTTGGTATGTGCATTTACGAACTTTTAATTGGGCGCCCGGATGGATTAAAAAATCATTTTTCCCGCTTTTAATTGCTTTTTGCTCCATCTAGAAGAGGATAATGTTTTTTTCCGACTGCTCTTTACGTTCTCCCCACTTTCTCTCGTTTTGTTGCTGCCAAAAGGCGCCGTACGCAAAAAAATTCCGACTGCTCTTTTAAAAGGTTTGTCATGCTTGACAAGGTTTAAATTCGAAGCAAAACGGGGCAGCCATGTTTGGACACATGGTTTTCTGAAATTCGGTTAAAATTTATTTGTGGTGTTTTATGAGGGATTGCTGTCGAATATAGATATATGTTTGTCACAGACTTATTAAAAAAAAAAAAACCGTAGGATTAACGTAGTTAATAACTACGTTAATATATATATATATATATATATATATATATATATATATTATATATATATATATATATATATATATATATTATATATATATATATATATATATACATATATATATTATATCTATATATCTATCTATATATATATTATATTATATATATATATATACACATACATATATATATATATATATACTATATATATATATATATATATATACACACACATATATATATATATATATATATATATATATATATATATATATATATATATATATATATATATATATATATATATATATATATATATAAATAAGAAAAAGATGAAAGAGAAAACCAGTAATAGGTCTAAAGCTACTTGCAGCCAGGAACAAATAACATGAAAAGAAAAGTATGAAAGAGGTTTTAGACAGCATTTCTTCATCAGCGGTGTCAATGCTGTCTAAAAACCAATGGATTGTTTCCGATGAGTATGATCTATACAATAAACACACTCAGACACCGTACAATCCATGAAAAACAGAAGAATTGATTAATAATTGAATAAAGATTGAATAATAGTACTAACCAAAGAACACCAAGCCTGGCGCTAGACAGAGTGGAAGTTAAGAACTTGCAACCACAAGATGACTGACGTCACAAAACTTGCAACCATGGTGGTAGTGGATTCTCAGTTACAGACTTACTTAGGTTACCATATTTTAGGACTATTATACCCTTAATTATTTTATTTTTTATTATTATTCCTACTAAGAGTTATTTTTATTATTATTTTTATTTTTCCTTATGATTTTTATTTTAATTTTTATTTTTAGTAGTTATTTTTTCTATTTTATCTTATTGTTATATTTAACATATTTAATGGAACAGAACAAACTATTCATTAAAACAAAAACAACCAATTATGTTTTTGGAAAGACTTTCAGGGTAATTATTCCGTGTTAGCACAGCTTTCAAGTCTAAAATATGCTTAATCCTATTGTCTTTAGAACATAGCCTATTTATACGAACTAACTGATTTACAATAATGTTATTAAAAACAGATTTATGTAAACAGGTTAGATAATTTTGAAATTTAACAATATTAAAATTATAGTCAGATCTTTTGTCGTATAAGTCAAAAGTAAATTTGCTGTGAGAATTTAATTTAATATTAATATCTAAAAAGTTTACATTAATATTATCTTTGCTACTTTTAATTAGTTCCAGATTAGGAGGGTAAAAATTTAAGTCTATAGGGTTATTACTTTTATTAATTACTATTATATCATCTATATATCTAAATATATTGTAATTGCAATTTTCTATAATATTAATTTCAAAATAATATAAGTATAAATTAGCTAGCATACTTGAAGCATTACCACCTTGTGGTACACCTTTGGACTGTAAGTATATACTATTATTATGAACTATGTAATTATGCTTAGTTACTAAATCTAGGAGCCTATTGAAACGAGTTAGTTTAATTTCGTTGCCTAAGTATTGAATATTATTTTGTACTAACATTATGATTATTCTATATAAATCAATTATATCGATATTATTAAATAGATCTTTAAAATCATAAGTTACTACATTTTTACAGTTATCTAATGTTTGTAGTTTTCTAATTAGACTAAAGCTATTATCAATTATACCACAAACACCAGATGTTATATTTTTATAGATTAATTTAAGGTACTTTAATAATAATACACTTGCTTTAGTAGCATAAGTGTTGTGACCACAGGTTACTGCTCTAAAAGCAATAGGTGTTATGAAATTTATATATATATATATATATATATATATATATATATATATATATATACACTGCTGGCCACTGTAAATGCAACACCCTGAAGGAAACATGCAAATAACATGAAATTTACAACATGCATTAGCGGAGGTGAGATATGCAAATGATTAGAATTTCAGCGCAGACGCACATCACGCGCGGCTGTGGCGCCACTTCAAAGCGCTATTTACGGCTTGGAGATTTCGACGATTTCAAGTTCGGCAATTGTGTTTTTCTTGTGGTTTTTTCAAAAAAAACGATCAATTATGCCTCGTCGAAAACAGCGATCATCTTTTGATCAAGTATCCGAGTTCGACAGAGGAAGGATAGTGGCCTACCAAGATTGTGGATTATCTTTCAGGGAAATCGGTAGTCGTGTTGGACGAAACCAAACAACTGTAATGCGGATATGTGATCGTTGGATGCAGGAGGGTACGACGGACCAGCGTGTTCGATCGCATCCACCTCAGCGCACCACTTCACGTGATGACAGGCAAATTGTGCGCATGGCAGTGACGGATCGCTCAGTCACATCACGAACCATAGCACAGCACATGCAGTCTGTAACGCATCATCCAGTGTCTGCGCGTACCATTCGACGCCGTTTACAGCAGAGTGGTCTGTCCGCAAGACGTCCATTGCTTTGTCTACCCTAGACGCAGAACCACAGACGTCTCCGCCGCCAATGGTGCGATGACAGAAGGATGTGGACGGCAGAATGGAATGAAATTGTCTTTACTGACGAGACACGCTTCTGTCTGCAACACCACTATGGTCGCATTCGAGTCTGGAGACACCGTGAAGAGAGGATGCTGAACAGCTGCGTTATGCACCGCCACAGGTGTCCTGCACCGGGTATTATGGTATGGGGCGGTATTGGATATCACTCTCGCACACCTCTAGTACGCATTGCCGGTACTTTAAACAGCCAGCGCTACATCTCCGAGGTGTTGGAGCCAGTTGTCCTTCCTTACCTTCAGGGCTTGCCCACAGCCATATTTCAACAGGATAATTCGCGACCACACGTGGCACGCATTGTCCAACGGTTCTTCGTCTATCGCCAGATTGAATTGCTTCCCTGGCCGCCTCGCTCTCCGGATCTTTCGCCGATTGAAAACATGTGGTCCATGGTTGCTCTACGATTGACCCAGATTCCATCCCCAGCTGCCACAGCAGATCAACTTTGGCAACGTGTGGAAGCTGCTTGGTCTGCTGTACCCCAAGAACTCATCCAAAGTCTCTTTGAATCAATGCCGAGGCGTGTGGCAGCGGTGATCTCCAACAATGGCGGCTACTCTGGCTACTGATTTTGGCAGGAATCACACTTCACAGAAGTCTATAAATTTAATCATTTGATACTTGGTCAACATGTTATCTACAAAATAAATTTTGTTGTGATATCTCTTGTCTTTCTTATTGTTGCAATTTGGGTGGCCAGCAGTGTATATATATATATATATATATATATATATATATATATATATATATAATGTCAAAATTTTGACGCATTTTGGTACTTTACTGTTTAACTGTTTGCTGCTTGCCCAAACGATACAGACTGGGTTTGTCACGCTGCGAAAATTATAACTCGCGATGCAGGACATTTGAAGTTTTGCTTTCCGGAGGACCGTTATGGAAGAACGTAATCCTACGTTAAAAATTTTTAATCTATCGAATCTATTTATTCAAATGTATGTTAATGACGAGCAATGGACTTTTTATTGGTATAAAATTCACGAGTTTTGTGTTGAGAGAAGACGGAAACCACAACATTAATTTAGTTCAACGAAATTTCGTGAACCTAATTTTAGATAAAGGCGTGAAATAAAAAAAATTGACGTAGTAACGATCGATTAATTAAGCTTGAATTAGGAAAGATGTTGAAAATAGGGCAGTTCATCCCCTCTAAAGGATAGTTTAATGGGTAAAGAACTGGACTCGATGTTCGAGGAACTTTGATTCAAATCACGAATCTGTCAGATGGTTTGTAGTGTAGTGTTCGAAAGTTGGAAGCACACTTCAGACAATTATGAAGAAAAAAATAAAAATGGTATAATAATAAATAAAAGATGCAAGCCAAATGTCCTGTATCCATTGGCCGCATAACAAAGGGGAAAACAAGAATGAGAGGTACTGGTAAATCATTCTCACACTGTTGAATTGTATAATACTGGTATTGAGATTTTTTAAAGTGCAACGGTCATCCGTTGTATCAGGGGGACTAGAGAGACCTATACGTACAGCTTAAGGCTGACATCGAGTAGTAACAAATATCCGCGTGTATAAACACCACGGGACTCGAATCCACCGCTATAGTACCGAAAGCATGTGTCCAAGCCATTAGACTATCGTCCAGGTTGTTTGGTTAGAAATATCCTTAATAGTACTATAGTAATTCTGAAGCCATCACATTGAGCAATTTATCTGTCCACTTGCGAAAGATGCTTCAAACACAGGCTATACGTCGACAGCTAAATCGAGAGATAAATGCAATGCTAGTTCAGGCCTTCTGATGTAAAATGGAATCAGCAAATGCTTTATAAATAATTACTTGGAAAATAATGATCTGAAAGATTTCAAAACAGCATAAAATAACACAAACGAGGAATAAAATTTAACTTCATTGATATCTTATGTACATTTATTCAAAATACAGAATAATTCTATAGCGCCTGGTATAAAGGGTTTAAGTCAAAAAAGTGATTTTTTACATGTTTTTATTAACTCGCTTTCTTGTTTGTTTTTGTGTGTTTGTCCAGTTCAAATCTTGCAATCGATTTATAACTAACTTCCCGACTAGCTAGACATTTGAAACTTTTAGAATAGATCAGAACACGATGACAATGCATTCTTTTGATACTTTTAGCCATCTTTTAAGCAGTATTGAATTAATTTTCAGTTAATTTTGTTCTGTAGACTGGTGCAGCCATCTATCGGCCGGGACGGGGACGAAAAGTTAAACGCAAGTTATCTTCCAATTAACTTCGTTTTCTTTCCAGTTGATGGGATAATTCATCCAAAAAATTTTTTAAAAGTATTTATTAATACATAGAATTGTCAAGTTTATATGATTCAACAGAAAATTTAAAAACATGGTACATAAAAAGTTCTTTTTATCTTGTAATTATTAGATATTTGTTAGTATTGTTAAAAAAAATCTTTTGACTTGTATGAAAGGCTTAAGTCTATCAATTTTGTATACAAAAGTACATTTCTTTGTACAAAAGATTAAGTGTAAATTATCGTCCTGCAATTGGTATAAAAGCCAAAAACTTGGTATATTTAAATCATTGTTTCTGACTTAAGGCTTTTTATACCGGGCACCATAGAATTTATTTACATCCATAACCGTAGAGGCAGATGATAGCCGTATGGCTAAGGCGCTGGCGATTAGTCCCAGAGCCTGTGGGTTCGAGTCCCACTCCTTGCATAACCGCTTGTAGCCGTTCGCAATCGGCTTTAAGCAGTAGGTCCCGATCTAATTAACCCTCCTGTAGCAGAAGTAGAAAGTAGTAATCCAAACCAAACTTTTGTCATGAACGCTTTTGCATCTAGATATGGAAATTTGACTATGGGTACATAAATTTAAATTGGCTCTTATATTAAGTATCTTAAAATAAAATTAAAAAAAGAAACAAGTATATAATTAAATTTCAATGTTTTGCATACTTAGTCTGGGAAAAAAGCGGTTTAAATATATCTTGTAATTTCAGTTCTAGTTCATCATTTTTGAGGGTTATAAACGTAAACAAACAAAATAATAACTAATACCAAGCAAAATGAAAGAAAACGACAACAGCAATTTAAAATATCGCTGAAGACAAATAAGAACTGAAGCCATATAGCAACCGAAATTATTTTAAAAACATGGAGGGCAAAAAAGGGAAGATTGATAAAAGGAAATGTAAGTTATCAACTGTTGAAACTGATTATTTAGCTTAGACATCATGTACTATCTATAATACTAAAATTAAGGGTTTCTTTGAAAATGAATGCTGCATAATGGCTCGCATCAGTTTCGTAATTGTAAGAATATAACGTACTAAATGTGAGATGAAACAAACAAGTTTCGTCTTATTGGTTATTGTCAATTTTAAACATGTCTCATATACAGTTATTCATAATTAAGTAAGGGAAGGAAAAGAAAGGAAAATGTTTCACTGTCACTGAAAGATGGTGGATTAATCGAAAACGGTGACATCAAACAGATATATATATATATATATATATATATATATATATATATATATATATATATATATATATATATATATATATATATATATACTAGCGGACCCGACAGACGTTGTCCTGTTCAAACGTTGTAATTGTAGCTGAAGTACCCGGCGATGCCCGGAATTTTAAGAATATTTGTTAACCAAAATCAATTTAAAAACTAAACACAGTATAAGTAACATAGAAAAGATTTACCCTTTATCATTGGAGCAAAAAATTCTGAAAAGTAAAACATAAAATATATAAATTTATAATAAACCTATAAAAATCCATTAAAAAACTAAACGCAGTATAAATAACATAGAAAAAAAAGTATACGAAATGTTATACATATTAATAATATGAAAACCCAATTAAAAATGTATAAATGCATAATAAACTCCTCAGATTTCAGCTATATTCGGTATTTCATCATAAAAAACCTGAAAAAAATAAAAATAAATAAAAATAATACTTTAAAAAAAAAATCATAAAATAAAATTAAAATTAAAAAATAATAAAATAAAATAAAATAATAATTTTAAAAATCATAAAATAAAATTAAAATTAAAAAATAATAAAATAAAATTAAAATTAAAAAATAATAAAATAAAATTAAAATTAAAAAATAATAAAATAAAATAAAATAATAATTAGAAAAATCATAAAATAAAATTAAAATTAAAAAATAATAAAATAAAATAAAATAATAATTAAAAAATCATAAAATAAAATTAAAATTAAAAAATAATAAAATAAAATAAAATAATAATTAAAAAAATAATAAAATAAAAGCTGAAATAAAAAATTCTTAAAAAAAAGCCCGAAATAACAGGTCTAGCAAAAGTTACACAACTCTGGATTCGAACACTGGCCGAGAGCACGGTACTTTCCGAATGGGCGACCTTCCGAATGCGCCACGATTACACGGCGTTCTACTGAGTAAAGTGAAACATATTCGCTATTGGAAAGTTGTTGTGGGCTGGTGATTATAAATGTCAGAGGAGTTTTAGTCAGAAATAAGTTAGCAGGATAGAATCTTAGTCTTTAGCTCTTCAATAGGCACAAAGATATAGGCGAGGGGGACTGCAGTAGCGATTAAAAAAGATCTCGTGTCACTTAGCGTGGTTGATTCGAATTTTCCATCGCGTGTCGAGAATATCAATATGCCGTTGGATCTGATCTATTTTAGAGTATAAAATCTGACTTCAAAGATTATTATTTTCATTTATTATTCTGGTTTAATATATGATTTGAAACTTTTTGATTTTCTTTATTTTTATCTTTTCGCTCGCTGTTTACTAACTAAACCTAACGTGGAAGCCATTATCCAGAGGGTGATTCCACAAACTGTAACAGTTTCCATTTACCGGACGCACCCCCTTATAAATTGTTGGATTTTTATTAATTAATTAAAAATATAAAAACATTTTCTATCGGATCAAATTGTGAATCTAAACCATTCTCGAATCAACTTAATCGCACACACAAAATTTCATAAAAATCAGTCCAGTCGTTTAGGAGGAGTTCAGTTACATACACACGGACAGAAGAAATATATATATAAGATATATATATATATATATATATATATATATATATATATATATATATATATATATATATATATATATATATATATATATATATATATATATATATATATATATATATATATATTGTTATGACGTGGCCGACAACAAGCCAAAATCTCAGACGAGACATTCATTCTTAACCACGAGGACAGAGACTTATTTAAAATAGGTACAAAAGCCTTTATTAAGACCTCCTACTTATATTACAAATATGTACAAATCTTAAAGGTAAGTTGCATCGTTAGGCAGTGGCTAGCAAAAAGCCATAGTTACGCCACAGGTCTCTGCCTCAAAGAGCAGCAACTCGTCCAACAGTCGGCTAAGGTCTCTCCGTCTCCTTCGTGAAACCACCTTTTTATTACCTTTCTTCTTTTCTAGAAATCTCTGGAACATTCTCGACGATTCTTTTAAAATCCCCAACTTTCGGTTCCGTTGTTCCCACGATCAGTGTTTTCATCGGCGAGGAAGTTCGAAATTAAGGCCTACGGCCACACCTGGTCACCCTCGGCTCCAAATGTGACACGACTTCCCCGGCTATGGGGATCCAATTAGCGAAGATTGGACTGCTGGTCTTTATTCTCTCACTGCCGAGAGCGCTTCTGAAACAGTTCACAGGCAAGACCACACACAAACACACTATATAAAAAATTATACATTTCTTTACGACATCATAATATATATATATATATATATATATATATATATATTAAATATGGATTAATTTGGACCGACATCATAATATATATATATATATATATATATATTATGATGTCGTAAAGAAATGTATAATTTTTTAATTATAGAAATGTATAATTAAAAAATTATACATTTCTTTACGACATCATAATATATATATATATATATATATATATATATATATTAAATATGGATTAATTTTCCAAATAAAGCCATAGGTTAAAAAAAAAAAATATATATATATATATATATATATATATATATATATATATATATGTATATATATATCAGGTTGTCTAAAAAAATGTCGGCACATTTTAAAAATTTATATGAAAAAAAGTACTGAAGGTAGGAACTAGAAATTCACGTACGTGTTACCTTATATATTAGAGTTTTTTTTTTTTTAGGGTAGTCTATAAATTTCAATATGTGCCCCTTTTGTGGCACGGAGAATATCCAGTCGGTAATCCATTTCAGCCCAGGTGCGTTCCAAAATGGATTCTGTAACACATGAAATTGCCAAGTGATTTTGAGATGTAAATAAGATATTTGGGGGACAACATAATAGCCATTTACAACTTTCGCTTTCACGAAACAAGTAGCGTCATCCGTTGAACTTTTTTAACGCAGAAAAAAACTCTGATATATGCAGTTACACATCTCTGAATTTCCAGGTCCTACCTTGAATTCTTTTTTTTATAAATTTTTAAAATGTGTCAAGGTTTTTTGAGACACCCTTATATATATTTCAAAAATACTGAAATTTGTGTGAATTCTTCTTAACTTACGAATGGTGTATGACCAAATGGGTCACGTGTGGCTTCGCTACACGTAGAAAGTTAATAATGAAAAATATTCAAATATTTTTTTGAGTTTTAGGTAATGAACACAGACTTAAATATTTTTTAGGTGTTGTATGTTCATTCGCATAAAATATTTTGGAGAAAACTGAAGAGCTATTTAAAAAATAATCCGAAGGAATTACACAATTTATTCATATTCAATTACGGTACAACTATATAGTCGCATCTGACACTTTTTAAGCGTAAATACTATACCTAATCAAATGCTCTAACATGCATTGGTTAAGGACATAGTTTAGTATGACAGTTTTGGAGGGCCAATTATCTGATTAAGAACCCCATTCTAAATATTCTAATCTAAAGAACTATAACTTCTAAATATGCTGTTCTTAAGAGTTCAAGCTTTTGCTCTTCTTATCTTAATTTTGCTAGTGGGAAATATCAGTTATATGATACCAAACATTTCATGAAATCTAGTCATACAGCAAAATTGCAAATTACTTTCTGTCATATCTGTGATCAGTACAGTGGGTGATCGGTTTACGAATATAATCCGTTCCAAGACTATGTTCGTAAACCGAAATGTTCGCTAACCGATCATCGATTTACCATAGATTTGTATGGGACTTCGATTAATTCATCCTGGAGGCCCTGCCCTAAAAATTAAATTAAAAGATATATATAGTTATAATTTCTTAGCAAGTTTATTTTTTACCAAAATAATACAGTCTTGCACAATAATCAATCCTTTTTTTTTGGTTAAGGGGTCGTTAAAGAACATGTCCAATGTCGATTGCTTTTCTCTCTTCTTCAGCATTTTCTGCAAGTGATTAATAGCATTGTCGTTGTAGAGGTCCCCAACCCTATTGAAATCGGCTTGGTTTGGGTGTCATTCTAAGACCGTTGCTCTGACATCCTCCCACTTCTTTAAAAGATCTTTAATAGCAGATGTCGTAATTGGTCTTCTTTCGTATTCTTTATCAGAAGGACATGCATTTCGTTGGTGTTCTTCATTCAATATTTCTTGGAGTTCTTCTGTCGTTAGCTCATCTTCATGTTCCATTATGAGCTCTTCAATTTCATTCTCGTTCACCTCCAATACCAAATCTTAAGGGAACGGTGGACATTAAAATTTACTTTTTTTTACTTTTCATCATAGAAATACTAAATTTTGTACATATACACATTCCACTATAAATAAATAGAATACCTTAAAAGAAATTTCCATTCTCATTATAATTTTAAGATTTTTAAAAAAATTTGAAATTTATAAACAAAATTTTAAAATGCTCCTTGCTACTTAATTTTTGAGATATTTCCTCGATTTTGCATTTCAATCTCTTTAAACTTTATAACAAACAAATCTGGGTATCAATTATTTAATCCCTTGAATAGTTAATTTTTGAGAGATTTTTTTCTGAATTCCATCCCGATTTTCATCAAAATTTTGACTTTAGAAAAGTTACATATCAAATTTAATTACCTTAATGAAGTCGAATTGTAAAATGCATACCCAGTTTTTTTGTACACAGCATCAGGATTCTTCCTTATTAATTTCATGAATTTTGAAGAAAAATTAAGTAGCATGGAGCATTTAAAAAATCTAAAAACCTTGAAAAATCTGTTTTGCGAAAAACAGATTTAAAATTTATTACTACACTTAACCATTTTAAATTACTTTGTAGAAGCTTCATAAATGATTTTTTACTTGAAAAAAAATTATTTTGGTACTAATAATCTACAGAAATATATATATTTTTTACAATAACACAATCAGTATTACAATGACGAGATTTGCTCAAATAAAGGTCCACCGTTCCCTTAAGCAATTGTCACAATTTCATTCATAATTTCAGGGGCATTATCTCCGTCTCCCTGAACACAAGATGGACACAGTTTTCGCCAAGCAGAAATCAACTGTCGTTCGTTTTAGATTTCGTTTTAGTTCGTTATCCGAACATATGTTTGTTGTACGAACATAAAAATCTTCCGTGAAAGTGTTCGTTGTCCGAATTGTTCACAGTCCGAACTGTTCGTTAACCGATCACCCACTGTATTGCCAAAAAAAATAGGTGGAGCTTCCGATTTCTCAAATTTCTAATTCCCCATTGTTTGGACTTAAAACACATTTTTATTGTTAATTTTTCGTATTTCTGATGTTAACTAGCCGCTGCGCGACCAGCATGATCGCTTTTAGTTTCATATTTTCTTTTGCAAAACAACTCAACTTAAAGAAACATATATAAGGAATGTTATTATTACCTGTCATCATAAATATGCGTTGTTAAGTGGTAGTGGGATGTCAGCCAAAAAAATTATAATCAGTACAAAATTCTCTATAAGGCTGATTCTAAAACATCGTGATTAAAAAACGCGAATTTCCATTACTTCAGAGCAGAGTTAAAGATAAGATTGAGAAACCCAACACCAATGATTTTAAAAATTACAAACCTCTCTGTATGTAATATTTTTCAAAATTAAGTTATCGACATTTTATCATTACATCAAATTAGAAATTATTGGAGAAAAAAATTTTCACTTAAAAAAAGGAGTAAAAATTCAGCAAGTACTAAAATATAGTGTTGATTGCATCATCCTCTGTATGTACTATTGTTCACAATTCAGATATCTACACTTAATCATATCAAATAAAAAGTTGTTGGGAAAATTTCTTCACTTATAAAATGGAGTAAAAATTCAGCAAGTGCTGAAAAAAGTGTAGAAAATTAACTATTACTGGCTATCGGTTGCTATGCTGGCGACGGTTAAGCCTAATCTCGCGATCATTTATGCTCTTTCTTTCACGCCTCTCTCTTAATGAATTATTTCTTCGCTTTCTTTCTTGAGACTGTTCCCAATTTTTTCTCTTGATCGTGCAACTTGCTTTCTTCACTTATAAAATGGAGTAAAAATTCAGCGAGTACTAAAAAAAGTGTAGAAAATTAACTCTTACTTACTATTAAGGTATTATAATGAAATTATTAATATTTTACTATGATATTCCGAAAGCTGCTTGATATACACAGTTGAGTATTTCAGAAGTAGGAGATACTACAGTGACAGAATCAAAAGAACGGACTCCAGATAAACTTACATACAACTGTCCATGACTAAACACTGGATTTGATAAGTCTAAACAAATTCTGTCAAAAGTTTGTCCTCTTACATACATTTAGAAAATCCGATGGAACAAATGAATAAATTAAAATTATCTCGCGAATAAATTAAAATTATTTATGAGTGAAATACAGCAATTAAATTGTACCAAATTACGTGCTGTTGTCGAGCCACTACACACACGTGGTTGGCCGCTAATGTTTACGTCTGGTAGTTGGAGCCGTTGCCATCCGGAGTGTAGAAATATCGTCGATTTTTGTGCCTCATACCTACGCGTTTTATATATATATAGATTTTATATGTTAATTAATGTTCACTTTTCTGAAGTGGCAACACGTTAAGCTTTTGAATTCTGTTTAAATACTTTTGCAATTAGCATTTTTGCAGTCGTGTAATGTTTTAGCTCGGTGATGTAGATTTAATTCAGTGGTGATTTTAACGCTGACGTATATTTTAACTTAAGTTTTTATGGTTTTAATCGTATTTGTATTTGGGACTAGTTCTCCCGTTTTTCGTTGTCACTGAGTTGAATTGCTGTCATCTTACAACGTTTGTTCTACTCAACACTTTACTGGTCGTGAAAGTGGAATAAATATCTTCAAGTGAACTGTGTTTTGATTCTATTTAGCGTATGATTTGAATACTCAGCATTGATGTGACTTCAGACTACAAGGAAATTGAAGTAAGAGTGCTCATTCATGTTTAACCTAATAAGTTACTTCCCACATTAGTTGCATGGCAGTCGGTGCTGGGTTGATTTGAATAACTTTATTCAGTTTAACCGATTTACATACATTTGGCGCTTCCGCCTCTTTCGTTTGTTTTCACATTACAGTATACAATACTATGCTATTACCCATGCTAAACTTCGGAAATATTCGTTGTGGTATTTTCTAATAATACGATACCGAGAAAATATTTTAAAAAATTTTAACAAAAAGAATATTTTTATTGACTAACAATCAAAAATATTCTTTTTGTTTGACCAACAATAGAAATTAATAATTTTTATGCCTAAAAATAGCTTTTAAATGCAATGGCTGAAGTTTAAAAAAAATTAATTTTTTTTGAAAAAATGATTTTAATTTCGCTGCGGAGGACATCAGAAGCTCATGTTCTTTAAAAACTGACTGCGAAAAATTAAAAATATTGATAAACTAATTCCTCTTTATTTAGAAATCGACTATGATGCCTGATAAACAAAATTAAAAATTAACTATAATACTATAATAATATTTAAGCACTGTTTATAAAAATTTTTACTTTAATGCTGAAAAATAACAAACCCTAAAGTGTCACTAGAAAAGCGCCGAATTAAAGTGGAAATTTTCCCATTGTTTAATAGGAGTATCAAAGATCTGAAAGGTGAAGAGACGTTCAGTGTGTTAGTGTAGGGTAGATTCCCTCTTCCGAAGCTGGCAAGTAAAAAAAAAATTTTTTTTTGAAAGTGAGTATTGTTTATAACAAAGTAAAATTAACACTTAACTCATCCTGTCTATCGAAAGGAATCAACCGATATACTAACAATAGGCTTTAAAGAATCCCTGTGTAAAAGATGCACTTCCATGACAAAAATTTTCCTAAGGAATTGCGTTGCATTTATCTGACCTGTTTGGAAAATTATACATGACCACATCATTATACACATCAGTGCGCCCTCTCAGGTCCGAAGTTGAGTTTGAAAGATTTTAAATGGGAAAACCAGAGATATAAACGTGAAAAGCAAAGCAGTGCTTTTTAAATTAAACGGTATGAGAAAAGATTCAAGAAATGATTAATTCTTCTCAAAATAAATATTAAATATACGACTAATTTCTTATTAAATTCAAAGAATGGAATTAACTAAGCAATGCAGTAATTTTATATTAGTAGAATTGCAACTCATAAACATTTTAATACGTTTTCTCAACAAAAGCTACATTAATAAATAATTCACATGGAATTTTTTATGTGTTCCATTTCCTAAACTCTTCCAATGGGTAGTTATTATAAAAGCATACGAAATTCTCAATTTATTTAATATAACGAGACGATCTTTATAACAGTCTGCTGTTTTTCAGTGGAAAACTGAAGTAGGAAAAGTGTTCAGATGTAGCTGTAGATGAGTAGAAAGTCCTAATATAAGGGTTGACCAAAGGAAATTGAGTCTTTTGGGTTTTTCTGCAACAGTTTATTTTTTGGCAAAATGTAAATACACAAGAAGTATTGACCATACGTGAGCTGTATATCTGCTACAGATAAAGGCCTTGTCGGTTCAAGAAGTGTCCCAGCGCTTCACTAGATTTTCCATACCCTGAGAGAAGAACGTCAGTGGTCGTCTGCAGAACTAGCCTTGAACGGCGTTCTGGACCTCTACATCGTTAGCAAACCAGCGGCCCTTGAGAGCATTTTTCAATGGGCCGATGATGTAGCAGTTGCAGGGCGAGAGGTCGGAACTATTTAAGGGATGGTTGAGGGCCTTACAGCGGAGGCACACCATCAAATGTGCCATCTTGCCCACGCAGCAACCGATTCCATGGTGATGGTTAAGTGTGTCTCAGTATGTGTCGGCATGTTGCGTGGCTCCACGTCCCTTACAAAATTCACTAAACCATCTGAACCCTGTACACTGTGACAGATACTTGCCCATACACACCGTTCATACGATGATAAATTTCGGCTTCAGTAACACTACTGTCGTCAAAAATTTAATAGCTGCTCTCTAGGTCTGTTTGGATGATCTATGTTACGATCATACGTACTCACCTAGCTTAAACACTGACACTTTCTGACGATAGCAGCATTGTTTTTTAACGTACAACGTCATTTACTGGCGCAAACGCAGAGCTCTGGGTATTTAACCACTGCCGCTATAATAAGTCTCACTTTAATTTGGCCAACCCTTATAAAAACCTGATTTTGCAGCTCGGATTGGACATAATGCACTGATTTACACATCAGAATTAATTTAGTGATTGAGCATAACGTTGTCTCCCGATTAACTGATATATTAAACTGTAAATCATCGATTTTCCACAAGCCTTTAACAGAATGACATTTTGAAAAACATACGGATCCCTATAGTTTTTGAAAATATCTTATATATATTGGGGAAATTTTAAAATTTAAACTTGAAATTTATGTATGGAAATCTGTACAGAATTCTTACTATATATTGATAATGGAAGCAAAAGCCTGATCATTTTAATATGCCATTTTTATGTAATTTAAGTTTGGGTTTAACCGCTTAACTGTGTTGTAATGAGAACATTTCTTCTCGATATTTTCTTCAATTTAATAAAGAAAGGGAGAAATTTCATACAGATTCTTTATTTTCAGTGTATAAGACCACCAAAATTATAACAGTCTTTTAGTGTTCGGATGATTTCTTTTTTTTTAAACTTCAAACTGTGGATTTTTTTTTTCAAAGCAAAAAAGTGACTGTTTAGGTATTTTGAGCAAAATCCACTTTCCAGTTATGAAATTGACATAGTGAATTGATTTTTGTTTCCGAGAATTTGTGTAAGGTGATATATAAAAGGTTTAGCCACTGCGGATTTAGAGAATTGAATGTATAAGTTTTAAATGCTAGATTTAACCATTTGGCCTGGCTGCTACTTGCAGTTACCTTCAGAATGTGGCAATATTTTTCTTTAATTTTTAAACTGTCCTGATTTTTCCCTTTATTTGTAATTTATGAAAAGCCTACTAGCGTACCTAAAACATTGAATAAACTGTCGGTTGAAAAAAGTATATGTACTCGTCTTTTAATGAATCTCGAATTCACGATCTCTTTTACAAACTAGCTTGCTGAGCAAGAGCAGTTTCCCGTAGAACTTTGCTAATTTTAATACGGACTTACAAACAATGTATGCATTCTCTATTTTTCAATAAAACTTTCACCAATACTCCATACGCTACCGATAAATCGGAATACGGTGGTACCTCTGTCGCGAAAACTGGAGAAATTAATCGACACGGGAAGACACTGAAGAGTTGAACTCCCTCTTCAACTGTACGGGAAAGACGGAACCTTGCTAGAGCCTGTAATAATTATTGGCTTTATTTTACAGACGTTTCTTTGAAAACCGTCCTTTCATTTTTTTTATATATGATACACTTAGTCTTCCAAACAATGTCGCATAGAAAGAAACTAGTTTGTTTATCTTCGGCGATAAGAAAACGAATTTTAAGGAAGTCAATGCACATGTTCTTACCTAGTCTGGGATGCCGATAAATTCTCCAGCCACGATCTTCAAACCTCGAAAAAAGATTGCCGCAGTTCTCGATAGAAACGGTACAATCCCACTTTTCGAAAGACATCTAAGTAAAAGGAAGTATTTAGAACTCGAGATAGCGTAAAAGATCTTGATAAGGTTTAATCCTGAAATTATACGAGGCAAGAATGTAACCATTATCTGTACATCAAAGAGATCGAATTTTGTTTCTCATTTGTAACAAAGGAAGTTCATAAGAATTGACCCTTTTCGAATTTTCAATGCAATTTCCATCTACGAATGAACGATTTTACGAACTATTTTTGCCGCCTATACTGGTTCGCAGTGCCTCGAATCTACTATGTTATTATGTTTGCGAAATATAGGCCCAAAACTGATACCTCGTCCACAAAATGGCGTGTGAAAAGATGGCGGACAGGTTACCCCAGCAGCTCGCTTCGGTTTTCCTGGGACATCATCTTTGGGGCGTTTTATGCACATTTAATGAGTGAAATAAAGGCCCTAATGGTGTCTGGTCGAGTTGCCTTCTGCACTCTTCCAATCGACAACAAGGAATCAAATGACGCGGAAGTCAGTCTACATCATGAAGTAAGAGAGGAAACGTTTTCTTTCTTTCTATTTATTTATTTTTTTTTTCAACTCGTGACTCACCGCACCCCAGAACTTTAGCAGAGTTCGAATCGGGCAATTTGCATCCAAGCGAAACGTGATTTTTAAAACGCTTTTCAATAGAGCGTGAATTTTTTTTTCATTGTCTCTCTCTCTCTTTCTGACACCCTCTTTGTCACCACGAGTGTCATTCCGTTCGGTCGATCATCGGGAGTTAATTGAGTTTAAAGATTGAAAGTGGAGACTCTCTTTAGAGGGAATTTAGAACAAGTAAATAAAGAGGCGAATCGTGCTTAAGAACTGACTCAACTTTTTGTGTTTGTTTTCATCTGAATGTAATATATATCTGAACTTTAGGGAATATGTAGAAACACACCAGGCTGAGGTTTGTAAAAAACTGTATTATGGATAAACGGTTTCAAAAGTTTGAGGAAAGCTTTATATTACTCAAAATAGAGGAGGGTGAATTTCGTGAACGAGTTGCCTTTTAAGTGTAATTAATCTATATAAAAGTAAAATTTATGACTTTGTAATTCAGTAAAGATTAACGATGCCTATTATTATTATTATTATGAGTCGAAGCGGAATATAAAATTTGGTTATTGTCGTAATTGAATTATTGTGACATTATTATTATCCGTGTTATTGTTTTTTAAATTATGTTTCATAGTATAACCATCTTTGACTTTAGGCCATCATGATAAAAGATAAGCTCATTCCGAATCCCACTGCTTCCATTTATCGGCTGAAAGTCAAACATTTTGTTTACGGAAAAATTAATACATACAAGGTGCGCCCATAAAGTAACCGGACATTTTTTTATAAATAAGAAAAATATTACTCACCTTCAAATAAATTTATCTCCTTCAAAATAATCGCCAAAGGAGTCTATACAATTTTTCCAACGTTTCTTCAAGTCATCGGAACACTGTTTATAGGCGTTGGAACTAACCGTTCGCAAAATACGCGTGACATTTGATTTAATATCCGAGACGTTTTCAAATCTCTGTCCTTTCATGGATTTTGCATTTTGTGATTACAAAGGACTTATTCACCGCGAATTTGTTCCTGAAAATTAAACAATTAATCAGTATTTTTACAAGGTGCTTCTTTGATTAAGAAACAGAATAAGGCGAGTTAGGAAGGAACTGTTTGATTCTGGGCAATGGTTTCTTTTACACGATAATGCTAGGCCCCATACAGCAATTTCTGTACAACAATATCTTGCTAAGCATTCAATTACAGTGATAAATCACCCACCATATTCTCCCGACTTATCGCCAGCTGATTTTTTCCCTTTTCCGAAGCTTAAGATGACCATGAAATGACAGAGATTTTAAAACGTCTCAGATATTAAATCAAATGTTACGCGTATTTTGCGAACGGTTAGTTCCAACGCCTATAAACAGTGTTTTGATGACTTGAAGAAACGTCGGAAAAATTGTACAGACTTCTTTAGCGATTATTTTGAAGGAGATAAATTTATTTGAAGGTGAGTAATATATTTCTTATTTATAAAAAAATGTCCTGTTACTTTATGGGCGCACCTTGTATTTTCAGGAAAAATAACGCGAACTTAATAATACTGCTCTAAGTGACGGAAAAACGAGGAAAACCTTTTTGAATATTTTTGAGAGATGATAAACAAAATAAAAAAACGTTGACATCAAAGGAATTCTTTATCTAGATTAGCGAAATTACTATTTAAAATAATGAGGAAGAAATAATTTCAATTCTTGAAAACACAAATAATGTAAATAATTCAACACCAAATAATACATATAAAGAAGGCATAGACAGCCGAACAAATTAACAGTAAACCTACCCTAGCGTTGAAATTTTTTTTTCAATTCTTGAACTCTGAGAAGCACGAATGGATTGAGTTATTCAATAATTTATCTCAATATAAACCTACATTTCGAGTAATATTGAGTAATATTGAAATCAGAATTAATGATGTCACTCCAAGCATGAGAAAAAAGGACGGAAACGCCCAGATATTTTTAGATATGACAAACAATCCAAAAGTGTTGATATCAAAAGCTTTCATCATTTAAATCCAAAAGACACTACTTCTCACAATAATCAAGAACAAATAATGCTGTTTCTTGAACTCTGTGTAACTCTAACGGATTGAAATATTTAATTAATTTATTTCAACATAAATCTTCATTGCGGTACTGAAATTAGACTTAATGTCCCTCACAACGAAGGGAAATGGACCAAAAAATGCCCAAATATTTTTAAACGAAGTCAAATCAACCTAAAATGCTGGCAATAGAATATTTCATTTAGCTCAGAGAAATTCTCAAATTAATAAGGAATAGTTGATTACGATTCTTGAACTTTGAGCTACGTGAATTGAATGAAATATTTAAAAAAAATTCACACTATAAGCCTTCATTTTGGTGCAATATTGAAATTAGAATCAATAATGTCGCTCCAAGGGAAGGAAAAAAGACGGGAGACGTCCAAATATTTTTGAGAGATCTCAAATCAGCCAAAATTGTTGACATCAAAAGTATTTTTCAATTAAATCCAATAAATTTTTCTCAAAATAATCAGGAAAAATTTATGCTGATTCTTGAACTCTAAGTAGCTCGAATGGACTGAATTATTTAAAGAATTAATCTAAAAATAAACCTTCATTTCGTAGCAATAATGAAATGAACTTGAATTTTAACCTGTGATTAGGGGATTTTTAAAGGGTTAACAGTGTCCATATATTAATATCATTATCATATAATTTTTATTGAGTAATCAGTACTTTTAACGGTACCTTTTTAAGGTTGAAATAGCCAATTTCACCACGTTGGGCCAATATCGCTAAAAAATTCATGAATTTTTTATTTTACTTTATTGGATAGAACATACTTTTAGCTTTACAAAACAGTTTTTGTTTTGTTGTTACGATAATTAGAAGGGGAGTTATGAAGAATCTTATAAAAGTCTTTAGATGCAGAAAAAGCGGAAGTGGGCATTTAATTCACCGGAAGTGGACGTTTAAATGGCCAGAAATGTCACAAAATTGTATACAAAATAAAAATTTTTAGAAATATAATTTTAACGAAGTTTTTAGCCAATAGTAAAAAAGTTTTTAATGTATGGCAACAAGTGAATTACTTCCTATAGTTTGGCAACGATATTTTATTTACATAGTATCCTAGTTTCGATTGTGTGCTTCACGTGTTATCAACTTGTGATTATTTGCTAATATTATTGGTATTTTACCTTGTTTTAGATAAATACAGTTGAACCTCCATATATCGAAGTAGCAAATTGCCGGAAAAAAATTCGATATATAGAAATTTCGATATATAGAATTGGGCTTAGTTTTATCATAATTCTCCTTAAAAAAAATTAAATCTAATTTTCGTATACGAAACTTTATTTCTAATTTATATGCGAATCCCATTAAATGAAAGTTAATAACTAAAAAATGAATTAATATGAAAGGTTTATTGAGTACTATATATCTTTAAAAAAGAACAATAATGCAGTGGTTACAATGATCACAGTTGCATTCTTTTAAAAAAAACTACAAATATCTTGCAGAACAACTAGTTTTTCGGAAAGTTTAAAGAAATTTAGTCCAATAAAAACTTATTCAGTCCACTAAAAACTTCCTCAGGGACATTTTCCGCGAATTGAAGTCCACGACGTATTGTTTCAAATTTCCAAAATTGGGAGATTTTATTCTAAAGTGGAATAAAATCTCCCAATTTGTCTTGAAAAAAATTTCAATATATAGAGATTTTTTCGATATATAGAAAAAAATTTTCTATGTAATGAACATGGAGATTTGCTAAGAGTTCGATATATAGAAAAGTTTGATATATGGAGGTTCGACTGTATTTCATACTAAATTTCCAAGCCAAGGGCAGGACACAGACTCTGCCACCGAATGCTAGATCTGATTAAGGAAATGGTACTAAAATATGATTTTCTGAGGAATCATCTAATCTTATGATATATTTCTTTTTATAGTATATATTGATTTATAACTAGTACTGTAAGATAACGGATTTTAAGTTTGTTTGTGTGCCAGACGATCAGTTTTAAAATCAGGCCAAAACGAACAATTGCAAAACATTGGTACATCCTTTCATTACCTAGTAATGTATAGCGTCAACCCGGATCTTTAATTACCATTGAGCAATTAAAGTTAAAATGTGTCACAAAGTTGCCTCGCCGAGTGGGGCTACTTTGTGACATCTGTGTTTTCGCCTTGAAATCCAAGAGTGAAAATTACTTGACACAAAGTTAGACAGCTAAACGCTTATCAAAAGCTTGATACACAATTATATATACCTATTACAAATGTTGGATAGCTTTATCTATATCTTTGACATCAAAGAGAACTCGGGTGCCCAGGGCAGCCATCAGAACTTTAAGAAGATGAGAACATTGGTCTTGCGGCACATTCTTCTCCTTCGGGTAATTTTTTTCCAGATAGTCAATACTTCTTTCTCTCCAGTGGTATTTTAGAGGACGGAAAATTGCAACATCGAGCGACTGGAAGAAATGGGTCGACTTTGTGGGTTATTTTGTGACAGTGTCAATGTGTAACAAAGTAACCCCCTTTATCTTTCGATATTTAGGTTATGTTCTTATATCTCTCGGAACTATCACTACACAAAAGTTATATTGCTCCACAATCAAACCAACATATTGACAATAAATTATAATTACCTGTGGTAGTTGGTTGTATAAGGTGTTAGCCTTCAGCACACAGAGTTTGAGTCAATAGCTTGACTAGATAGAAAAGGTAAGATACAATAAATAAGAATAGATTTGAATAGATTTGTCTAATAACTTTGAACAATACACTGGCCAGCGAAGACAAATGGCACACAGAAGCTTCGAACACTGGCCACTAGGTGTCCATGCATGTCGGACAAGATGTTGGCGCTGTTCTTTGCCCTCCCGGTATCACGGGCGCGGCGCAAGATCCGAAATGCGAAAAAACTATTATTTGTCACAAAGTTTCCCCTGCAGTCACAAGGTAACCCCATCTTACGGTAATTCATATATTAGAAGTTGATTTAGAAGTCTGAATTCAATACTGCTGAATTTATCATATATTGATAATTATATCTAAGTATCTTTGGCGTTATCGGTTATTTTATTTTATTATCGGTTATATTATTTATCGGTTATTTTATTTTATTTTATTTATTTTTTGGTGCCTCTCTTTAGAATAATTTATTTTTTACCTTATATCCTTCTTACTGTCTTCAGCTTCGAAAATTACACCATCTTTAATTAGATGAATTTTCAAATGAAATTTTTTGGTCTGTCTCGTTGATGAATGAAATGTCTCGTTGGAAAACGAAATGTTTCTTTTTTTTTACACCAAAATAGATTTTCGGCTATTAGGAAGTATTTTTGGAATTTCTTTTAAACGGCTTACAGTAGAGTGAACTGGCAGGAATCGTCACGTAACGAAAAAGCGTTATGCCCCCTTCATAAGAGCTTTTTCTCAAGGACTCTGTGGCTCAATGGTTATCGCATCGGAGTATCGGGCTATCGCACTACGGAGCGAGAGATCCGTGGTTCAAATCCCCGCACAAGCGCTGGCCTTTTCTATTCCCACTCATTCTGGGAATAGCGCAGTATATATATATATATATTATAATATATATATATATATACATATATATATATATATATATATATATAAAATCAGCAGAAATCTACATATTAAATCACGTTTAGAGTTGAAAAAATAACGTGAGGAACTTCTTCCTGACGGGGGTCCCCCGACCGCACAATTTTTTGTATCAAATTTCCACTTTTTTTATTTTTTTATTTTTTTTAAAGCGGAGGCACTTACTA
This sequence comes from Dolomedes plantarius, assembly GCA_907164885.2. Taxonomy (NCBI): domain Eukaryota; kingdom Metazoa; phylum Arthropoda; class Arachnida; order Araneae; family Dolomedidae; genus Dolomedes; species Dolomedes plantarius. The sequence continues at coordinate 40,931,036 of OU015497.1, forward strand.
TTAGGAAGTTATTTGCTGTGTATTGAAGTGACTAATACAATATTAGCTCATTCCTATTTTAAAAACATGTAATTATTTTCCCATTTACCTGAGGTGAGTAAACATCAGGCGATCCATAACGTGCTATCTCTCGTATCTAAGTGATACTACGTTGCATTTCTAGCGTTCCGAAAGAGAGAAATGTAGGAAAAGCTGGGAAAGGCGAAAAATTTTTTTAAATCGGTGCATTTGTTCTCGTTGAGCGCGAATGGGTATAAGTCAGATTTCTTAAAGGAGATTTCAAACTTCAAAGTGTAAAATCTCCAATTCCACATACAATTATAAGTTACTCTGAACTGGGGTAGTTAATGTTTTTATTGCGTTTGGGGAAGTCTTATGAAATATTTCCAATAATTGGGGTTATTCACACATGCCTATTAAATGAGGATGTTGATAAAGCTGTTATTTCGCAGACGTCGTGTTGATGCTCTGCGTAAATGACGGCAATTATCTCTGCTTGATTTGTTACATGTATTTTGTCTTTTAGTTTGCTTGTGCGGTCAATTTTGAGCTTCAGTTTAAAATTGACCGCACTAAAGGTTACGGAAGGAACGCTTTGAATTTCAGCAGAATCAATGTTTACTCTTTTTTTTCAATGTTTAGGGCTTATTTGCATCGTTTAACTTCTTTCTAGAAAAATAAAACTTAGAAAAATTTTAAGCAGGCCTGTACAGCATACAGCTCGCGGGCCACATGCGGCCCGCCAGCACTCATTCTGCCGTTCGCGAAGCCTTTTGTGGAGTCGCATAATATTATGAAGCTGAAAAATACGGACTATTATTTTTAGATTTATAATATTACGAAATGAATATATACACAATGAATATTAATCTATATATATATAAAACAGTTCCGTAACTGATGGACTCACTGACTGACTGATTGACTGACTGACATACAACGTACAGACCAAACCGCTGGACTTAAAGGGCTGAAATTTTGCATGGCGATTCTTCTTATAGTGTAGGGGTGCACCAAGAAAGATTTTTGAAAAATTCTTCTTAGATTTTTTTAAAATTAAATTTTTAAGCTATTTTTGTAACTTTTTAAAGTTTGCATTTAAAACAATAATTTGAGGGTTATAAAATTTATATCACGAGAAAAATCATAAAAAATCCTTTAAAATGAAATCTTTTTCGAATTTTTACCTCCATTTTCTGATTTTTGGTAAATTTTTAAATATTAATTTTTAAAATTTATTAAATGCTGATCACGTGATTTATTTTTCTGGTACTTTAAATAAATTTATCATCACGTGCATAAAAACTAAATAGACAAAAAATATTTTTATTTTCTTGCTAATGCGGCAGACGATTGGACATTATCCAAAAAAATATTAAAATACAGGAAAAGATATGATCCTCAAACTGTACTATATTAACTGTACTATATTCTTTAGTATGTCCTATTAGATTTAATTTGAATACTTTCTTCTACATTATTTTATCTATAAAAATATCCGTTACGATTTTTTTATAAATATATATATATATATATATATATATATATATATATATATATATATATATATATATATATATATATATATATATATATATAAATATATATATATATATATATATATATATATAAATATATATATATATATATATATATATATATATTTATATTTATTTACTTATTTTTTTGTTTGTTTATTCATTTTTGGCCTTAATTGCATACATTGACCGTTATATTTGATTTGAATGTACTCCGTAGCGAAGTGCGAGATTTCAGCTAGTATTTACATAACTTTTTAAATAATAGTAATTTTTTCAAATAAAACATTTCTCTGTTTCCCATGGATCCTATTTTCTTGAGTCCCGCAGCATCTTCCCTTAAGGCTGCTGTGTACTAACCCTATTGGATTCGCTCACCTCAATGTCAACCTATGGAAAAAATTTGTCTACTATTAACAGTTACATAAATGCTGATAATCCAATTAAAATGGTATTTTCAGATACCCTGAACTTTTCTGCACCTTGCAACAGGATTCATTTTTTAAATTTCGTCCACCAAAGAAACTTATGGGCGTTTAAAACACACTACACTAGATTTTTCCCTGAATAATTTAAATTTTAAGATACAGGATGTCCGGGCTAAAGGTATCCAAAAGTCATGACTTATTTTTACGGAACTACCCATTAGAATTTTTAAAAAATTATTTAAATAGAACATATCACCAAGTTTTAATATCAGTCAGATTTCTATCATAGTATCACAGATTTCGACGTGTGCACCTTTTGTAGCACGACTAACGTCTAAATTGAAATCCAGTTCTCTCCAAGTGTTTCGTAGCATATCAGGAGTTATTCGACTTTTTTGCTTGGGTATTCATTAAATCTGTTGTGTATAAACAAAAAATTGAAACTGTGGATGAGTTGAAGATGCGAATCATTCGAGCAATTCTTGTAATAACTCCTGAAATGCTACGAAGCACTTGAAGAGAACTGAATTACTATTTAGACGTTTGTCGTGCTACAAAAGGTGCACACATCGAAATCTATGATACTATGATTGAAATCTATTGATATTAAAACTTGAAGAGATGTTCTTTCTATTTACATATATTTTTTTAATTCTAATGGGTAGTTCTGTAAAAATAAGTCATGACTTTTGGATACCTTTAGCCCGGATACCCTGTATTATTTTCCTTAAAAATAAATAAATAAATAAATAAATAAAAAACGAAAACCGCCCCAAGGTGTAAAATTTTTTTCTCTATTACGGAGTACAATTAAAAAAAAAATCTTTTAATCCAAGTCGGCAGTCCTTGGAAAAATTTTCTCTATAGGCTAATATTGAGGTGACCGAATCCAATAGGGTTAGTACACAGCAGCCTTAAAGTAATATGGCCCTTCTCCTATTTCGAGTTCCACAGGCCTAATTTAGAGCCTTTGTTGCTTACTTGACGTCAGTAAGGAAGTCTGCATTCACGTCGTGGCAAATGTTTGTAAGGCTGTGTGTGATCTGACAGAGATACTACTAAGGTTCCAACTGATTGTTCTTTAAAAACATTTATAAACCCTTTTATCTGCATTTCACTTAATGTTATATACCCTTTTCATATACCCTTTACAAAAAATCAGCTTATTTTAGCAGTAAAGAAGAAATATAGAGGATTCATAGGAAATTGGTTAATCCTTCGTTTAATTTAGGTGGCCTTAAAGGTAAAATGCCTTTTTCAACAAGAATGGTGTTGACTTGGGTTTTCGACTTTGAGCAACTTTTTTAAAACCCGGGATTCGGGTTTGACGGGTTTTTTTAATTTAAAATCCGGGTTTTCCCGGGTTTACTTGGTTGGTTCCAGGGGGTCAATAGCAAAGAACTAAAATAATAAATAATTTATTAGAAGCATTTAATTTATTTCAGAATTTCAAATATAAAAATAACAGCAAATAAATTTAATGTTAATAAACTTATACATATATGTATAACATAAATAAAAGTGGTACAAATATCTCATTTTTTATATAACTGCCTTACAACCATAATTGCACTCAACGTATCATCATTGAGTCGGCTTCTGAGTTTATTAGCAAAGAGACCCATTACAGAAAATGCTCCTTTTTCTCAAACCGAAGTTGGTCGAATTGTTGTTAAAGACCTGAAAAGTTTATCGAGCATTTCAGGTCGGCTTTTTGTTGCCCGAAACAACTCAATTTCTTTTCTTATGATATATGAACAAGATTTTGGTTTTTTATGATTTTCCTTATTATTATTCTCCTGCAGAAACATACTAAGCTCATCAGATAGGGACATTTGTTTAGTACAAGCATCAATACTCGTATCATCCTCTTCAATTCCATCTTTAACTCCCACCTCAACTGCTACTTCTGGTTCAGACTCTGACCCATTATCATTCACGTTGAATAATCGTTTTATTCAGGTTGTTGCCAGATCAAATATTTTGTTTTAAAATATTTTACTACCAAACTCATCATATGATTGGTCTTGGTTTCTGAAATGATTAAGTGATATAATTGGCATTCTACTGTATTAGATAAATAACTAATTTCCCGGATTTACTTAAAAATTCCCCGGGTTTCGGGTTCGTAAAATCTTTGAAAAACACAAGTTTTTGGGTTCGGGGAAACCCGGGTCAATTTTTTAGCAGCAACAACAACAAAAAATAGTTAAAAAGTCACCAGAGATTCTGCAGAATTATGCAAATAAATCTTGCAATAAAAGACCGTGATACACGAGGATTTATCATTTGCTTTCAGAATGTTATCATTGCACGATCGAGCGTTGTTGGTCAATCTGTTAAGAGTCGCCTTAGTTGTGTCGTACAAAGTTTTGGCGATCATGTTGAAGAATTGTTATAGCAAGAATAAATGAATGGAACGTACTGTTGACCTATCCATTGTGTTTCGGGTCATCAGCGCCTTCTACCGGTGACTTTTTAAACTAATTTTTATTTTGCTGCTAAAAAAAAAATCCGACTTCCCTGTGAGCCCTTTCTTGCAAACCTCACTTCTTTATCATAATTTCTTCCTTTTTTATGAATTTTTAAAGTTTTTGCAAACTTTTGGCTCACTCTATACTTTTCACACCTTCATGAAATAATAACTGTAACAAATAAAACCATAAACTACAACAAATACAAAACTATCCATACTAAACACTTATACTATACTAAAATAAACAAACCACCACTTTAACAAATATACTGAAAAATTATTGGTGTAATGATTTTTTTGTTGTAACAGAGGAGTTGAAGTAGAGTTCCATTGTTCTCTCTTGCTCTTAAAAAACTTCGTACTTGAAGGTTGTCTTGATGGAATGGTAGGCCAAGTCCTGGTTGTTTAGCTGTAAAGCAGAAGCCTCCTTTTTTGCTAGGAAGTCAGCAGCCTCGTTCCCCTCGATTCCGCAATGGGCCGGGATCTACTGTAAGACAACTGTTTTATTATGGTTCGACAACCGTTCCAGAAGGTTAACACAGTCATCAATATCTTTGGATCGAGAGAAACATGGGGAGTCAATAGCCTGAAGAGCTGTTTGGTGGAATATAGCATCCCTGAAATTAATAAAAGTAAATTAAAACATGTTATTTTAAAATAGGGTCAAAATTTATGGAGCTATATGTATTTTTAATTACAATTCATAACATATATTAAATCAAGAAGACATCAGACGGGAGTTTAAATACGAAATTTTACTTCAGTTAGCTGAATGAGTAATCTATCGCAAAATTCAATCAAAATGAATTCAGGTATGATGTTCTGAAATGATCAAGGCCCTTGATATTGCTAAAAAATATTTCATTTTCAGATCACCGAACAGAATAGGTCCAAAAGGAAAGAAAGGTTCTCAGAACAGGTTAATTATCGCTGCGATATGGCATACGTAACGTAGTTGGATGTGGCTCGGCAAAATTATCTTTTTCTAAAAACAAGAAAAACAGAGAGGATGATAGAAGTTGACGTGTTACTACTGAAATCATCTGCCTGTCTTTGGACTCCAAGCCGATGAAAACGGAAAGAAAACAAATATTTGGAACAATGGCAAATTATCCAAAAATGTTGTAATAAGAACCATACTTTTTTCTCAGAAATGTTTTGTTTAATAATTATTGATAAGTTATAAATAATAAAAAAAACCATTCGTTCCATTTATAATAAATAATGCGAAACAATGCATTCTTATTTTTGAATGATGAATAACTCGTATGGTTTGAAATATTTTATTTCTCTCAAAAGAAAAAAAAATCTTTTCTCAGAATAATAAATTCAAGAAATATTCAGAACCCAATCGGTCCGATAGATAAAAATGCTTTAAAAAGTCGGTTCAGATGTGCGAAATTCGTTTTTGAACAAACTGGAGCGGACATAACCATATTTGCCATCATCATCATCATAACTGCCACGACAACCCCACGTAGGCCCTGGCTTTCTCTAGAAGTTTTCCCCAAACTACCCTCTCACCAGCCTTGGATATCCAGTTCTTAACCTTCATGGCACTAAAGTCCTAATCCAGACAGTCCCTCCATCTCTTTTTTGGTCTTCCTCTCTGTCTTTCACAGAAGCGGACTGCTGTAAAAACTTTCAATGGTGATCTCTATGAATCCATTCTGAAAGATGACCTGTCCATCTCATCCTGTTCAATTTCACAAATTTCACTACGTCTTCATTTTTAAACAGTTCGTATAGTTCAAAATTGCGTATCCTTCACCAAATACCACCATAAACGACACCACCAAAGATAGCCCTCAAAACTCTCCTTTCAAAAATTACCAGAGCCTTCTCTTCCTTTGATGTAAATGGCCATGTCTCAGAGGCATATGTTAACACTGGTCTTATGAGAGTTTTGTGTTGTAAGATCTTTGTTTTTCTTTTGATAAGATGAGATTTCAGCTGGTTCCTTAACCCATAGAAATAGCGGTTAGCTGCGATAATTCTTTTCTTGATTTCTGGGTCAATCTCATTCTGATATTCAATTTCAGATCCTAAATAAGTAAATTTTTTAACAGATTGAAATATATATTTATCAAACCATATTTCCCACACATACGAAAATCTTACTCTTGAAGGCAAGGAGTCGGTCTTCCATAAATCAACTCAGTTGTCACAAGCACTTCCTCATTTCTAAACGCTACAGAACGAGGAAGCATGAAAATGCATCATCAAAGTATGAGTAAACAGCAGTTGTCAAACTCAAATGTCAAAATATTATCTCTTGATTGGAATTTGTTAAATTCGATAGCATCCCTCCACGTTTTTGACGCGTTTACCCCCACCCACCCCACCCTCAGCTCATCTCGCTAATGGAAAGGACTTCAGAAGAGTTAAACGATAGGTTAAAAACTCTCATTTCGATGGAGTGCTGAGAATTCAGACTTGTATCTCTGAACGCCGGATAATTGCTACAGGCATTTTCCTGCTATAAATTTGATTACTTAGTCGCCTAACGCTCTCGGACTGACACGAAAGGAAACGCCTTAAAAATTCGGAATGGCTGGAGTGTAGAAAGGGTTGCGGAAATAATTAAGAAAATTGGATTATCTTGGAGCTTGTAGTCACGGTGAAATGCAGTAAATTAATGGATAAATGTGTTCATCGCACTCGTTAGTTCAGTTCTGAAACAATTTGTAAATCATCTCGCGATTTGTTTGATTTAGAAAGTTAATTAATCATTTAGATGTTCACTACAAAAACAACGCTATTGGCGTTTGATGGACGAGAGACGTTTGAATTTGTGCAGCATTGTTCAATTCAGCCATCTCTATCAGTTGCTGTTTGACTAACTTGTCTTTTCCTTTGATATAAACTCGACATGCATATGTGATTCAAAGGCAGTCTAAATCAGACGTAAAGGGAGAGAGAAGTTGGTATTTGAAAGTTGCCAACGAGATTTGAAAAAAAAATATATTTTTACTTTTACATTAAAAAATTTTTACACGTTACTATACTACTCTTTCAACATCTTACATCATAAATGTTTTAATATTTTAAAAAAAAATTATTTTTTATTCTCGTTTTTAAACTTTTATATGAAACAACGGAGAATTTCTGTAAGTTTTAAATACTTTGAGATGGTTTTATTCCAATATTTTCTCAAAATAACAGAGAAACAGGTTTTGGAACATATTTCTTATTTTCTAATCATTCTATTTCGGATTACATCTTGTATATACTTTCGGATTACATTTTGTGTTGTTTTTATATACTCAAAAGAAAAATAAATAAATAAAACTGAGTGTTCTAATTAGATACACAGTTGTGCTCAGTTTTGCTTCAAAGGATCTACAAGCTTTTCACCCTAAAAATGAAGTGTAATCACTGCCAAGTATAAAGAGAGAAATTCTCCATTTTAAGCTAAATTAAGGGCAAAGTGATAAAAGACGTGACCACAGTGATATTTTTCTGTGACATTAGATCACATACACGCAGGCTTTACATTCCCTATGGTTAAAAAAAATGACTGCCGAAGACACTTTTGTGAGAACGCTATTCTTCTACAAGCAGTTCAACAAAATAAGCCACAGTTAAAACTCATTTTATCAGTGAGTTTGCGCTCGGTTTTCACAAAAGCTTCGAGCTTTTAAATCCCTTCACCGAGTTCCTTGCAATTTGTGTGTTTGAAAAGCAACGAAGTTTACTTTAAAGGAACTTTCAAATATTTTTTAGGTAATTACAAGCAACATTTCTGAATATATTTAGCATTTTCAATCTGCACTATTTTCTAACCTTTTTTTTTCCACATAAAATGCAGACAAATCTCTCCAAAAAAGATTAGTTAGATTAATTTTTTAACCGTTTAGCCTGATCTGTCCAAATATGGTCAAGTCCATCGGAGCATGTTTTTTTTCTTTTTTTTTTTAATTTAGAGCCAGAGCCCATACAAGACCCGAGCTTAGATTCGGACTCAGGCACTTACTAGTTTTACTAACTGGTAATTTATAATATATATATATATATGTAATATCTTAAATATTATGCCCTCCATTCTAGCATTTAAATTCCCTTTCCTAAATCTAATCCCCAGTAGTATTCATTTATCGCTTTAAAACCCTTAGCCACAGAACAAGGCCTTTAAAACGGCACGACTTTGAAATTCTACACGTGCATATGTCCGAATTCAGGAGTGGGTTAGCTTCGCGAGCCCCTAAATCTGATGACCCTACAAATAATAGCCAACTGTTTTTTTTCTCCCTCTCGCGTTTAATGTTGAAAGATAATATTATTCCGAGCCGTTGTTCTGGAATGAACGGATGTATTTTCTCGTTAATAAACGATGTACTAAGAAATTTGGCCCGACTGCATTTAAATCTAATTTTTATTCCTTTCAGGCTGAGTCTAGCTCAACCCATGTAATTATGAGCTAGTTTTCCCTTTCAGGTTATAATTTAAGGACATGATGAAATGGGATATTACATAAATAAATAAATAAATAATATATATATATATATATATATATATATATATATATACAGTGGTACCTCGACTTACGAGTTTTTCGAGATACGAGCATTCTCTTTGTAGATTTTTTGCTCCGAGTTACGAGCTAAAATTCGGGTTACGAGTATGCTTCAGCTATCCAACCGCTAGTTGGAGCAGCAAATGCCATGTTACGTGATCATCAAATGAGAACACGAGAAGCATGTAATATTTACAACCTTTATGTACAATTATTATACAATTGTATACATTTTATTCTGAGACTACTATCCAGTCTTAAACCGAGAGATTGGATTCTGAGAAAAAGTTCTTCGGATTCTCAGAAAGAAGAATCTGGACATTTCAGCTACAGCGAACGATGCAAGAATCGCCCAGCTTCCGTGTCTCACTCGTTCACTTTAAGAGAGTAGCTGGTAATAAAAGCGAACGTGAGGAAAGCGGGGTGTAAAGGTCAAAAATCAACGAATAAGATTTAATTTTTCAGTTCAACCTTTCTCCTCCTCTTCCATCAGCATCTTCAAGTCTGATCTCCAAGGTAAATGTTGTACATTACACTTAATAAAACAAATTTATTGCAGTACATTCTACTGTATTGCGCTTTTATACAATGTTCGTCGTTTATAAACACGTTTTTCTTATTTAAAAACATGTAGCAAAAAAAAATCGCGGTGTTTTGGGGGAGCCCGGAACGAATTAATGGCATTTCCATTCATTTCAATGGGGAAAATTGATTCGAGATACGAGTATTTCGAGTTACGAGCTAAGTCATGGAACGAATTAAACTCGTAAGTCGAGGTACCACTGTATATATGTAACATATCCATTACATCACGTCCTTAAAATACAACCTGAAAAGGAAAACTAGCTCATATTTACATGGCTGAAGCTAGACTCAGCCTGAAAGGAATAAAATTTTGATGCAGTTTGGCCGAATCGTTTATTCGAGCGACAAAAGTACATCCGTCCATTTCAGAAGACGGCTCGGGAGCTAATATCACCTTTCAACCTTAAGCGCGAGAAGGCGAAAAAAAAAAAAAACAACACGTGGCTGTTATTTTGTAGGGTCAGCAGATATTGGGGCTCGCGATGCGAACCCACGCCTTTCTCCAGACGTATACTCGTGTAGAAATGCTGAGACATGTGATTCATGGGAAGTTCTGTTACTAAGGGTTTTGTAGCGATAAAGTAATGTTACTTGGGATTGGATTTAGGAAAGGGAATTTAAATGCTAGAATGAAGGGCATAATATTTAATATATTACACACACACACACGTATGTGTGTGTATATATATATATATATATATATATATATATATATATAGTGTGGGAGGGTAAGTAAATACATACACATACAAGCATGTTCAGTTACGCGTATATACTTTAATTTCATAAAGACCCAAAATATGTCTTAATTTCATAAAGACCCAAAATAAGACACCAGGCTTGCTCAAAAAAGTTGCTATCACCCCCGAACTTGCCGCCGCTGAAAATAAATTGAGTGCGACGTGGATACAAATTAGATGTCGACGTTTCCTATTACATAAACAGGAACTTAATACTTTTTTAACATTTCTTTTTTTTTTTCACAATAACTCAATATTTTTTGCCATCTCGATCTCAACAACTCTCTTTCCAAGACAGCACATCCATCAACATAAAAGCACCGTTTCACTCAGTCAACTACTACCACAACAGAAACATCTTCATTTTTGCAGACCCCCACCCCACCCCCCCGTGTTCCCGCCCCCTCTCTCCAACAGTTCCCCGCATCCGGGGGTTGAAATGACGAATAGCCATCCGGAATCGGGAGTGACGAGATTAAACCCTTTAACCCCTGCTTTGCTCTGCGCCCCCCCTCTTCCTAATTGCATTAGCTGCATAAACACTGCACAAGTGTCAACATTCCTCTCGGGCAATTACTCTCTACCCTTTATCCCGTCCGCTCAGTGAGAGTACTCCTTCTTTTTTTTTTAATGTATTTTTCCCTATTTTTTCCCCTACACTCTACAAAACAGACTCCCGGATTCCGCATCTTTGACATTTATTGGGACTCATGATTGAAAAGGGCATCGAGAAAAGATATATGGTTTCCTGTGCGATCATCCCCGTTATTTTTCATGATAATTTTTTCCCTATTATTTAGGAGAAATTTCTCGAGTGCCGTTTTTTGTTTTTTTTAAAGATGATTGTTGCACTCATTCAGCTCTTGCTTCTTAAAGTAAAGAATCGGAAAACATGTAAACGAAGCACATACACAATTTTTGGGAATTTCCTACGCACCCAAAACCGAGAAATTAAATTACTTGAAAAGACATTTCAGAATGACAAAATACAGCGACACTTTGGCTTTCGGATATTTGATTATTCGCGAATCTTAGTGATGGACAAACGCAGCTGTAACAATTGTCTTCCGGAATTCGTACTCAGATCTCCAAATCTCGGAGGCCGGTATCCTACTACTTGAATTAACTGGTGAGGAGCTCTTATTTCTCAAATTCTATTCCTCGCGTATATCCCTTTAGGATCCCTTTAGGAGGTCGAATTTTGGAGAGGTGCTTTTAGTGTGCCTATGCCGTGAACCATCTCTGGTCAACAATGAAAACTAAATTTAGGGAATCTTAATCAGGGGGAGATATTTAATGATCACCCCCCCCCCCTTCCGTAAGGGGTCTTGTGGTCCAAAAATCTATGAACATGGAGTACCAAAATTATTATCAAATTTATTATCAAAAAGCATCCAGAAAAAGGTGCTACAATTAAAAGAAAAAAATAATCCATCTACTGTCTAATGTTTACTAAAAAATAACTTTATTTATTCAAATTCACGATTGAGTTAAGATGTAATAGATTTTCTTTCTTTGATAAATTAGCCTCAATCATCTGGTTCCAATCTTCAAAAATGTCTTCAGCATCTCATCTTTAAGCGTTTATTTTCTGGAGGAATATTTTGTCCGATTATTAAATTATGAACAACACGAGCGGCATGAAATATTTGATTGAATTACCTTAAACCTTCAGTTCGGTTCACTGATGAAATTATCCCAGATTCTTCACAATCTTTATGTATTTTGTACAAAAGCATAGGATCCCAAATAAAATATTTCTCCCACCCGTTTTTGCGAGTACGTAGTTATTTTATGCACCTTCATACTATATTAGAAGTACTGACTCAATTTCTGCGAAGTAGGAGAGTAATCGAGAATAAATTTCAGCTATATCCCCTAAAAATTTATGTTTCTGTGGATTCTATTAGAAGTGTAAACCGTTGAAACAACTCATCGCTCTCCTTACCTATAAAAAATAGAAAAGGTATAAAAACTCCTATTATCTACAATTACAATAAATAAAAAATGCAAGACAGTTATGAGAGGTGAAATTTTATATACATAATTCCATAGTAAGGCTCGAAACTTAGCTCTTTCATTTGGAGAATATTGTCTGAAAATTAAAATAACATATTAAGGAAAACTAAATAAATTAAAAATGGCCATTGATGACGCCATATGAAAGAAAAATCATTTTTTTTTTTTTTTGGTTGAGTCCACACACAAGTCCTTCCACAGTACAGCAAGCCCAAAGGCTAATGATTCATAGATATTTAGTCAAGTGGGTTTCCCGATACACGAGTGCGAGCTCAGATCAACAATTATAATCTGTTTTTCTTTCTTTCTACTTGAATCTTATTCTCTGGCTTACATTTATTTTATGTATGTATGTATGCTCTTATATAACTAACACACACTCACACACACACACACACACACACACACACACACACACACACACATATATATATATATATATATATATATATCATATCATCATTATTTAAAAAATCACTGCAACCCGTAAAAATCACTAAATGCAGTTTAATTTATGAACCTGTAAAATCATTAATTACTGAAGTCTATTAAGTTCTAAATTTAGTTTTCTCAACACTAAAATTTATTTCGCTTCATTAAGTGAAATTGCTTGTCATATTCTTACTGTTACTGAAGAACTGTCGTTATATCGATTCTAGAGCAGATTTTTTTATATATATTTCTGGAAGCTGTTCTCTGTAATGTGTCGTAGAGTAGCGTCATTATACGCTCGGAACGCCATCGAATGGCCATCAAAATTCGAGTACCCCTTCAACTAGCCAACTGGGAATGGTTGTTAGATCCGAGTGGACACTCAAACACTCTCGACTAAAACCCAACTAAATGAACTCGGTATTGCCCAGGCTGACATCTTTGGTCACATTTCTGTGTCTTAAATTAAAACTTATAAGATGATATGCCGGGCGCTGGCTGAATGGTTAGGGTGCTGGTGTTTGGGGCCGAAGTCCATGGGTTCGAGCTCCACTGTAAGCATTTGGTTTATAGCCGTTCAGAATTGGCTTTAAGCAGTAGGTCCCGGTCTAATTAGCCTTCCTGTAGCAAAAGTTGACCATAGCGGTGCAATCTGAAATAAAGTAAAACTTTATGAATAACCGTCCATTGAGGCGACATAACGTTCAATGACATTTTTACACGTATGATTCATTACAAATCTACCGAAGTGTATGCATAAAAAATTCTTTGAATTTCTAAAGTTCTTTTTTATTTATCTTCAAAAATACAACTAAGAATGTATTTTTGAAGATAAATAAAAAACTTTCATCAAATTGCAATTATGATGAAAGCAACGCAAATGCTTTCATCGTATTTGCAAAGAAGATTTTAAAAAACAATGAGCAAAAAATAATGTTAATTTGCTGTGATTTATTTTTAAAGATAATGAAACAATCAGTATTTTTCATCTTGTTCACATACCATACCGTCACTTTTGTAATTAATCTAAGGCAACTTGTAAACATACCGGTCTGTCATTTTTGCCTTAAAAAATTATTAAAAAGGTAACAGTTGTCATACATTAACAAAGATATTGAAGATTGTCACTAAAATGTTTATTAGTTTCTAATAAACATTTTAGAAATGTTTATTAGAAATGTTAATTAGTTATTTTTATTTTTTAACTAATTTTGAAGAGCCTTGAAGCATTTCAGCTCTATTTTTGACTGTGCCAGATTTATATGTAAAAAAAAATTGAGTCACATGTATTTCTGCACACCGTATGATAAAGAGCGTCCTAGAAGGTGTCCGATCTGCACGAGGCTCCAGAATTTTGCGTTGAAGGACGCATGTTCTCGATGTTGTTAAGGAAGAAATACGGTAGCTTCGCCAGAGACCCTAAGGAGTCGTCCAAGCGTATGTCTTGTGCATTCGTTAGTGGAGTTTCATTATACATACATACACACACACACACACACATATATATATATACCCATTACATCACGTCCTTAAACTATAACCTGAAAGGGAAAACTAGCTCATATTTATATGGCTGGAGTGAGACTCAGCCCGAAAAGGTTAAAAATTAAATTTGGAAGCAGTGGGGTCGAATTGTTTATTAGAGCGACAAGAGTACATCCGTTCATTTCAGAAGGAATGCTCCGAATAATATCATCTTTCAACAATAAACGCGAGGGCGAGGTACATGTGTCTCTTATTTGTAGGGTGAGCAGATTTTGGGGCTCGCGATGCTAACCCACTCCTGAATTTGAAGATGTACACGTGTAGAAATGCAAAGGCATGGGATTCATAGGAAGTTCTGTGGCTAAGGGTTTTAAAGCGATAGATTAATATTACTGGGGATTATATTTAGGAAAGGGAATTGGAATGCTAGAATGGTGGACATAATATTTAAGATATTACACACACACACACACACACACACACACATATATATATATATATATATATATACACCGTAAAATGGGCGGGAGATTCAAGAGGATAAGATTTTGCTTGCATTACATGTGAATATTACATTCTTTTTAGGTATGTCAGGATTATTTCGAGCTCTGATGCACAGAATTTTTCAACTCCATAAAGCTGGTCACTCTACCTGTACTATTGATTACATGCATTGGCTGTCTTAATTTACGGAAGTTAGCGTCACAAGCGTCGATTTTGGAGTCCCGAATTCTAATCCCGGATAAGGCATGCCCATTCCCTTGTTTCTCTTTTAAAGCAAGCGTGGTTGGTTCACCTATATGGCGTCCCCATATTAAAATAGCCGTAAAAACTCGCGATGTTTATGCTCTCAGGACAGTATAGAGCAACTTACAGTGGAGAGCCATGAACTTTTCAAGGGGTGGGTCGAATCCCGACTGAGTCATGGATAGTCTTGTGCTGTCCCCTCATTGGGAGAGACGTTGGTTCACCTATAGGGTTTGTAGAGTATAGCTCACTTCTACCCAGACTTGGGTGTATATAATTTGAAGTGGCACTCTAAATGAATTTGATACAAACACAGTTTATACATGAAACAATGTGTATTGCATTCGTTGCACATATAGAATTTGCTTTCACAGCAATAAGCATACGTACTACTTGTAGGGAATATATATTAACATTCAATAGAAATACACTTTGCAAATACTCACAAACCAGCAGAGAGTCAAACCAGCAGTACTGCCACGTAAACTTTGGGCCTCCTAAGCACTAGCGCCGGCTAACACCTGGAACTGCTTACCTCGTAGCTCCCTCTCACTTATCTATCAACCTTAACACCTTCTTTTTTTAATCAAGCTGCTTGGTATTTATACCAAATATGCCGAAATTAGCATATCTCAAGCAGCTTCTTTAATTCATTCACTCAAAAGTTCGATTCTTGTGAATCGAATCTTACGTATACCTTACAGGTTCTCCTATAAAAAGGAAGCCAACAAATGTGCTTCGGAGAGGAATAGGCGAATCTAGTAAAGACCAGTGCCTGCCATGTTGGGAAATAATATGTTCTCAAGACAAGTGCCCGCCGTATTTATTTCCAAAAAGTTTTCTTAATGAATTTCGATCCGATCTACTACGACAGCTTATCCCATCATGGTCAAAAATGGAAGCAGTGGTCAGCCCTGCACCCATCGCAATCCTGAGCCTTAAAGACGCGGCATGATCAGCGCCGAAAGTGGCCAGTTTGTCCATCGAAATTGTCCCGCAACTACAAATTAAGGCTCTCAATTGCCGGACAAAAACCGGACGGCCTAATCCCCCTCCCTCTGTTCTCTCCTTGATCCGGCGGGATCAGGCAGGACCCGAGAGTCGTTAGCGGCCCGTAAACAAGCAGAAATCGGGATTTCTCCTGCCGGAGGGGGGGATACCGGGCTCAATTCCTTTTTGGGTCGTTAGCCGGAAATCCTCGACTCCCCGCCCCAAGGAATGGGTTTTTCTTACAATAATGGATTTACCGCAGGCGTCGATGCTATTGGCCGAAAAGCTGTTAACGGCGAAATGCGCTACGCGAGGAATTATTGAGGGAACTCATAGGGTTATGATATGAAACATAACTTTTTCTTTTTCTTCAGAGATTGTTATTAGTTCACTATCTTTCTATTGCGTTTAGGGTTTTATCTTAGCGAAAAAATTTTCAGACATAAGTTTCAGCGAAATTCACATTCCAGTATTGAAAAAGCCACTGAACGTCGGTTCACTGAAAATCACGAGTCTATTTAAATTAACCAGTTGACACAGCTGCATGAATTAAGCGAAAAAAGTTTGTATGAAGCATATAATAATATAAATAGAGTAATTAATAGAGCTGTCGTATAAATATTTCGTAAGAAATTATACGAAAATTAACTTTTTGATCAGTTTATCCTAATTTATCTTGGATAGAACTTGCAATAGCAAGGGGGTGGGGTTACCCAACAATATGAATTGACCAGTTTATAAACGAATAAATTAAACTAAAATAATTCTTATGGATTTGTTTACATCATAATATTCATATAACTATAATAATGAGTATAATATTCGTATAAATATTTTGTGTAAATTATACTGATGACTCGAAAACAGACAGCTGTGGAAATGCGGGCGCCAATTCGTCTGGCATGACCATCTCTTCGTGTAAAATGCTGAGATCATGGGATCAGCAAATCGAACTTTGAAATTTTTTATTCATTTTGGAGTCGGATTTTGGTTTTCGTAGAGGGAAAACGGACAGTAGTTTTGAAAAAATATTCTGTCGGCAGAAATCCTATAATCAAATCTATTCTTTTGTTAATTAGTCGTATATTCAGAGGATATAAGTGCATCATGAAAGAAGCGTATATGTGAATCAAATATTTCATTGAGTCAGAATTCATCGGCTTTAGGATATTTATTTGTGTCCGAGTGCCTAATTAGTCTGTAGTGACAAAAAAATGGAGGGTGAGTACAAAAACCAATTATTCTTTTGGTTAGTCCAGTAAAATCAAATTCTTAGTCGAATTACATTCTTTAATTCAACATACACACAAAAAAAGTACTCTTTTTACCAGTCTATCCTAATTTATGTGGGATAAAATTATTACAGCCGGGTGACATTATTGAAGTTCCCTATTGCGCTTGGAACAAAATTAGATGTTAGGCAAGAGAATCTCTCCAAGAAAAGGATGATAGCTTTGAACACTTTGCACCAGCAATTGCTCTGTCACACGCGTAAGATTTATACTCTGACCGGGAAATACCTAGCCCGATTCGGGAAATACCTGGCCCGATTCACACCTGCTTTCAGGACAAGCGCGGTGACCATTCCACTGTGAAAACAAGTCCCCATCTTCCTTAACCTTTTCCTTACGGGGTGGGATAACATGTCTCCCAAGAGTGAACACACACACACACACACATATATATATATATATATATATATACATATACATATATATATATATATATATATATATATATATATATATATATATATATATTAGTAATTTCAAACTAAATGAATAATGAAAGTAAATAACTATTAAAAGTAAAATAAGAAATAATAAAAACTAGTGTAATTAAAATAATAAATAATAATAACTCTTAGTCATAATAAATGTCTAATAAGTTTGCTTCTGTGTTTCCATTAACTCCATGGTTGCAATGTTTGTGGCGTCAGTCTTCTTGCGGTCTCCTTAACTTAACTTCCACTTTGTCTGGCGCCGGGTTTGGTGTTCTATGAGAAAGCAACTGATTATTCCTCCTTCTGTTTCATATGGATTGTACGGTGTCTAAGTATGTTTATTGCTCAGATCACACTTATTAGAAACAATCCATTGGTTTTTAGACAGTATCGGCACCGCTGATGACAAGATACTGTCAAAAACCTATTTTTCACTTATCTTTTCATGTTTTTAGTTCCTGGCTCTTGTGGTTCTGAGCATATACTGGTTTTTCACGTTCAACTGGGCCTCTTATATAAATATATACAGTCGAACCTCCATATATCGAACTTCCCCATATCGAAATTTTCTATGTATCGAACTCTTAGTAAATCTCCATGTTCATTACATAGAAAAACTGTTTCTATATATCGAAAAAAATCTCTATATATCGAAATTTTTTTTCACGACATATTGGAAGATTTTATTCCACTTTAGAATAAAATCTCCCAATTTTTGGCGTTTGAAACAATACTTCGTGGACTTCAATTCGCGAAAAATGTCCCTGATGAAGTTTTTAGTGGACTGAATAAATCCGACCATTTCTTTGATGAACTTTCCGCAAAACTGACTGTTCAGCAAGATATTAGTAGTAGTTTTTTTTTTTTTTTTTAGAATGTAATTGTGATCACTGCAACCACTGTCTGGATTATTGTTTTCTTAAAAGGTATATAGTACTCAATAAATATTTCATATTATTTCATTTTTTAATTATTAACTTTCATTTAATGTGATTCGCATATAAATTAGAAATGGAGTTTCGTATACGAAAATTAGCATTAATGTTTTAGGAGAATTATGATAAAACTAAGATCAATTCTATATATCGAAATTTCTATATATCGAATTTTTGCCCGGCATTTTGCTACTTCGATATATGGAGGTTCGACTGTATATATATATAGACTCACACACACACACACACACACACACACACACACACACACACACACACACACACATATATATATATATATATATATATATATATATATATATATATATATATATATATTCCTTAATGGCCGTTCTTATAAAAAGGGAATGAAATTTCCCGTTCTAAAGAGGGAATCGGAAAAATAGCTAAAGTAAGCTAAAGTTTAATGAGGCTTTTGTTCTCACCCTCTTTAGGAAGACTGAAAAACCTAACAGTGGGACATAACCTTTTTCCAGCAGCGGAACCGAAAAAATATGAAAACGACTTGGAGCTCATAGAAACAGGGATAGATTATTTAACGGGCATTAAATGAATATTTAGTTTTTTTTCTGTCAATCGAGTTACATTAAAAATGTTTGTTATTGTTTCTAACGTACCCTGGAGAGATGTTTTCGAGACCAGGTCCATATAGGCTTCGGGCTGAGAGGTGCGGCTCCGGTTTTTAAAAGCACCACAAGGCTGGAGTCCGTCTCGGGTAAGTACCACCACAATTTTAACCGGGCATCCCCCAGGGTCGACATCTGGGGGGGATCGTACCTTCCCCAACCACTGACCTCATGGAATAACTTTCCGGTCTACGGATTTAAGGTACCCATATCTGGCCTAGACACGAAGGTATATAGCGGAGCTCGTCGGGATTCGATCCGAGCAACCTCAGTACCGAAAACCGACGCGCTACCGATAGACTACCTCGGGCCCTTAAAAATGTTTAAGGATGCTTAAAGCGAAAATATACATATCCAGCTTACAGCCTGCTACGGGCTCCTTAACAAAGCATAATCGATAGATATGGTGCAAGGAAAGGAATTCACAATTATGTATTTTATATATTTTAATATATTTTAATATTATATATTTATATATTTTAATTATGTATATTATTATTTTATTTCCTGCCCACTCTGGAAAGAACAACCGTCTACCACGAACTACAGTATAATATTTACAGCGCAAGAAGATGACAAAATGTATAAAGCAAATGACTTGTTAAACTTCCACCGACCTTAGCCGTCAGGGGTCACTGGCAGGAGAGATTTTTTTTTTCCAATTCCCGTCTTCCAGTGTAGCAGTCAAAAACAAAAAAAAGGTACATACTTGTACAATATTTCATACACATTAAACTTTAAAAGATAAAAAAAAAAAAATTCAGGGACATAAATTACTTATGTTCATTTGTGCGGATATTCTGCTTACCTTTTTAATCAAAATTGCATAGTTATTCAAATCTAGGAGTTCAATTTCTCATATTGAGCTTTTTTTCTGCTTTTCACTCTTCCTGAAAAGGTTTCAAATCTTTGTTACCAATCATGGTCCGTATATTTTCACAGCCAAAGAATGAGAAATAAAAAGATGTTTTGCGAATCGCTTACCAAGAAAAATGATGTATTGTTACATACATACACACTTATATATAACTCTACATACATACGAGTATATTTATAAATTTATATAGATATAAAGATATATTTTATTGAAAAAAACTCATAGAACTTTTATCTAGAGATTTAAGCAAAAATAAAAATAATTCAACTTAATTTCAATGGATTATCCGTCAAAAAATTATCGTTATATTTCAAATTTTTAGACGTCCATACACACTAGACACAGTTTGTTTAAAACCTGTTTTACAAACTGTAAATTGCTTCAAAATACTACTTATTTCAAATAATACTACTTACTCAGGGCCCGATTATGATCGCTGGGGCCCCTGGGCAGATGATATTTGGGGGGGCCCCTCTTACGGATATTTATAAAAATACATACTATTAGAAGTACTAGGTGCATACACCAAGGGGGTTTTGGGGCCCCCTAGCTTCAGGGGGCCCTGGGCAAAGTCCCGATTTGCCCATGCTATAAAAAGGCCCTGTACTTACTTCAAATTGTCTAGCTAGACATTGATGTCTATCATTCGTATTTTACTGAATTGAAGAGGAAATGCTGCCATCTGTCGAAACTGATGTGAACTAATATTTGTCTTCCCTTTGAGTATAAACATTTTAAACACTGATAAACAGTTTGTTGAAAAGGAAAAAAATCACCCTTTCCAACTCGATTTCATTTGTTACAGAAATTAAAATTAAAATTCATGCAAAATCAGATAAAATAATTTTTTGTTTAACAGGAAAGTTTCGTTTAATTAGGACTAAACTAGGCAAAGGAACAAGAAGAGAGATTTTTAAATTATTGGTTGTTCATACGACATGAATAACTTTTCACAGTTTTCAATATACATTAGAATTAGCAATTTCAAAACTCTTTCGGTCGTGTACTACAAATGGTATGATTTCTACTTAAAAAAGAAATAAAAGGAAATGTTGATTTGGTGCTGCCATCTATTAACTAAAGTTTGTAAAAGAAGAAATCTTAAAATTTGTTCGTAATTTCTTTTGGATGTGGTTTGGTTTGGAGCGCTACGGTCAACTTTTCGATACACGAGGGCTAATTAGACCGGGACCTACAGTTTAAAGCCGATTCCGTACGGCTACAAACATAAATACCAACAGTGGGACTCGAACCCACAGGATCTGGACCGAATAAATTTCTTTTCGGAGTTAATTGCATTCTTGATAACAACTTCACCTTTATGATTCTGGAGGCCTAAAGTGATTTAAGAGAATATCTGTGTTTATGTTACATCCAAGAATGGCCTCCCCGACTTTAGAACATAATGGCCTCATTTTCTCTGCACGTTCAACAGAGGAGATTAATTGATTGAAACTCTTGTTACAAAATACATTTTTGTAAACCAAGAAGAAAAAAAATTTCAAGCACGTTTTAACGATACTGGATTTAGAGAATGACAAATTAGACAAAAATGCACATTTCTAAAATTTTAAATTAGTAATTTAGAAAATCGTGACTGAAATCAATTTTTCGGACAGTTTTAATTGTATAAAAAAATAGCCCCTAAGAACTGGGAGCGACATTAATTTCTCCCAAAGAATTTTTTCATCCTTCTGGAAAATGTGAGTGAATTTGTTTTTCTTTAAGAAAATTTCTTAAAATAAGTTTCCGAAAAGACCCATAAAAACTTTGTTTAAATGTTCTTTGAATATTCTCAAAGTTCCAAAAGATCCTTCAAAACTGCAGTTGACATTAAAAAAGCCTCTAAAAGTCCTACCTCAGTTTGATATTTCTTAAATATTTTACCGTCAAAATAGTCTTCAAAAATCCATGATTAAAATAAATTTTCTTTGAATACTTTCTAAGTTGACCCCAAATAACTTCTACGGGTTACTTTGAAACTTTATATTATTATTAACCTTATTTTGTTAGTTTGTTTTCATAAAATGAAGTAAGAAAGGAAAAAAAACCCAAAAACCATGTATTTTAACGAGTTTGTTAATTTCGAAGTCTAGGTTTTCAAAAGGCTACGTAAGCGTGTTGACGAGAAAATATTTCCAGTTTAAAAGAATGAAAAAATACTTCCATATTTTTAGAGAAGGGTTTTCTTTTTAGGTTTTTTTTTTTTAGAACAAGCAATGAAAATGCGCCAAATCGACAACTCAGATAGTAGACCATCGCTGTCGAAAAGTTGTCGTGGCGCCATCTGTCTCAATAAAGTTGAAAAAAAGGTAGATTTTTACGCCTCTGTGTATAAGGAAAGTGTTTATATGCTTTCCATCTACTATTAAAAATTATTTTGTAAGGATGAAAATACCTTTGTAATCCTTCAATAATTCCAGTAAAAATGTTACAATGAAAAGAACTTGGTTTTTTTGAAAGTGAATTATTTTATGAAAAGTAATTAAAACTGAGCTGTGTTAGGATTATCCATTTTATTAATTAAATTGTACTATAACTCTGTATCACAGCCACAGGGAGGGAAGCGAGGAGTTAGAACAGAAAAACAATACCAAGACAAATATTTCATCCCCTAGAAATACATTTTTCCATTACTGAAACGGGCAATTCCCTAGAAAGTAATTTTGGGTGTGCACATGCTGAATTATTGATTTATAGTACACTGAAGAGCCAAAAAAATTGGCACACCTACCTAATATCGTGTAGGACCCCCACGAGTACAGAGACGTGCCGCAACACGACGTGGCATGCAGGCCCTGATTTTCCATTAGGCCCGCTAGCCCCCCCCCCCCCCCCCCGGTAGGCCCGGGGGACCCCAACATTCGGGGGGCCTACAGGCCCCCCAAAAATTTTTATTTAAAAAGAATTCCCAATTCAATTTTTTTTATATATCCTTTCAAATTTGATTGATTGGTTCATCATATGTATAATTATATGTATAGTTCATCATATGTATGTTATAGTGTATATAAGGGATTAATAAGATTTTCTGGTTGCATTGTATTATTGTTTTAATGATGAAGTTAATATGTTGTATTGCCTTTTTGTTATTTGATAATGTTCTAGGCTTCTATGCTTCAAATAGCCAATTCTTGGTAAAATGGTACTTTTACGGTGATTCATGATTATTTTTTTTTGTGTGTCAATTTTGGAAATTCTACGCTCACATCAGTGTTAGGGGGCCCCCATCCCGAGTTGTTCCTATAGTCAAGAATTTTCTAAATCGGGTCCTGATGGCATGGAATCGATTAAGGTCTGAAGATATCCTGGAGGCACAACATGAATCCTGCCCAACAGTCCACAAAACTATAGGGAGTGGATGTTTCTTCTAAACAGCACGTTGCAAGGCATCCCAATGCTCAATTATGTTAACTTCTGGGGATTTAGGCGGAAAATGGAAATGTCTAAAGTCAGAAGAGTGATCCTGGAGCCACTCCGTAGCAACTCTTGTCGAGGGGGTGTGTCACATTGTCCTGCTAGAATTATCCAAGTCCCTCGGAATGCACAATGGACATGAATGGGTGTAGATCAGGGGTGTCAAACTTAAAGGCTAACTTGTGCCAAACAAGGTTTAACTATTGGTGTGCCGCAAAAAAAAAAAAAAAAAAAAAAAAAAAAATTAATAGAAACGTAGGTTTATTACAGTATATTACCTAATTACAGTATATTCAACATAAATATACGTATTTTGTTTAATAATAGCAAAAAAAAAAAGAGTATAATTAAAAATCATTTAGCGAATTCTTCCTATCTTATTATAATTCTGCGTCGGTTATTTTATTATATATTATTTTGTGGCAATATATTGGCCGGGCCGCAAAAATGTTCGTCGCGGGCCGCGAGTTTGACACTCCTGGTGTAGATGATCGAAGAGGATGCTTATGTACCCGTCACCTGTCTGAGTCATCTCTAGACGTATTAGGGATCGCATATCACGCCAACCGCCCATACCATCACAGAAGCTCCACCAGCTTGAACAGTCCCCGATTCACATGTACGGTCCATGGATTCACGAGGTTGTCTCCCTACCCGTACACATCCATCCGCCCGATACAATAGGAAACGAGACTCATCAGACCAGGCAACGTGTTTCCAGTCATCAGCAGTCCAATGGAGGTGTTGGAGGGGGGGGGGGGGGTAGGCAAGGCGTAAAGCTTTCTGCCTGTGATTTCAACAACGGTACACGAATGGGCCTGAAGCTCCGAAAGCCCATATCAATGACGGTCCGTTCAACAGTTTGCACGCTGGCACTTGTTGATGTCCCAGCATTGAAATCCGCTGCAATTTGAGGGAAGTGTTTGCGCGTCTATCTCGTTTAAGGGTTCTTGTCAGTCGTCGAGGGTCCAGTTCTTTCAAGGTCTTTTACCGGCAGCACCGCTGTCGGAGATTTGATGTTTTACCGGATACACGATATTCACGGCACACTCGTGAAACGGTCATGCGCGAAAATCAAAATTGGATCGCCACTTCGGAGATACAATGTCCCATGTCCCGTGCGCTGACTATAACACCACGTTCAAAGTCACATAAATCGCGATAACTTGCCATTGTAGCAGCAGGAACCGATCTAACAGCTTCGCCAGACACCTGTTGTCTTATATAGGTGCTGCCGACCGCACCGCGTTACGCTGATTGGTTGCATATCTCCGTTATATGCATACGCATGCCTGTATCGTTTTTTTTCTTTTTTTTTTTTTTTGGGGGGGGGGGGTTCTTCAGTGTATTAATCAGAGTGGTGTGCCAGAAATAAGGTAGATTTTTGGGATTTTCAGTACAGATATAAAAATGACGCATTTTTGAGATTTAGTAGATCGTAATAAATGCCGATCATTTTTAAAAATTTAGTTCAATGGATTATTTTAATAAAAATTTTTCACAATTTTTTGATGATTTTAATTCTTTTGTGTTTCTTGAAGTAAACTTTTTAATTTTAAACATTCTAGATTTAAAACAGATTTTTCAACTTTTCTATAGTAGTAATTCTAAAATATAATGTGGAGCATAAGTGTATCCATAATATTTTGTTTAAAGCCTAAACATTTTAGCTTTAGATGAGATTAAGTAGCAATAGCACACGAATTTATATTATATTTATATTGAACTTGAACCTATTAAGCCTATCCTATAAAACGTAAAGTTAAGCAACCTGTAATTGAATTTCAATATATGCATACATTTTCACGCATGCAAATACCAATAAATTATAAGAAAAATGTTAAACGACTAAAAGACTTTATGGATTAGCTGACACGCTACCAATGCAAGGCATAATCATAGTGTAATCCTATGAAAGAAAAAGTTTTCCACCTTTCATTGTTTTTTCTTTGATAGTAAAAAGCTGAACTTTAAATTCTCCCAACGTAGGCTTTTTTTTATACCACAAGTTTAATGGCAATGTGCAATCTTCAGTAGAGCCAAGATTCCCTTCAAACTAATCAACATTTTTGAAGGGTGACACTTTAAATGTTGAAAAACCCTTGTTACAACAAATTGGAAAATTGAGAAAACAATTGTATACAATAAATAAAAATACCAAAGATTTTTACATCTTGATGGCAGCATAGGAAGTTCCTTTCTAATTTTGCCAAAGCCGCATTCTTTCCTCATGTTTTAAACAGTGGCGCACCCAGGATTTTTTCTTGGGGGGGGGGACGAGATGAACGGATAAAAAATTTATAATGCATGGGGGAGGGCCGAGATAAACGGATAAAAATATTTATAATGCAAAATCAATATTCTAATGCAATTTCTATTTCTTTGGGGGGGGGCAGGGCCCTTGCACCCCCCTGGGTGCGCCACTGGATTTAATAATATACTTTTGTAATATTTCTGCTGTTTTCTTATGGGGTTATCTAATAGTAAGGTGTCTTTGAGTTCCTACTCTTCATAAACAGTTTTCCCTTTAACGTTTATTTCGGCATTGCTAAAGACAAGATATTATTAGTTCTTATTGTTTATGGAAGAAGCCTTCGTGTTTCTCATTTTATTTTCAACTTTTTAACATAAGGATAATTAACCCCTTCCTTCTCGCTCCTGTCAAAATTGCAGGGTGAGGCTTCGCCTTCTATTTCTCGTGCCCGTGATATTTCCGCGCTGGAGTGTTTATAGTAACGCACCAAAAGGATTAAAACAACCCATTCACTTACCCTGAAAATGTGTTATTTCTCATTTTACTACCAGATGGCAGCACCAAACCATTTATAATGTAATTTTTTTTTATTATTATTGTTTCATTTGAAATCTCCTCATGCCACCACAAGGTATAACATGAGGCTTACAGAAGTAAGTGAAATACATAAAACAAGAAAAATTAAACATTTAAATTACAAACAAAATTTCGCAAGACAGCAAGACTTTCAACACCTCTAACGAGATCAGAAAGAACAGGAGGCCAACAAATGGACAGACGTCTCAAGTCCGCCTTTAATATAGCTCGGGCACTCGCATGTAATTTGCAGTGAAAAAGAAATGTTCACATCTTCATCAGCATCACCGCAAGCACAAAGTCCACTAGTCACCAAATTAAAACGAAGCAATAGCTCTTGAAATTTCCATGGCCAGTTAAAACTTGAGTTAAGTTCAAGTCAGTTGAGAAGTGCTTACAACACTTTAAAACGCTGAAAAATAGTTGGAAAAAATCTTTTTGTCCACAATGCCTTTGACGAAGCAAGAAATTCAGTATTCCAGTCCAAGACAGTTTTTTTCCCTAGCGACACGCTTCCAGTGAGACTCCGGGACAGACATCACTAAATCTATCTCATGAAGAGTCCGCTTCTTTTCTTTTCGCCAACTGGTCCGCTCTTCATTGCCAAGATTGCCAGTATGGCCCCGAATATAAGACAAATAAATCTCAACAACATTTTCAAGTTCGTGCAAAATTGAGTGAATTTCTACTACAAGCTTTTCTGTAGAAGCCGTTATTACGCAACAAGAAAGAGGGAAGAAAAGAGAATCTGAGCAAATACGATATTTAAGCGTGTCCACTCTCACCGGAAAAGAATCCTGAATCCATTTTTACAACCAGGTTTAAGGATAAAAGTTCGGCCTGGAAAACCGAACATTCATCAAGTCATCGATGCTGAGCTGTAATGGGTTTTTTTTAACTTGATGTAGCAGATTAAGAAATAAATAGAATCCTCCAGAAAAATAGGCAATTTTCTTACCGTTTTCCTTGAAAATTATGCGATCGTTAAGGGGTTAATAATAATAGAAATGAGCTTGGGTTTGAAAATCCGGCCAATGCATGGATATTTTCTGCACTGTCCGCGGGAGTGATGTTGTTCTACTTACTAGGTAATCCCATAATGATGTAACCAATAAGACTTACGGTCTATATTGGCGAATGTTCCCCGGATAAGTGCTTGCCTCACTGAAAAAAAATATATATAATCATAGATTAGATTCACATCCGACCGATGTCCGAAAACATGAAATATCTTATCCATACAAAGAACACCAAAAACTGGAAATATAACTTCTCACCATACAATGACAAAAACGACCGAATGACATATGATAAGCAGCCAGAAATAGAAATTAATTCACGTTCTTATGCAAACATTACGTAAACATTTAAGTTTCTTTTTAATTTCTTTTCGATAAATCTAAATTCATACGTGTTTTTTCTCTATAATTTAGATATAGGTTTCCCCAATCAATCATTATGTGTTAACAATCTCCATAAATTGACGTCAGAAAACTACACGGAAACGAAAGGTACTATGGAAACCGGGTGAAAACTGATCAATAGCTTTCATTAAAGGACAAACCTAGCTATGGTAAAAGGGGTGATAAAAATATAATGGGCGTGTGAAAGAAACTGATGACCAAAGTATGATGCAGACTAAAATAAAATTCTAAAGGCACTGCTTCTTCATTATGTGTTTGCATATATATATATATATATATATATATATATTATATTATATATTATATAATATATATATACACTACTGGCAAAAAGTATTGCAAGTTTGAAAAATCTAACATTTTTTCAAGGAATACGCCCAAAAATAATATTTTTTCAATGCAAACTGATTTTTTTTTAATGTCAAATATGTTAAATTCATCTATCAAGACAAAATTACTTTTAATCATCTATAGCCTTGTGCTGTACTTTGTGGTGCACAGGAGTGCCTTATTACAAAAAAAAAATTAAATTAGTTTAAAGACAAGTATGATTAAGTTATTGAACAAAAATAATTATTTTATCACAGGTGTCCAAATACTTATTGGTGGATAGTGTCTGTGTGTTTATACATACATACACACACACACACACATATATATATATATATGTATGTATGCATGTGTGTGGGTGTAATTACGAGGAAATGTTAATCAGGGGACGTAAGCAGAAACCATACCTGGGATGATGAAAAATAGCTCTTCAATTTATAATTATTTACTTCTTTCGGGAGGGGATCACACCTAATAGTATCTCTAATGTGTAATTTTTTTTCTTTTTGAAGAAGAGGACGACCTCCAAAACTGTTTAAAAAAAAGTCGAAAACAAAATAATTTTTGGAACACATTTCTCTATAAAATAAAAATATGTAAATTAGGAAATACGCTTCAAATCGTATCTATTACACATGGTCAAGATGAATGTGGTGATGCTATTTTTTTCCTCAGTGCTAAGTTACTATAAGAGAAAATTGCAATCACCTGGAAAAGCAATACTTCAAGAACAATTGTAGTTTTAAAGAAAGTTTTTTTTTTCAAGGTTTCTGTACTTCCTCCATTTTTATTACTCCCATTTCCTTTTTTTTTTTTGCTTTGCTTTCCGTAGTGTGCCAAATCAATCCTGATATATTTTATTAATTTTTTTTAATTAGTTTTCAGAAAAGCCAAACGTCAGACTTGACTAACGGTAAATGTAACACAAATTATCTTTTTTAAAAATAAAAATTTCAAGTATACAATTTTTTAAATCAAAGAAGAAAAAGAAACTATATTTCTGCTTCAGCCACCAAAATTAGCGTCAGTATTGTCAATATGCAGTCTGACAAAACTCACTAAAATCAACACGCAATCAGTGTTTTGATTGCACTAGGGCAATCAAATTGGCTTCGGCAAGGTAGAAAGTAGATTGTATCTTTAGCAGAGCTTTATGCAAAGATATTTTTGGGAGGTTGGTGGGGATCCTTATTTTCAGAAATAATACATAAAAAAAGCAAGTTTAAGGAATATATACACAATATAGCAGTTCCTTATTACTAACAATCAGGCGATGTAAGAATGGATAGGGGCGTTGGCATTCAGAGTCGGCGGGTTCAAATCCCACTCTTTGCATAGACGTTTGTAGGCCGTTCGAAATCGGCTTTAAGAAGTTGATCCCGGTCTAATTAACATTTGCGTAGTAAAAGTGACCGTAGCGCTCCAAACCAAACCTTAATAGTAACATGAGATGTAAAACAATATGTTACTTGACATTTAGTTATTGGCATTTTTATCATGCGCCAAAACAGTTTTATGTTCGCCGTTATTTTGCTTTCCATATCCACAAATTTATACAGTGGCGGACAAAAAAAAACTGCATCGCATGCTATTCATACATGATTTTGTTGCCTCATTTTCATGTCCACAACAAAACGGATACTTACAGAAATAATCCCCCCCCCCCCCTATTTCCCCCTTTAGGTGCAGGCCTATCTGATAAAACTTGGTATCTTAAAGTTTTGGATTGGCCTGGAATAGACCTGAACTGAATCCCATTGAAATTGTTGGCATAAATGGGTACGAAAATTGCTGCTAAGAAGCCTGCTACTAAGATTAAACTGCAGGAAAACATTATTAGGCCTGCTACTAAGATTAAACTGCAGGAAAACATTGATTCCATGAATGGCCATGATTACTTTCAGAAGTTGATATTTTCTATGCCGGACCGCTACAAGGCTGTCATCGCAGCTCGTGGGGGATCTACTACATATTGAAGTGATCCCATGCGTGTATACACATAAGTACAGGTAGCCCTACTACAGCACGGCATCTTACAACACGGTTTCGCTCTAACACGAAGGATAAATTGGCGGGAAACCTCGTATAACACCTGCAACCTGAACATGGTTTCGCTCTAACATGTTAAAAAATTGCGAAACACTTGTACAACACTGTACTTCTACAGCACTAGATAACATGATTTTTGTTTAAACACATTTAAAAACTAAATTACCTTAAAATAAAGGCGGGAAGGAATAAAGAACTATCAGTGGCTTTACATAAAAATGCATAAACAAATTATAAATTATTCATTTATAACTCTACTAGCATTATTGCCCGGCGTTGCCGGGTAGATATATAGATATAAAATATTTCATGCATTCCATCAAAAAAATACTGGGCTGCACTCCCGCTCTTCATGTTCATCTGGCCAGACAGAATGCGCTTAACACGTTTCTACTGAAATTATATACAAACAATAAGAAAGAAAGAAAAATTTGAGCCTGCGGACCTTCGTCTGATTTTAAGGTCATTCCCAACCCTCTTTCTCCCGCGCATTGGAATTTGCGCGGGAGATATATTCCCCCCCCCCCTCCGTCATCCTCAAACCACCCCTCTTAACGCAGCTGGTCGAGGGGAATCCACAGGGGGTAGACGCACCTCTATCGGGCACAAAAAACATTAAAAAATTAATTTTAAAAAAAACTAATTGAGCCCCAAATTTTGTGTTTCTGATATAAGTTTCTCGGGTCCAAACATTAACTGTGCGAATTGGTCCCGGTGGTGAAACAGTCTATGATCTATAGCGGACAAACAAACAGACACGCTCTGTTATATATATAGATAAAATTACAAGAAGGGCCTAAGCTTAGCTGAAAATCTTGAATCATTTTTCCTTGAATGCAGACCCTTCCGCCGAAAGAAGCCAAAAATTCAAAACGGAGCTGCAAAATTGTCTATGTCCATACCGTGAAATCTAACAATGACTTTGTAAGAACCAGCAAACAAACCAAAATTACAGATTTTTTAGAGGGATGGAAGGGTAAAATCTCTAAATGAAGAAAAAGGTTCTGAAAGTGAAGGTGATATATCGTTCAACCGAAAAAAAACGTTCTCGTTTGATTGTACTGAGCAGTGATGAGGAAGAAATTTATTAAGTTGTTTATATGGAATTTTTGAAAAAAAAGCTTGTTTTTAAGAGGACAGAGACTTTGTACCCAGTTTTTTTTAATTTTTTTTATATTTTACTATATATAACAAAATGAGAATACTAATATTTTTGTGTATTACAATGAATGCACTTAGAATTCACAAATAAGTATTTTGTGGAAGAATAATACCTACTAATCAAATAATTCTTCAAATAACTAGAATTTTCAAAATGCTCCAGGTGCCTTAATTTTTCTTCTGATTTCTTCGGAATTTCTCACGCTGTTTATTGCAGTGTTTGTCAGAAAAACTGTGGATTATTCTTTGAAACATATTTTTTCCAATTTAAAAGACCCTAAAATAAAGTAGAGACATGCAAAACATAAAAAATAACAGGCACATTTTTCACTTTTGATTACTCAAAAAAAATCAATGCACAATTATGTTTATATATATATATATATGGTAAATCTATATTAAAAAACTGAAGGTTTTAAATTACTTGGATGCGCATAGAGCATTTGAAAGAAGACAGCATTTTGAAAGGTTTTTTGAAAATAGGCATTTTTCTGTCAAAAATTCCTTATTTTGAATTATAGGGTCTTAATTTTAGCAAAGATAATATAAATTGGTTCCCTTTCTGATTATAGAGTGAAAAATTGAAAATTAAAAATTTTTAGTTTGAAGGTCCCTAGTCCCCTTAATAAGTTTTTCGGAACGTAACCCCCTTTTTGTGCTGGCTCTCGGGTTCATATAACACGTTTCACACAACACGGCATTTTTCTAGGAACCTATCTACCGTGTTATAGGAGGGTTACCTGTACGTGTTAATGACTGCAGTTATATTGAATTTACATTAACTACATTATTTGTGTATCATTACTTGTTCCACCGTTTTGTTAAACTATTGTATTTTTCAAGATTTTTCATTTTTCTGAGTAATTAAGTGTAAATAATTTATTAATTCTAATAAAACTTGATTAAGATTAATCCTACAACATTATTTTATCGTAACAATATGAGCTGCACATAAACATTCACATGAAATACATTATTTGCTCCCTTTTCCCCTTTTCGCAGGGGATGCAGTTTTTTTTGTCCGCCACTGTAATCAAAACATTATTATATATAATAATAGCCGTTGTCTCTGTATAACACTTCCGGGATGTACTCATCTTTCAATTGAAAGCCCTCAGTAAAACAAACAGCGGTTAGGCTTAATTTCAATTTCCGATATGGATCAGAATTTTTTCTTACCTAAAAACTAAGATCTTCTCCATCAAATCATGTTGTTCAGCCTATTTTTCTAATAAAACATTTCCGAACTAAAAAAAATTGGATGTTTTTTAGCTGTATTTAACAGTTTTGAAAATCTGTTAACTTTTGCGATGAATTCTGAAAGTAAGCAAACTTGAATGTGAATGAATCAAGTAGCTCAAGTATTCATATCGCGTAGTGAGCTGTAAAAAACTGGATGCAGTCTACTACTCCAATCGCATGAAAAACTAAATAAATAAATATAATGAAAGGGTTGCTTTTACAAGGTGTGGATTAAATGCAATATTGTTAGATAATTCGGGATATTTTTAACTTTCATATACTTTTTCCATTATGACATCATCATTAGTATTATGACGTCAAAATGACATGTTGGATGGCAGTCTACTACTCCAATCGCATGAAAAACAAAATAAATAAAAATAATGAAAGGGTTTGCTTTTACAAGGTGTGGATTAAATGCAATATTGTTAGATAATTCGGGATATTTTTTAACTTTCATATACTTTTTCCATTATGACATCATTAGTATTATGATGTCAAAATGACGGGTTACCTTCTAGTAAATAATATTGATAGTATTAATATATTAACAAAATTATTTAAGTACTTTATAAACATTTTCGCGCTATGGATTTGTAAATTATGTTGAGTATATGTAAGAAGAAAACGTGTAAAATTTGAAAACATTATTCAGTTTTACAATTTTTCTTTGTCTGTAATATTTCTAGTCCCTTCCTCTGTCTTGGGCTTTCGCCAATCGAGTAATTTCAGTTTAATTGGTGACGAGGGACGAAGTTTCCAGTGCAACAGCTGCCACTTAAAAACTTCCCTTTGTGCTGGACTTTTGAAAGTGCATAATGTGTATAAAAGAGCAATTAAAAGTTAAGACATAAAATGGCTTCCCAGCGCCAGACTTCAAGCATTCAAAATTACCCCCCTTTCTGTCACTACATGCGCGATACCAAGCAGACATAATTGATTTCCATTCAATAAAGCCTTCTGGGAAATTTCCCTCCTGTTCGTTACAATTAACAAATTCTAGGCACACAAAGTGGGGTGAACAACTCAGCGAACTCCTTCTGCGGTGAAAAAAGAAGCCATAGAGAGATCGAATATCAATATAAACGTACAACATTTTGAAGGTCTATTCGCAGGTGTAGACTGCTGCGCGAGCCTTTCTATTTACCAGTAAATGTCTGGAGTGCCATTTGAATAGATAGATAGCGATCGAACTACAATGGACCTGTTCAGGGTAACAAAGCACTTATGAGAGTTCTGTGTCTATCAGTGTTTAAGTGCGCAATATTAAGGTTTGGAGACATGGCTTAAAGCACCTCTAAAACTCTCGTAACGTCAAATAACGTAGGTCGCAGTTCTTTATATGAACGGGTTTACATGCTTTGTGCGTACATACATACATATACGAGTACATATACCCGCATTATTGCATATAACGTATATGTGGGTTGCACAATTAAGAGTGTCTGTGTATATATATATGTGATGTGTGTATATAAACATATATATTATATATACTTATATATATATATATATATATATATTATATATATATATATATATATATCTATATATATATAATATATATTATATATATATATCTATATATATATATTAATATATATATTATATATATACGGGGTGTCCATAATAAAGTCCCACTTTCAAAAGGCTGCAAAAAAGGACCACTAGTCAGAATGACTTCAAATTTGAATGGATATACTGGAAGAAGGGTGGAACGATAGGGCATAATAAAAAGTTCCAAAATGTATCAATAGATGGCGCTGTAAGCGGTTGGAACTTTTTTTTTATTATGCCAAATCGTTTCCCCTTTTTCAGTATATTCAGTTCAAATTTGAAGTAATTCTGATCAGTGGTCTTTTTTTGCAGCCTTTTGAAAATGAAACTTTAATTATGGACACCCTGTATATATATATATATATATATATATATAATGATGTCGGACACGCATGATAAACTTTAACTTTACACTATTTTACTCATATATGTAGAGGAAATGGGTTCACGTAATAGGTAGTCGTAACCGGAGCGAAGAAAAAAATACTTTTCCAGGAGAGCCGTTGACACATCGGGGAGGTAAAACCACAGACAGGAGAGGCATTGAAGTGACGCACAGAACAGAGATGCGACGCATATTACTATTTTATTCCGGACTAGCTGAAGTACCCGGCGTTGCCCGATTTTAAAAAAATAATATGCCCATGTTTTAATCTGAACTATCATCTATATCTATACAAAATTTCAGCTCAATTGAAGCAATAACTTTTTCACCTTATAAAGGAACAAACATAGGGCCTCTTCGAAAAGAATCAATAAATTTCACAGTTTCAATGAAACACGCTGATTTTTGAAAAAAGTTCCATAATCAAGTTCGATTTACACAAATTATGCATTAAAATTGTACATAAATTCAAAACATAAAGTTTATAAGTTAAATAAAGTCTGAACTATTATACCAATAAAATTTCTAGTGATAGCCAATAAATTGTAAATCTTTTTTTTTTACCTTAAATGTCCAATAAAAGCGTAGTTCCAAATGTAATTTTCTTCAATACAACCTTAATGTTCAAAAATCCTTTTTGTATTTATCAATACCTCCTCCACTTGAATATTTAAAAATATTAAAATGTTTTACTGATAATAATGAAAATGTAAGTTTGATGTGTTGCTATGGTTTACTTGACTAAGGTTGACAAAGAAAATTCAAATGTTAAATGTTGTTACTGCTAATAAATGAAAATATCGTTTGAGGTGTTGCTATGGTTACTTGACTATGGTTGACAAAGGAAAAAATTGTAAAGGTGAAACAATCACCTCAACATTTAGGCCCTAACTTTCTTTCTGCTGATCAGATATTCATAATATATAGCCTATGTCCATCTGGAATAAGTACCTTTCAAATAGTGAAAGCATTCTTCCAATAGGTGCAGTGGTGCGAGAGATTACCCTCCACTACAAAATCCCCTCTCTCTTATTATATATTAGTATAGATTATTCTGCAGACAAATGTTATTCAGCAAGCACAGATACCTTTACAAATGGACACACACAATAGTAACGCCAACGGTCCCTTGCGGGGCGTATTCGGAAGGCAGACCTTTACATCGTAACATTGGACAGCAGCGGGCAGCACGAAGACAGGATGAGGTTAATAATAGAAGCGCGGAACCTAAGAGGAAAGCGAGGAGCGAAAAAAATCCTCTGTCACATCTTTTAACCATGGGAGCGCTAACGTGACGTTAGGTGTTTAAAATTTCTTTAATTGGCCAAAGGCCGATCATCCGACTTCACCACGTGAGCCATACTCTAGATTCCGAACATACGGTGCAAGCCGCGTGGTTTCTGAATCATCCTCAATCATAGGTGCCTGACTTTAAGCGGTGCCTTTTAAGGGACAAACTAGTTAATTAATCAATAACTTGTTGTTCGCAGTTTAGAAAAGGGACTGGGATTTATTGAAAAGAGAACAACTTAGAATACGCGTTAAGTTAAAAAGGTGGGGCGGAGCAGTTATAATGGTGGGGCGTTATTATTACTTACTTACACACACACCCACACCCACACACACACACACACACACACACATATATATATAATATATATTAAATATAAGACAAAGTTGAAAGTGAAAAACCAGTATAAGCTCAAAACTTCTGCATCAGGAACAAGAAACATGAAAAGATAAGTGTAAATAGGTTTTAAACAGCATTCTCTTCATCAGCGGGGCCGATACGTCTAAAAACCAGTGGATTGTTTCTGATAAGTATGATCTATCAATAAACATACTTAGACAACCGCACAATCCTAAGAAACAGAAGATTGAATAATAGTTGCTTAAAATAGAACACCAAGCCTGGCGCTAGACAAAGTGGAAGATAAAGAGTAGGAAACCGCAGGAAGACTGGACGTCAAAACCTTGCAACCATGGAGCTAATCAAAACACAGAAGCAGATTTACTATGGAGACTGTGTTATAGGGCTAATTACCTATATTATATTAGTGTTTTTATTCTTACTTAGAGTAATACATTATATTATATATATATTTATATATAGATATATTGGGCGCGGGGGGTTGGAGTAAAACATCCACACATAAACTAACTAGAAGCATCGTAAATAACAAAAACAATTACATTTATTAAAAACGAATGAAAAAAAAACGTAGTCCGTCCACGATTGAATCCAAAGAGGGAGTCTTAATGTTCTCCCCAAACAGAGTAGAGGGGTCGTGATAATGTTCGTGCTAGCGGCGCCCTCTTGCGCCAGACATTAGATGCGTTTACAAATAACATTTTATGAAGTTTAAAGTTCATAGTTAAGAGTTCAGTTCTGCTTTCTACATATATATATTATATATATATTTTTTTTTTATATAACATATATATATATATATTATATATATATATATATATATATATATATATATATATATATATATATATATATTATATATATATATATTTTATATATCTATATATATATATATATAATATTATATATATTTTATATATATATATATATATATATATATATATTTTATATATATATATATATATATATATATATATATATATATATATTTAAATATATATATATATATATTTTATATATATATATATATATATATTATATCTATATATATATAATATATATAATATATATATAGAGAGAGAGAGAGAGAGAGAGAGAGAGAGAGAGAGAGGAGAGAGAGAGATGTAGTGTAAACAGATTTACTGAATATAGAGTCCAAATTCTGGTCTATTGTAATTCTAGTATTCAAGGTTAAAGAAACAAACGCTGAATAATGCTGAA
Source organism: Dolomedes plantarius (assembly GCA_907164885.2). Classification (NCBI taxonomy): domain Eukaryota; kingdom Metazoa; phylum Arthropoda; class Arachnida; order Araneae; family Dolomedidae; genus Dolomedes; species Dolomedes plantarius. The sequence continues at coordinate 40,968,441 of OU015497.1, forward strand.
ATTAGAGCGATGGCAGAAACCACATTTTAACTGCTCTATTGTGCTTTCGCGGCTTCCATCACTCTATCATATTGCGCAACCTGATGTAAAAAAAAAAAAGTATTGCTCCAACACCTCGGGGATGCTAATGCACGGCGGTCGTTAAGAAAGTATCCGGCTCCACCCCTCTTTCCAGCTAATCGTGATGCAACTGGTTCCGTGACCGTGTGTCCCAAGGGTACGCATGGTCACGTGGTATTGCATTGAAGCGGGCGGAACCTCCTGATTAAAATCCGCGAATTATTAGCCTTTAAAAAATAGTTAACGAGATTTCTAGACGGATTGCCTATCAGGAGAAAAAAAAAATTCATCCCTTTCCCTGTATGATAGCAATTTATAAAGATTGTTGTGATTTACTATTGCGGAATACACGGATGTTTGGTTCATTTTGTTTATTGCGCCGGGCGCTTATGTCGAGGACATTCAGACCTTATCCGTAAATCCAGACACAAACGCAATATTCTGTTGCATACTTTATTATGGGAGAACCGCATACGTGAACAACACTGCTCCTTGTGTGAGAACAGCAAAGTTAAGTTCTTGCCATTAAGCTGTCAGTGCTTTTATAGTTTCATGGTTCAAGCCTTAGTGTGGGACCACTGAATTTCGAGAATCATTCAGCTGGGGTGAAAATATTTTAACGACCAACCATATTTACGCAACTACTTGTAAATAGGGTTGCCAACTGTCCCGGATTGGCCGGGATTGTCCCGGAATCGGAATCGCTGTACCTGATCCCGGATGAATGCTAAATTGTCCCGGAATTTAGCGGAAACTATTCCATTTTTTTTTTTTAAATTGAAATTGACAAAATAAAATGTCTTTCTTTAAAGAAAAACAAAGAATGTTTTGAATTGACATGGGAGCAATTATCCGTTATCCCAAATATATTACAAATCAAAATTGACATCGATGCGTTATATCAGAGGTCGCCAAAGTGGTCTATAGACCCCCAGGGGTCTATTTAACAACAGCGGGGGTCGATCTGAGCCAGGGGGTCGATTGGGGGTCGAAGAAAAAACAGTTCTTAATACGAAAATCACAATAAATACGAAAATCACAAGCAATAAATCTGTAGTTACTTTACTTATTATTTCTACTTATTTATAATTACTCATTATTTAATAAATATTAAGGTTTTTTAAATTATATAGGGGTCGATGATCAAAAAAGTTTGGCGACCCCTGCGTTATATAATGAATATACAGAACTTCGATTGTTTTTTTCCTGCTCTCAACAAAGAGCAAAACGATGCCAAACTTTGGACAGAGTATTTCAAAAAGTATGAAAAATTGGTCGAGCTCATGAAAATTGTATCTTTTAATTTGTCCATCCCTGCGAGTAATGCTTACCCAGAGAGAGCATTTACTCACATGAACAGTTTGTGGACGAAGGCCAGGAATAACATGAATATCGACTTAGTGAAGGCGGAACTGCAAATAGGACTTAATAGTGAATCTTGGGCAGAATTTGCGAACTTTTTAAATACGGACTCACTAGCGAAAGAATTGGTGATTGCAACAAAAAGTGAGAGAAATATTATTGGAAAAACTCATAAAAATATAACGTTAAATTTGTTATTATAAGATTTAAAATAAATATATATGTAATTAAGTTTCTATAATAGTTAAAATAAAAAAATATAAAAAATAAATTTAAAAAACTGTATTTTAATTTTTTCATACATAAAAAGTTTCCTCTTAAAACTAGGTAATGGCTGACTGATAATGATGATGTTCAGTTATGAGCTATTTGTCCCGGAATCACAGAAAAAGTTGGAAACCCTACTTGTAAATAACTTATAAATCCCACTTGAAGAACCAAATAAATAAATAAATAAATAAATAAATAAATAAATAAATAAATAATATATATATATATATATATATATATATATATATATAATATATATATATATATATAGTATATGTTTACAAAAGTATAACACGAAATCTAACTAATGAACAATGGCTAAGGGGAGTGATAAGTCTAAATATTTTAAAAAATTATTATATGATGCATTGTTTATAGGTGTAGAGAATATATGGGGTTGCTGCAATGTTTTAGTGAATTGACAAATGTTTTGAAATAGTTTAGTACTGATGATGTAATTTAACCCAGGTTTTTAATGTACGTTGTTCCAGTTCCTATATTTTTTTTTATTTCATCGCTCTTTGCTTTGCTTTGACTTTACGTCAGGTTGCAGATGAAGAATGACTTCCGGGAGTGTTGCCTAGGCAAAAACATGTTTAACCGGAGTGTTGGGGGTCACAACTCCCCCGGTCTATATTCTTCATCTTTCAGGTTGATGAATTGTGCTGGTGTTGTCAGGTTTAATAATGTTTTTATTTAAAATTATATAGTATATATATATATATAGTATATATATATATAATAGATATATATATATATTATATAATATTATAATATATATATATATATATATATATATTATATATATATATATATAACGTCTCCAGAAACAGAGGGAGACAATACGGCAGGTGGTGTATTCTTGTAGTCGGGATTGAACGGTCCGCAGCTTAGTGGGTTCACTCCAGTTGAGAGGAAAAATAACTTTATTTACTTGAGCACAACATGGGCAGCATTCTTATTTTTAGTTCGTTAACATACTCATAAGAAATATAAAGACGGGAAGATATTTATATATTTGCAAAGAACGGAGAGAATGGATGGTATTATCTGGTGTAACCGATTTCTAAAGACTCAAGAGACTACAAGTGTGTTCGCACAATGAAATACTAGTTTCCATTGTGCACATGACCATACATCGGACGATCTCTTTTAGACGACAGCCAGGCGCCACAAAAACTGAAACGGAAATAGCTGTAGAAGGGGAAAGACAACATTAAATGTATAGAATTAATGGATGTTGGGGTATCATTACTACATTATACAGTTGGTTCTCTGTTTAACGACGCTCTACTTAAAGACGATATTTCCCGGTCCCGGTCCCTCTGACGTAAAAAAATTCTATTTTAAGACGATTTTGTTTCTATTTAACGACGATTTTTTCTTACATGATAAACTTTTTCTTCAACATTTTATCTACTGGAGGGTTACTTTCTGTGGGGGAGTTTGGTTTCAAAAACAGACCCGGAATTTCCTTTATGTTCGTTGCAATCATAGACTTGTTGCAGTGGAAAAAACCGGGGGAGGGGGGGATTACTGTTTCTCGGAAGATCGAACATTCTTCCTGGTGGATCGAATTTCTTAGTGCGGGTGTGGAATCACTCTATTGTACCTACCATGTTGTCATGTGATTTACGAAATGTCCAAAAGCAACCCCTCTCTCACTCCTTTTGGGAATCACGTGTTCAGGTTTAGAGAATTGAGGCAGTGAAAGGAAAAGTTGTGTAAATCACATTTTCAACTTTTTTTTATTTGAGAGCAATATGTAATCTCCATGTTCAATTATAGTGGAATTGCAAATAATTAAGTTTGCAACTATTTAGTAATTATTATGAATAAATTTGTTTTATTTATAGTGGAATTTTTGTAGTTTTTGCAGTAAACGCTTTTGACTTACACCACTTACTTACTGACTTACACCACTTTGCTTTTCACCGCCTCATTCATGGTTGGGTGTAGGAGCTCATTCCAGTACGAATACGAGGTGAGCAGAGCAAAATGGCATCAAAGCGAAAGCATCTTACGCTACACGGAAAAGGGAAAATTATTGAAAACTGGGAAGAAGTTGTTGGAATAACAAAGTCCAATTCGCAAGACATTTCAGCTACTCTCAAAGGCATTTTAGCAAGCAAAGAGAAAATTCTTGAAGAGCACAAAAACTTTGGTTTAAGATCCAATCCAAACGGCAGAAAATTCAATGTGGCCGATCAGAAGAGTTTAGAAGGCAGTCCTGCAATGGTTTCATCAGCAAGAGCATCTAACATTCCAATTTCCGGAGTGATATTTAAAGAAAATGCTATTATTCTGGCAGAAAAGTTTTGGGATGAAAAAATTTTCAGGCTTCGGCTGGTTGGCTAACAAAGTTCAAAGAAAGATCCGGCTTGTATTTAAAAGCATATCTGGCGAAAGTGGCTCCGTAGATGAAAAAATAGTGGATTGAATGGAAGATAGTGCTGAAGGGGAAATTAGATGGGTATGATGAGAAGAACATATTCAATGCAGATGAGACGGGCCTATTCTACAATTTGGTGCCTAATAAAACCTTAACGTATATGGGCGAAAAGTGTTTGGTGGAAACACAGTAAGAACGATTAACTGTTTTACTGTGCACTAATTCAGATGGATCTGAGAAATTATCCACCACTAGTTATAGGCAAATCAAAGCAACCAAGGTGTTTAAGATATCACCAGGAAATCTTGTGAGTACCGCAATATCAATAAAGCGTGGATGACATCACAAATTTTATTGACTGGATTAGAAAATTTGATGCTATGAAGACGTGGCCCATAGCGACTTAAAACAAACTTGGTGAAACAAGTTAAAACACGAAACGGAATAATTCGAGAAGGAAACTTGCTTACAAATGTACAAAGGGTTTTATTAAACCTTAATATTTACAAAACATTATTTATTACAATAATTTCCCTGGCTAACACAAGCCAAATATCATTATCCACGGTCTCTGTTCCAACCAGAGCAAACCCGTGCAATCTCTCAAGAGATTAATAGGCTTTTCGCCGTCACAGACCCGACGCACTCCAGCGATGTCGGTCTAACCAGTCGATGAGCTAAAAGTCGTCCAGACAAAGAAGTGGAGTCCTTTTATACTTCGTCCAATTTTCCAGAAGAATCCAGAAGACTCCACAAATTGCTGGAACACTCTATACTTCCGGGGCAGATGGGGGTCACTTCCGCCCGTGCCGACCCTTTGAAGAATACCTGAAATCCATTTGGCCCGGGACATACTCCATTGTTATCTAATTGAATGCCGTCGCAGATCTGCAACATACGTGCTGACTGCGGGGAGAAAAAGAATGTTTTTTTGGCGACTTTTGCACATTAGAGTTCCTTTTGATGTACCTGCAACCCATGTGGGAAACTCATCCATTCCACCGGCTGTGTCGAAATGAGAGGGTGTGCAGATGGTAACGACATGGACAATGAAAAAATGCATCGAGAAAACTGAAAAGTTTTAACTTTTAATCGATCGATGCACTGCACATACTCCAAATATCCCTGGACCTTATAAATTTGACTATCCATTCTTACCAGCTAATTGCACTAGTAAGTTGTATAGCCATTAGACCTGGGTATCATTCGCAGTGTGAAAGCATACTACAGACAGTCTTAATTAGGAAATTAATAAACAATTCGGCTACAGTATAAAAATTAGAAAAATTTACAATCTTGGAAGCAATGCACATGATAACATCAGCATGGAAAGAAGTTCTTCATCCACAATAAAAAAACTGCTTTCGAGTTGCTAGAATTCACAAATCCCTTGTAATTGGAACTGCAAAGTACGGATGTAGAAATCAACGAAGATGGACATTACCCTGATGAATGGAGAAGTCTTGTTGAAGATGAGGATGTTTCAATTCAAGATTCCTACCAATTGTGATAAATATGTTTTAACACAATTTCGAAATATAGAACAAATTTATTAAGATATTGTAAACGAAAAACACAGTGTCAGACGAAGAAGGTGAAGTTGAAGACACTGAAAACGAGACACTGCCACCGTCTTACACAGATGCAATTTCTGCTCTAGATGTTCTCCGACGCTATATACATCGAAAATGGAAGGGACTCATTTAAACTTTTAGAAAATCTGGAAAAGAGATTAACGAAAACAAGGCGAATGGAAGCAATCAACACTTTTTGAATTTTTTAAACGTAATTTATTGTATTGTTTGTACTCTTTTTTTCAATGTATTTAAAATAACTTTTGTGAATAAAATAATGATGATCATAAAAAAATACATTTTTAAACACGCCATATATTAAGAAATATATTGAAAGTCCTAAACCTGTAAAGTGTGAAGGGAAATGTTATTTTTTCACAAATTCTGTTTAAGGACGATCTATCTACTTAAGGACGATTTTCACGGTCCCTTGAAAGTCGTTACACAGAGAACCAACGGTATATATATATATATATATATATATATATATATATATATATATTATATATTAATCAGATATTTTTAGCGCTCGTTTCTGAATTATATGAATTATTATTCAGTCCACAAATAAAAGTGTAATAGTATATAAGTCAATATATGTTGAAGATATGGGGCTCCTGAGTTTTTTTAATTTTGTGATGAATAATTTATTTGTGGACTTCAAAGGTTTTCTTGAAGAAAGAATGAACACGCCAGGAACCAGTTTTTAGCTTTATTTTCACATTTAACAAAATAATTTGAGGCTGTCTTTTTTTAATATTTTTTAACTTACTGTTTTTATACAAGATACTGCTCTTACACAAATTATGATAATGTTTTTCTTGAGACTTTCCCAGAGTGGGAAGGAAGTTGAAAAAGCAAAGCAAACCTTAAAGGGTGACAGCTTGATGCAACTTTTATAAGCCAATTAAAACACTCAAGGAAAAATAAAGTCACATGTCTGAAATAATTAGACCATAATACTTTCCAATTTTAAAGGGAATGTATGTAACGATAACTTTTCTCTGTCAAGTAGACATAACTCCTTTTTACCGAATAATGTATTTAAGAGATCATTTGTGTGGATTTAAAAAAAATATCACCCTTCTGAGTAGAATCCCGTGATACAGTTTACTTAGAATGGGGACAGAAGTAACTATTTCTTGAACTTTACTTGTAGTGACCTAGTAATCAATGGCTGCTCCAGAGTTTTTTTTGGGAGGAAGCAACGTCGTCTCTTAGGGTTTTATTATATATAATATATATATATATATATATATATATATATATATATATTATATATATATATATATAGAAATCACATCCCTCATTTTAAATTTAAAACTCATTAGTATTAGGTCTACGATTATATAATTTTAGGCTATGATAAAAAATTAGCCGGCTTTTTTTTTTGGGGGGGGAGGGCAATCGCCCCTACTTCTCACCCTTGGCGCCGCCTTTGCTAGTAATAAGGCCTAGAGCAAGGGTGGCAAACCTTCTTGTATAATACGCCAAATTAATAGTAAACTATATTCTTGAGTTGCTGACGCGCTGACCTGTTAATCGTAACGAAAAAGAGAAAACATTTAGCATCAAGTTAGATATATTCATCTACATATTTTTATACTGATATTACCAGAGTAAAACTAACACAGATATAATGCACATGCATAGCTATACGACAGAAGTAAAAAATAGAAATCATAATTATTACAAAGATGTTTGCTGCTAAACATTAAATGTCGAATATTTTATATCAACCGCTACTCAGGCACTTTTGATATAGAACCTAAATTCATAAAATCTGTCCTTCAATTCCCGAGATAATCTTTCATAAAATTCGTTTCTGTAATGAAGACTTGCATACGTAGGTGGAGAAAACTGCGTTCAATTTTTATCTGATTGTTCTTCAAATCGATAAAATTCTATTTTCGTACAGAATTGGATTAAAATATTTTTTAAATTGCATTTCAAGGTCTTCCACCTTCAGTTATTTAAAAATAGGTATCAGCAAAGAGACTTCTTGGCGTCAGCAAAAAGACTTCCATCTAAACTTGCTTCACTCTTTGTCGAGTGAAACAAAGAGACTGCTAAAATCGCTCGTTAAATCAGAATCACTCAAATATCATAATACAAAATAATAAATAGCACAATTAGAATCGCCATCACACACACATAATGCTAGAACTTCTTCAACTTAACTGCGTTTTCCTTCTAAAATGCATTCTACACTCTCTGATTTAACGAGTGAAACTACAAGAGTGCTAAACATCCTTACTTCAAATTAGAGTCCCCCAAACGACTTTTCCCCTAAACCATACCCTAACTACCACACGTGATACTAAGCTTTTCGACGAGCTTCAACTTCATTCTCTGGCTAGGAGAGGGAAAACAGGCACACAACTTTCTTACACAGAGCTTGGTGTCTACTGCTCCATTGCTCAAAAGGAAAATTCACTTTCTAAGGCTCTCCTCTTATCCCACGAATGACTCATTCCGTGCTTAGCTCGTATTTAATTAATTCATCTAATGTTTAACTTGCAATCATACGACCATTTCAGTAACCTTGTATACTGATGTTCAGTACTCTGATGAATGGATCGAAATCAATGATTTACAGTCATAGGATGTTCTTCATGGCGATCTCCTCCAGCACATGACTGGTATTGTGGCAGACAGCCGGGAGGAGCTATGGCTTTTGTGGGCAATCGTGCTCAGCAGACTGCTTTGTAAAGACTCCTAAGTGGTCAAATGAAGTGCCCTAAGGCTGCTATGTACTATGAAAAAAAATCGTATTTCCCTTTTCCTCTTCTTGCAGACTCTTGTGTTGGGAGGAGTCCAGTTGACAGTTCGAGAATTCCACCCCCTTAGGATTGACATTTTCAGGGATTGTAATGGCTCTCTCTCTATAGGGGGCTTAAGCGCTGCCCCAAATTTTTTATTTAAAATATATTTTTGTCAACTATTTATAGGTACATAAATGCTGATAATCAAATAAAATTGGTATTGTCAGATAGCCAGAACTTTTCTGCAAAGCGCTACAGGATTCATTTTATAAATTTCGTCCACCGAAGGAATTTATGAGCGTTTAAAAACACTATACCAGATTTTTCCCCGAATAATTTAAATTTTAAAATATCAATTGCATTTTTTTAAAAAAGCGAAAAATGTACCCAAATGTAAAATTTATTTCTCTACGACGGAGTACAATTTTTTTTAATAAAAAATCTTTGAATCCAAGTCGGCAATCCGTGGACAAATTTTCTCCATAGGTTAACACTGAATCCAATGGGGTTAGTACATAGCAGCCTTAAATGTGATCAAGGCAATAAGATTTTCCCCATTTTTGGAAAATGTAACATCAATCATTCCACCCCTGACCATCTTCTTTCTTGCTTGGGGCTTGAAAAGGAGGATTTGACGCAGAGTCCCCTCATTGTCTTGGATTTTCTAAATGGTTTTGGTCTCATGGATCTGGTCTAGCTCATCGGCTAGATCAGATAGGATTAGTAAAAAACAACAACTACTACTACAGGATGGTAAGGCCCCCTCAGTTTTATGGCACTTTTTATTAGTAATTTCTCCAATCTTCTTCAGTAAAAAAATAAAAATGAAAGTGAAAAAAATAGGATTTCAGTATTTATACCATGCATGAAATCTTCTGTGATATCCCCCCGAAAAATGAATGCTATTAAGTTAATAAGTTTATAAATGCATTTCATTTAAGGACCAGGATAATTCATCCAAGTACACCGACCTGCAAGCCTACGCTTAGCTCTCCGATGCCACCTTTTGACAGCGCTTCGGCTTCCGCTGTTAGTGAATTAATTAACACGCTGAAAGAAACTTCCCCCGCAAAAGCTTTGCTCTAGATTCTGCGAAGTTTGGACGCAGGATCGGAAGGGAGATTAACATTTAAGGACTGCAGAGTTCACTGTCACTCAAAACCCCTCTTCGGATGGCTTATTCAAATGGAAACGATGCGGGGATAATCGCGTAACGAAACCAGGCAGAAGAATTCCCGCACTTCCGAGTTTTAAAATGCGTCTAACACTGTTACCTCTGAATGTCATAATCCAGTTAAAAAAATTTCCAAAGATTTTATGCTATTAGCATTCTTAGCATTTGCAAATCATGCAAATTTTACTTCTAAAAAGATGCATTATGTCGCGTAACAATTCTATGAATTTTATAAGGGCGAGCAATTTTATGAATTTTGACACTAATGAGAATTTTAAAGCAGTATTCGTAATTGTAATGCAGCGCCCACGTACGACGAAAATATCTGTTAAAAGAATTTTTCTTCACAACCTTGACTTAATGTAGTTTACATGCTAATTTTAGTTCATAAATCACGAAAAACAAATTTTATATGACAAAGTTTATTCTAATTTATAAAAGATATTACTAATGAATGTGTTGTTTAGGAAGTTTTGTTTCAGCATGCCAATAGATCTTGCGAAATGGAGGAAGGAAAATTCATAAATTTTGATTTTAAAATAAACTTCACATTTTAAGGAAAAAACCATTTTGTAAGCAGAATCATAAATATTTTGAATTAAGATGTGTATATACCATGCGAGAGATACGAATTTTAGCTATTTTTTAGGTTTGGAGTTTCAGAAACATCCTTTTAGCATTTCAAGTTCCAGTTTCTGTGATGTAATTTATTTTTTAAGTTTTTTTTTTTTATCATTTCATGCGTTTTTAAGAACCTTGCATTCAATAAGATGTATGCTTTTTGACAAATTTTGTTTCGGATTTTAAGATTGAAGATTTTAAGATTAAAGACTCATTCAGATTACCTTTAGATATATTTTGAACTGTTACATGAAGTTTCTTTTTAAAGTTGGATTACGTTCCTCCATAACTGTCCTCCGGAAAGCAAAATTTCAGACGCTAAAACTGTCCGTCCGTACCTCGCGCATTATAATTTTGGCAGCGTGCCAAACCCAGTCTGTATCGCTTGGACGAGCAGTAAACAGTTTAAGGGCCTGTTCACATAGGAGTCCGTGGCGTTGTGTTAAGGAAAAGATGACGTTGAGACGAAAATAAACCAATCATAGGCGTTAAAAATTTCATTGCAAATCGTTTGGAGGACTATGATTGGTTTATTTTCGTCTCAACGTCATCTTTTCCTTAACGTAACGCAACGGACTCCTATGTGAACAGGCTCAAACAGAAAAGTACCAAAATGCGTCAAAATTTTGACATACATATATGTATATATGTATATATATATATAGGATGGCAAGATGTCTCCCGTTTTTCCCTTCTCGCATGTTTTCCTTGGCGCGCAAACCTCAGCGACATCTAGTAGCTATTCCGCACAACACTTGAACCGTTTGCCTTGCTCATATATATATATATCATATTTACATAAAACATACGTACTATATACATACAAAAGAGGTAAGCAACGATAAGTAATCCTACGTTAATAACCCGCGGTAGTTTTGTTAGAAGAGATTATCTGAAATTTTTAAAATTTTATTTTAGAAGCTATAAACACGTTTTCACTATGGTGAAATGGATTCACCTGAAAAATTCCTTATTCAGCATCATAAAAATAGCTGTTTAGTTTAGTTATTCCAACCTTCCTCATTATTTTAAAATTAAAAATTAAAAAAAACTTAGGTTTAAATCTATTTAGTGCATTATCATTGTAACAATGCTTTTATATAATCGTTGGGACTTCATCAAATGAATACTACCTACTAAGAGCACAAAAATGCCACGCTCAATATTTTTAGGCATGGATGCCTCAGATTGTTAAATTTTATTATACTTGACGATTTATAGAGGTATGCTGGTTTGAAGTGTTACGAATCTAAAAATTCTAGAAATTTGGCATCTTTTGTTTTCTAAACTGGAGAGTTAGTCGATGTTTCGAAATTTATCTGGAACAGAGAAATGTAGTTTGAAAAGCATACATATGATCGCTGTTTTTTTGGTTGTCCTGTTTGCATTATCATCACTACACATGTCTCATGTTATATAAATGTTTCCATGAAAATTTCCATATAAAGTGGAGGCACAATCGCTTTCTTTTGACATACTTTGACATACTCTACTCCCCCCCCCCTCCCCAGGCGCGACATTGACTCTTCACGCTTCTGAACCTATCATATCACGTGATAGTCATGCTGATGATTGCGAAAGTTTCCATTTCCATCGTGAAAGCCAAATGATTGTGAAAGTTCCAAGAAAAGATATACTAAGATAGTATTTTAAACGAAACAATTGGTTTAATTTAGAGAACAGTTTTTGTTCCATTAAAGATAAAGTAGAGCCTTGGTCCCGAGGTAGCCAAGTGGAAGCGAGTTGGCCTCGGACTGGGGTTCCTCAATTAGAATCCCGATGAACGCCGTTAAATACCTTCATGTATAAGTCTGAAAGGGACATGTTCAATCCGTAAAGTCCTTCCACTACGTCAGTGGGTGAGGGAGGTGCGAACTCTCAAAATGTCACCCCTGGGACGATGCACGATCTGTGCACGATCAAAACTGAGGGGGCACAAAGTAAGCAATGTTGACTCACCTGTGTGGTGCTTCCAGATAAGAAGTAGTCAACTATTTCTATGGGTTTGTGCGTGTGTGTCAGATAAAATGCCTCCGCATTAGCCCCCCCCCCCCCAAAAAAAAAAAGTAGTCATGCCGATGATACTGATAGCAGAGGCCAACGATGAAAAACTTTTTGAATAAATTTGCCTTATTCTTGTGGCTTTTAGTGTGCTGAATCCGAATATGACAATAAAAAAGCCGTATCACCCATCGTTTTTTCACATTTCATCACTCAATATTTAAAGAAATGACATTTTTAGCGAACTCAACGCCATAAGCTAACCGACAGCAACGTGGCTTTACCAAATTCCCATGTTTCTTATGTGAATGGGACGGTAGGCCAAGGGATCAACATTGGTCCAGAAAAATATGGCCTGCAAGAAAATCTTTAAAGCCTGGAGAGAAGAACATTCTGAGCAAGTACCTCGTGGACTCGGAAAACATTCTGCTGCCACCTCTACACATAAAATTAGGCTAAATGAAACAGTTTGTGAAAGCCTTACCCAAAGATGGAGAATGTTTCAAGTATCTCTGCGTGAAGTTTCCTCATCTATCAGAAGCAAAATTGGAAGAAGGCGTGTTTTTGGACCGACATCCGATCCCAACTTTGAATCAAAAATTACTGTAAACCATTATCGTCGTGATCCGACAAATCATTATCTTGTAGAAGTAATCATAACTGTAGAACCAACTCTTATTTACATCTGGTTTATTGAAACATTAAAATCTTGGTTAAATAAATCATTTACAAAGGTTCGTTCCTACGAACGTTAATACACTAATGAGAGCAGGGCTCATTATCCAAAGTCCGTACGAGACCCTCTCTCCGTACGCGTGGCGACGTTTCAACAGTCCAAGTCTATTCTCCTCTTCATTCGCAACAGCGTCGTTATATATGCATTCTTCTCAGCCCTTTCTATAACAATCTCGAATACCGGACCTTTTCCGGTTCCGCCCTCTGCAGACCACCTATGGTAAATTTCTTTCCTGATGGCTCTTCCCTTGGAAAAGCGCGCCGCTAATGGGTTTCACAAATCATTCTAAATGACTTGCGTACCTTTACCTATTATCGCACATCTCCAAAGGTGTATATCGTTCGACACCTGTTTGCGTTTATTTTGGGCTTATTGAAGACGCTATTACTCACCTTCATCAATTCCAATTAAGAATGGGAGACGAGAGTCTGACAATTACTTTAAAAGAGAGGGAGGCTTGGGTATCATTCAAGCAAATTGTGACCAAGTTCTTGGGCAACATAAAGGACCCACATTGTATTTCTATTGTAACCAACATGCTTGAAAAGTTTTAAAAATTAGGCTGTTTGACGAGCCTCAAGATTCACTTTTTACCATTCTTTTATTAACTTGCTTTCTTGAGTGTTTGTGTGTGTGTTTAGTGTGTGTTTGTCTAGTACAAATCTTGCAATCGATTTTTAACTAACTTACCGACTAGGTAGACATTTGAAACTTTTAGAATAGCTCAGAACACGATGACAATGCTTTTTTTTAATACTTTTTGCCATCTTTAAGCAGAATTAAATTAATTTTCAGTTATTTTCAGTTAATTTTGTTTTATAGACTGGTGCAGCCATCTATTGGCCGGAAAGGGAACTAGTCAAATGCAACAAGTCAAACAAGTCAAATGCAAGTAAACTTCCAATTAACTTCATTTTCTTTCAAGTTGATGGGATAATTCATCAAAATATTTTTAAAGAAGTATTTATTATATATATAATAGCCGTTGTCTCTGTATAACACTTCCGGGCTGTACTCATCTTTCAATTGAAGCCCTCAGTAAACAAACAGCCGGTTAGGCTTAATTTCAATTTCAGATGTGGATCAGAATTTTTTCTTACCTAAAAACTAATATCTTCTCCATCAAATCACGTTTGTTCAGCCTATTTTTCTATAAAACATTCAGAACTAAAAAAAAATTGGATACTTTTAGCTGTATATTTAAAAGTTTTTAAAAATCTGTTTACTTTTGCGATGAATTCTGAAAGTAAACAAACTTGAATTTGAATGAATCAAGTAGCTCAAGTATTCATATCGCGTAGTGAGCTGTAAAAAACTGGATGGGAGTCTACTACTCCAATCGCATGAAAAACTAAATAAATAAAAAATAATGAAAGGGTTTGCTTTTCCAAGGTGTGGATTAAATGCAATATTGTTAGATAATTCGGGATATTTTTTAACTTTCATATACTTTTTCCATTATGACGTCATTATTAGTATTATGACGTCAAAATGACGGGTTACCTTCTAGTCAATACATAGAATTGTCAAATTTATATGATTCAACCATTGTAATTGAATTAAACTATAGCATCTCTAAAAGTCGTATGATTAAAATGTACTAAACAGTCAAACTTTGAAATTTTGCAAAAACTACTAATTTTATTCATTTGTACAATGTTGCGCGACCGGAAGATATGAAACAAATGTATAATAAGTGCATATATATTGATTTTACATACTTTTAGTAGTTAATTCATGGTATAGGAACGCAATTAAAACCATCTGGCGTGCTTAAAAAAATTATGAAAAATTAAGGTTTTTCACAATTTTTTGCTAACTTCGATGGCATTGCGCGACCGGAAGACAAATTAATAAAAAAATAATAATTAGTGCTTTTTTCACGTCTATACCAATGGCAACTTTTGTGCACTCTAGTGATCTGAAATTTAAAAAAAAAGTTTTTTTCGAACCACCCTAGTGATGAGCAAGGTGAGTGGTTTCATCAAGATATTAAATTGATGGAAAGATGGTATCAGGGCCGCTGGAATACCAATAAATGGGTGAATACTGTTGGTCACTTCACCGAGAAGTTGAGCAAGCGATTCACAAGCGAAAAACAACATCAGGAGCTTTAAGGAGAAGAGGGAAAGGAAATATAAGCCAAAGCACGCATAAAACCTATGTAATAAAAAGGTATTTTCATGTTTATACTTGAATAAAAGTTTGTTCATATTGTAGCATTTATTTATTTTATTTTCTATGGTATGCTCGGCTAATTATCTAGTTTCCGACGAAGTCACATTGTGACGAAACTGTGGGTGATAAAAGAAATTGAGGTCAGATATGAATTCAGCACCAAAATTTACATAAGAATCAGCTATTAATGTTAAACAAGTTTTCAAAAAGTCATTTTTCGTCGGCCTGTGTAGTTTACATTAAAGATAAACCGAGGCAGTACTGTTAATGAAAAAATTTAGAGAATATTTAATTTTCCATTAAATAACGAACTAGTCACGCAAGTGATTGGGAAAGTTTCCATTAAAGATAAACCGAGACAGTATTTTAAACGAATAAAATTGATTTAATTTAAAGAATATTTTTTGATCATTTAAAGATGAATGCAGGGGATGATAAGGGTTTCCATTAAAGACATATAGAGAGTTTTAGAGAAAGTATGTAGAGACAATTTTTTAAGTGAAAAAACTGGTTGAATCTAAAGAATATTATGCATTCCATTAAAGATAAACTAGTCATGCAGGTGATGGTAAAAGTTTCCATTCAAGATATACTAAGACAGTATTTAAAACGAAATAATTTCAAGATAAAAAGAACTTTTTATACCATGTTTTTAAATTTTCTGTCGAATCATATAAACTTGGCAATTCTATGTATTAATAAATACTTTTTAAAATTTCTTTTGATGAATTATCCAATCAACTTGAAAGAAAATGAAGTTAATTGGATGTTAACTTGCGTTTAACTTTTCGTTCCCGTTCCGGCCAATAGATGGCTGCTCCAGTCTACAAAACAAAATTAACTGAAAAAGGATTCAATTCTGCTTAAAGATGGCTAAAAGTATTAAAATAATGTGTTCTGAGCTATTCTAAAAGTTTCAAATGTCTAGTTAATCGGGAAGTTAGCTAAAAATCGATTGCAAGATTTGTACTGGAAAAACACACACACACAAACAAGAAAGCGAGTTAATAAAAACATGGTAAAAATTGGTTAAATTTAGAGAATATATTTTCATCCATTAAAGACAAACTAGTCATGCAGATGATGTCGAAAGTTTCCATTAAAGTTCTGAGACAGCATTTTAACATAGGTTTACGTTCCTCCATAACGGTCCTCCGGAAAGCAAAATTTCAGATGTCTTGCGTCGTGAGTTATAATTCTGGCAGCGCGCCAAACCTACTCTGTACCGCTTGGGCAAGCAGTAAACAGTTAAACAGAAATGTACCAAAAGCATCAACATTTTGACAAACAAACACACACACACACACACACACATATATATATATATATATATATATATATATAATACTAGCTGAAATCCGCACTTCGAGTACATTCAAATTAAATACAATGGTCCTGTAGCAATTAATGCCAATATATATATATATATTTATAATAAATACGGCGATCTATATATACAATTGATGTAGAAAATAATATATTTATAAAAAAACCACAAGGGATATTTTTATAGACAAAATAATGTACCAATCGTCGGCCGCATTAGCAAGAAAAAACATATTTTTTATCTATTTAGTGTTATGCACGTGACGATAAATTTATTTAAAGTACCAGAAAAAGAAATCACGTGATCAGCATTTAATAATTAAATTGTAAAAATTAATCTTTAAAATCACCAAAAATCAGAAAATAGAGGCAAAGATTCGAAGAAAGATTCATTTTAAAGGATTTTTATGATCTTTCTCGTGATATAAATTTATAATCCTCAAATTATTATTTTAAATGCAAACTTAAAAAAAGTTACTAAAACAGCTTAAAAATTAATTAAAAAATATAGAAGAATTTTTCAAAAATCTCTCTTAGTGCACTCCTACACTATAAGAAGAATCGCTATTGCAAATTTCAGCCCTTTAGGTCAGCGGTTTGGTCTGTGCGTTGTATGTCAGTCAGTGAGTCAGTTACGGAACTGTTTTAATATATATATATATATATATATATATATATATATATATACAAAAGAGGTAAGCAATGATAAGTAATCCTTCGTTAATAGCCCCGCCTGTAAGAATCTGTTACGACCCTTCCGAATAAATCACCCAGACAGCCGGACCTCCCACAGCAGGTGAACAGCGAACAGTTCTATCTTTCAGCGTCAAGGTGTCTGCACACAAAGAATGGTGTTGCTTCTAGCCGCCGGGCCTGGGAGGACGTAAACTAATGACTAGTTCGACGTAAACTAATGACTATTTCGACGTGAACTAATGATTTTCAGATCAGCTGAATCATGGGAACCGAACACATGGCTTCGTGGTCAGGTGAATCACAGCCAACGGACATGATGTCACAAAATAGTGCCAGCCAACCAAAACTTGTGTAGTCACGTGACCGGAAGCACGGTTGCCAACGCCGCAGAAGAAATCCAGTTTTTTGGACAGACTTGGTCGAGACTCATCTAGAGGGCACCTATCGTCTACGTTGTCCTGGAGCGACCGACTTGATCCTGACTTATTTTCAGAGCAGCCGCTCGAAGCTCTCGTCAACGAATACTTCACCCCGAAGTATAGCTATCTCAGAGCATCCTGCTCTACAGGATTCGTTATTTTATTTTCAGAGCTGTACGCTCTAGAGGCTGTGTACCGACCTTCTAGTTCCGCTGTGACTGTACGTGCATCTTAATCGATATCAATTGGTTATTACGAAGGCCAGTTCCCTCTATGTCTAGAGGTAGATCAACACCTGTGTAAAGAGTGTAATAGATCAACACCTGTGTAAAAAGTTTCCGACTAAAATTTAATAAAACTGTATTTTAATTTAGTAGACTGACTCTGAACATTTTTAGCTACCCGGAGTCTGAAGATATCACAGTCTACTAATAATTGGTGGCAGCGTGTTTGGGATTGTCCCATTAATTAAAATTGGCAATCCACCCCTTCGAATTAGGAAATTAGAGTAGGAAGCCCATCTAGGACTTTTGTGCGGACGTCCCGTCCCAAGTGTGTGCATCACAGATACCAGTATATAGCAGCGAGCAGCCTACCAACAGTGGATTTGTGCAGCGATCAAGTATTGGGGCTGCATATTAAATAAGAAAATCCCCCAAGAACCAGCCTGGAAAGACTGCCTAGCTTCAATGAGAGCCTACAATCTAGTCTTCAAAATTAGACAAGGTAAGCCTGTTTTCTCATTAGAGGCAAAAGTAATTGATTGATTAATTAAAAGTAAATTAATTGATTAGAATCTGTGTAAATGTTAACATGTGTAAATTAATGTTTCATGGGAAATAACTATTGAATTGAAATAAGTAAATTATCTGTGAGAAATTAATTAATTGAGTCAAAAGTAAATTAATGAAGTATTAGAATTGTTTATGCAAAAGATAAGGTAAAAATGAATTGTATGCAATGTGTTTAAAATTTTAAAAGAAAAGTAAATGAACAAATAGTTGTTAGATGAATACTAGAACTGTGGATAATCTGATTTAAGTACTTATTCTAAATTGAAATTAAGTAATTGTGTATTGCAAACTAATTTAGTCAATTATTGAAATTAAGAAATTGTGTATTGCAAATTAATTTAGTCAGTTATTGAACTTGTGTAGAGTGCTTAAGATTATATTGAAGTAGCATTGATTTATTATGTGTGTGAAATTTGGTCTGAAAAATTTTAAAAAATTTTTGAATTGTATGTGCCATGTTAGGATTTCAAACGAGTCTGTTAAACTGTAATCTTTCGGAGTAACCCCCCCCCCCCCCTTTTTTCTTGGAAGAACGTAGCACTAGAATTCCCCGAATTGAGAGGGCTCTATTGTAAAGGCGTGAGAAAAGCGGACAACCAGTTCTTTTGTTGTGTTGAGGTCAAAATTCCGAGGGTTCCGGTAAGGTTAAGTTGTGGATAAATAGTTATTGAGGCAAAATGTCGTTTTTAACAAAATACAAGAAAATTGACTTGCAGAATTTGGCTTTGGAGCTGCGAGTAGAAATTCAAGAATCAGATAGAATAATTGACCTGGCAAGAAAAATTTCAGAAAGTGAAGGTTTCGAGGAAGTGAGCGCGAAAAATATTCTCGTAAATATTATAGAAGATCGAACATTGCAAGCAGAGCGCGATTTTGAGCTTGAAAAACTTAAAATCATACATATTGGGGAAAACAGTAGTGTGAATTCCTTGAACTCAGAAAGCGGAAACCCGTCTAGGCATGTTAAATCGGTAATGCAGAGGTATGATGCCGAAAAGATAGACATAGCTTTATTCTTAAATCTGTTTGAGAGGCAAGCTAGGAAATTGCAAATTAATGATTGTGATTTAGTGTCAGAGTTACTCAGTCTTTTGCCGAGCGAAATAGCGGGAATAATCATCAGGGAACCTGAAGAAAAAAATGATAATTACGAATATGTTAAGTCGGTACTGCTAGACAGGTTTAAACTCAGTGCCGAAGCATTCCGTACGAAGTTCCAAACCCATCAACGGCAGAACGGTGCTTTGTGGAAAGATTTAATATTTGAATTGAGGAGCTATTTAGAGGGATGGTTAGATGGAATTGAAATTAAAGATTTTGAGTCACTCAAAGAACTTATGGTAGCCGACCAAATAAAGCGACGCGTACCAGCGGAAATCAAAGATCATTTCGTAGATGTATGGGGAACACTAAATGATCCTATAACTTTAGTAAGTAAGCTAGACGCGTATGAGTCGACCCGCCGATTCGTAAAGAAACCGACGCAAATTAAACCACCCGAGAATAGAAAGGTAGACCGCCCCAAGCAGTCAGAGAAAGTTAGTCCCGCGACGAAAACGGGAGTAGAGAAATCAGGCCCAAAAGAGTGGAGCAACGCTGCTAACAAAAATAATAACGATTGGAGGACCAGGGAGTATGAGAAGCGAAGTGGCCCCACTTGCTTTCAGTGTGGTCAGAGTGGTCATATCCGCCCAAACTGTCCCGAATTAAAAAAATCCAGCGAGATCATAAACAATCTAGCTACGACGGAAGATTTTTCTCCTGCGTTTAAGCCCTACTTGAGCGAAGCTCGCGTGAATCAGGTCCAAACCGTAGTATTGCGTGATAGCGGGAGTTGCGTAGATTTGTGCCCCGCGAAATTAGTTAAACCCGGAGATTTCACCGGAGAAAATATTTGGCTCAAACAGCCCTTGGAAAATGAATTTAGATGTCTACCCTTAGCTCGAGTAACACTTGAGAGCCCAGAATTCGGCCAAGTGATAACAAAAGCCGCCGTGGTAGGTCAGAGTGTGGAAATGAACCACTACTTGCTGGGGAATGCCACTCAGGAGCTGATAGAAGCGCAAAAATTAAAACCAGCTAGCGTTAATGCAGTCACCCGAAGTCGAGGTAAGCAGGAGAAATTCAAAAGGGAAATTCTGCAGAGAACGGTGAAGCGGTCGAACGACTAACGGAGTCGCCAGAGTCAGACGTTAATTCGCCGGATGACTTAGAACCTATAGAATTACCGGTAGTGGTAGAAACTGACGAGTCATTAGGGGAAGTGAGTGCCGACACTTTCGCTTTAGAGAAAAAAAATTGTCCTGAACTTGCACCTATTTGGGAAAAAGTTAAGCAACAGAAAACCCTGGAATTTGTGGTCGAAAACGAATTACTTTTTAGGAAATCGCGAGATCACAGAGGGGAGGAAAGAAAACAATTGATTATACCAACTAAGTACAGGTCTAAAGTTTTAAGTTTATGCCATGATGGCATCGGATCGCACATGGGAATGTCAAAAAGTAAAGACAAATTATTGAGATATTATTTTTGGCCCCAGTGCATAAAAGAGTGTGAGGACTTTGTTAGATCGTGTGACCTCTGCCAAAGAATAGGGAAATCACAAGAACAAAAGAAAGCCCCGCTTAAATTAGTCCCAGTAATTACGGAGGTTTTCACAAAAATTAACGTGGATATTGTGGGTCCATTGCCGATTTCTCCAAAGGGAAATCGATATATATTAACTGCGTTGTGCATGGCATCCAAGTACCCGGAAGCCATACCTTTGAGTGCTGTAAACTCTGAAAATGTGACGGGGGCTCTGTTAGAAATTTTCAGTCGGATAGGGTTCCCGAAGGAATTACAATTAGATAATGCTACCTATTTCACCAGCAATTTAACGACCACGTTTCTGGAGAAATTCGGAATTAAGGTGACGAGAAGCTCAATATTTCATCCGCAAAGCAATCCCGTTGAGCGTTTTCACCGCACCATTAAACGGCTCCTGAAAGTTATCTGCCTTGAAGCAAAAGAAAATTGGGAAGTAGGATTACCCTCAGCCATGTTGGCTCTTAGAAATGTCACACATTTATCAACTGGATTTAGTCCGGCGGAATTGATATTTGGGAAGAATTTAAGGGTGCCGGAAACACTACTTTTTGAAAAATGGTGTAGGAAGTCGCCGGAGACTAATGTGGTTACAGAGTATGTTTTCAAGCTGATGAACAGGCTACGGAACTGTCAGGAGATCGCTTCCGAAACCGAAAGGGGAGATCAAAGTTAAAAGGAAGGCTTATTATGATAAAGGGTCAGTGAGGAGAGAGTTTAAAGTTGGGGAGAAAGTTTTGGTTTTATCCTCTTGCCCAGCAAACAAATTTGCCGTTAAGTGGGTGGGACCTGGAGAAATTGAGAAGAAATTGTCAGAGACAAATTACATTGTAAAAATGCCGGGGAAGACTGACAAGGTACAGGTGTACCACGTAAACCTATTAAAACCATACCACCAACGTATGGAATGTGTAAATTTAATTATGTGCGAAGAAATTACAAATGAGAACAGCGAAACTGACCTAGAGATCCAATACCCTGTATCAAGCCCGAATATTTTCGACTACCAGGAGATTATTAAGGGTAGCATGTTAGAAGAGAGATGTACTCCCGAACAAATCCTAGAGTTAGGTGAGTTGTTACAAAACCATCAGAAATTATTCTCGAACGATCCGAGCCGAACGCATCTAATTGAGCATGATATTGAGCTCATTAGTGACAAACCAATTAGATCCAAACCCTATAGGACTTCACCGCGGCAAAATGAGATCCTAAAAACCGAAATTAAAAGAATGTTAGATCTAAAAATCATCGAAATTGGAGAGTCGGATTATACCTCTCCAATGATATTAGTCGAAAGTCCAGGTCGAGAGCCTCGCCCATGTGTGGATTACAGACGCCTTAACTCCGTTATCAGAACAGAGTATTATCCACTACCGAACATGGATGACCGTATCGAGAAAGTGGCCGCCGCTAAATTTATTACGGTAATCGATTTGACTAAGGGTTATTGGCAAATCCCCTTGAGCGCTAGGGCGCAAAGACTTGCGAGTTTTGTGACTACTTTTGGGACATATCGCCCCTTAGTCCTTCCCTTCGGGTTAGTGAATGCGCCCTATTGCTTCTCAAAATTTATGGCGCAGCTACTTCAGGGATGTGACGACTTCTGCGTTCCATATTTGGACGATGTCGCCATATTCTCTGAAAATTGGCAAGATCACCTAAAACATCTAGATATGATCTTGAAGAAAATAGCTTCTGCCAGGCTAACGATCAAACCTTCCAAGTGCAAATTCGCACAAGGTTGTGTTAAGTATTTGGGACACATGGTGGGAGAAGGACGTCGGACGCCGACCGAAGCAAAAATTAAAGCAGTAGTAGATTTTCCTACACCGCGGGATAAGACCCAAATCCGACAGTTCCTTGGACTTAGTGGTTATTATGCTAGATACATTCCTAACTATGCGGTCATAGCTGAGCCGCTGACGCGGGCGTTAAAAGGAAAACACAGAAAAGAGAGGGTTCAATGGTCGGAGGAGTGCAATGCAGCGTTTCAAGAGTTGAAAACGAAACTAACTGAGAAACCTGTTTTGTACGCCCCAGACTTCGCCAAAGAATTTATCCTGCAAACCGATGCATCCGACATTGGTATCGGTATAATATTGGCACAAAAGGGACCGGAGAATACTGACCATCCAGTGTTGTACCTTAGTAAAAAATTTACTAATGCAGAAAAGAAGTTTTGCACCACCGAAAAAGAGTGCGCAGGCATAATATACCCATAAAGAAACTAAGACATTACCTGGATGGGCAGAGATTCACCATCGAGACGGATCATAATCCGCTCGTTTTTCTTAAAACGAATGCGGGAAATAACCCAAGGCTTATGAGATGGGCTCTTGCCTTACAGCCTTTCAATTATCAAATTGTCCACAAATCTGGTAAATTGATAGGTCATGCCGATTGCCTAAGCCGTTTCATGGCAGAATAGAAACCTTAAGTCAGGCGTAATGTTGTAAATAAATTAATGTAGAGTGTGAAAATAATTAATGAATTGTGTAAATAACTTAGTGTATTAATGTGTTAGGTAACCTAGTAATCATAATGTATTAGAATAAATGTATTAATGGTGTAGTAAATTAAATGCATTGCCTCTAATGATGTATCAGGTGAGCTGTGTCTAAAAGTGATTTTCAGATTTTGCCATTATGCCAAAATCTCCTTCAAGGAGGGAGGGGTTGTAAGAATCTGTTACGACCCTTCCGAATAAATCACCCAGACAGCCGGACCTCCCACAGCAGGTGAACAGCGAACAGTTCTATCTTTCAGCGTCAAGGTGTCTGCACACAAAGAATGGTGTTGCTTCTAGCCGCCGGGCCTGGGAGGACGTAAACTAATGACTAGTTCGACGTAAACTAATGACTATTTCGACGTGAACTAATGATTTTCAGATCAGCTGAATCATGGGAACCGAACACATGGCTTCGTGGTCAGGCGAATCACAGCCAACGGACATGATGTCACAAAATAGTGCCAGCCAACCAAAACTTGTGTAGTCACGTGACCGGAAGCACGGTTGCCAACGCCGCAGAAGAAATCCAGTTTTTTGGACAGACTTGGTCGAGACTCATCTAGAGGGCACCTATCGTCTACGTTGTCCTGGAGCGACCGACTTGATCCTGACTTATTTTCAGAGCAGCCGCTCGAAGCTCTCGTCAACGAATACTTCACCCCGAAGTATAGCTATCTCAGAGCATCCTGCTCTACAGGATTCGTTTTTTATTTTCAGAGCTGTACGCTCTAGAGGCTGTGTACCGACCTTCTAGTTCCGCTGTGACTGTACGTGCATCTTATCATCGATATCAATTGGTTATTACGAAGGCCAGTTCCCTCTATGTCTAGAGGTAGATCAACACCTGTGTAAAGAGTGTAATAGATCAACACCTGTGTAAAAAGTTTCCGACTAAAATTTAATAAACTGTATTTTAATTTAGTAGACTGACTCTGAACATTTTTAGCTACCCGGAGTCTGAAGATATCACAATATATATATATATATATATATATATATATATATACAAAAGAGGTAAGCAATGATAAGTAATCCTTCGTTAATAGCCCGCGATAGTTTTGTTAGAAGAGACTACCTGAAATTTTTTTTATAAAAAAACTGGTTGAATCTAGAGAATATTTTGGTCCATTAAAGATAAACAAGTCATGCAGATGATGGTGAAAGTTTCCATTCAAGATATTCTGATAACGTATTTTAAACGAAAAAATTTTTTAATATATAGAACATTATTTGTTCCACTATAATTGTTAGGAGAAGAATTTCAGATGCAGTATAGCATTATACAGACAATCAGTTGCCATTATCGAGGGGATTAGGTTAGAAAAAACTTGTTTGTATAAGTTACGTATAAGGAATATAGACAGTTTAGGACACGCAAACCAGCCATTGACGCTTGTATCCACACGTGGCATAAAAGAGGGAAATCGATAACATTTACACAATGGAAAAAGCTCTTTGATAGACATACAAAAAGAAACTTCAGACTTAATAGGGTGGGTCGTTGAAATCCACGGAGTAAGCAGTTTCTATTTCCTATTTCTTGCAAAATAATTATCACCGGATCAAAGTTGAAATTCATGAATATAATAACCATCATCTTGATCCTTGGAAAACAATGTTTCTAATATATAGTTTCATTTTTTTTAATTAAAAAACTCCCTGAAAAATCTTTTATAAATACTTTTGAATGAAGCATGAAAAATACCGTGGAATATTCGTCTTTACGTCTTATGCAAGAGTCTAAAACTGGAAAACAATTTTTTTCTCTGGTCATCCTTCGTCATGAATGACGACGTCTGTCTAGAACAGATGCTATTTCGCCAAAGACGCATTCAAAAGCTGCATAAAAATTCATAGTGCACAGTTTTATATTCATATATTTATATTCATCTCCCAGAAGTGCTCTTACCCTTAAAAGTGTTTTGAATATATATTTATCATTTTTTGAGAGGAGAAGAAATTTTTTTCAACAAATGAAAATAACCGATTTACTTACGTGTTGCGAACGTGTGCGTGCGTATATGTATGTATACGCATATATGTTTACGCATCTAAATACTAATTGAATATATATATATTTGTTAAAACTTAATCATAAATTTATTCATATACTGTATATATATATATAATATATATATATATATATATATATAATTATATATATATATATATATTATATATATAATATTATATAAATTTATATAATATATATATATATATATATGTATATATATATATATATATATATATATATATATATATATAAATTTATATAATATATATATATATATGTATTATATATATATATATATATATATATATATATATATATATATATATATATATATATATATATATATATATATATATATATATATACATATATAATTTTTTAAACAACTACGTCATTATTTTATGAAATCTCCCTTTCCATCTACAGAATTCCTGCAGCACTTAAAAAAAAATTAATTCTTGTAGAAAAAAGAAGTTGTTGAGTGTGCCAACTATTCATGTGTTCTCTCGAAGCTGCAGAATTTGCATTACTCTTTCCTCACTGTGTCGACGGTTTTTGCGTAATCTGGAGTATAACTAAAACACAAACTATTTCTGAGGCACGATTCCAAAGGCTCGTCAGTTAAAGTAGTCCAGCATTGATTTTCTTATTTTGAGAAAACATCGATTCTCTCAAAGACTTCAAGCTAAAGTATAGCAAGCAAACTTCACTCACACTTTTCGAAACACACTTTTCCAAAATAGGAAAACTTATCTTTCGTTGCACACATTTCAAAAATTTGTTTTCAAATGTCCTTGCTTTGATATTAATATCATTTTCTAATGCAATGATTTCTGCTCCAAGTCTCAGACTATCCAGATGCCAAATTAACTCTGAAAGACTTCCAGAGACTTTCACTGATTACATTTTGAGGAAACTCATGAATATAGACTATATGATTAGTCATTCTTTGATATCTTGGATATGGTTTTCAATTTTGCAATGACGTCCTAAATTTCTCTTATTTATTTATTTTCGTTGAGGTTAACTGAAGAAAAACTATATTGGCGCTATACAGGGTAAACTAGAAAAATTCTTATTTAAAAAAAATATTTACATTATCGAAAGCACATTTTTCTGCACTTCTTACAAAAGCAAAATACTTAAATTTTAAACATACTCCTGAATGAAAGATGTTAAATTCTTTAAACAAGGAATCATAACAATGCTGTATCTATCTTGATACAAAAAAGTTTGCACTATCTCAAAAAATGTTTAATTTTTTTAAATTCCTTTGTAAAGCGAAAACAATTACCACTGAAGTATGATGAACAAAAATACTTACAAACGGCTGCTGAAACAAACTAAAATACAATCG
This sequence comes from Dolomedes plantarius, assembly GCA_907164885.2. NCBI lineage: Eukaryota > Metazoa > Arthropoda > Arachnida > Araneae > Dolomedidae > Dolomedes > Dolomedes plantarius. Next base: position 40,995,278 of record OU015497.1, read on the forward strand.
TAAATACATGGTAGAAACGCTATGATTTTAATATATTTTTATTCTTCATTTCTAGCATTGGTATTTGATATAACATCATTCGCTAATGTGTACCAATACACAGCACAAACAGCATAAGAGAATAAAATACATAAAAATTAAAAAGATTACGTCTAAAACTGACTGTGGAGGACACAATGGATTTAAAAAAAATGAAGTTAATTTAAAAGAGCAGGGTACTGCAGAGTACAGAAAGCTAAGTCTAATTCCACTCCTAAATATTTTTATTCATCAGTGAAAATTTCGGATGTTAGATGCAAAGTAGGCTAAAATGAGTTATCAAACCAGGTATGTTTGAAAAATCAAGGACTACTGTAGGGTACAGAAAGCGAAGTCCAATTCCACTCCTAAATATTTTTATTCATCTGTGAATATTTGGGATGCTAAGTCCAAAATGGGCTAAAATGAGTTATCAAACCAAGCATGTGTGAAAAATCAAGGACTACTGTAGGGTACAGAAAGCTAAGTGGTATTCTACTCCTAAATATTTTATTCATCAGTGAAAATTTCGGATGTTAGGTCCTAAATGGGCTAAAATGAGTTATCAAACCAGGCATGTTTGAAAAATCAAGGACTACTGTAGGATACAGAAAGCTAAGTCCAATTCCAATCCTAAATATTTTTATTCATCAGTGAAAATTTCGGATGTTAGGTGCAAAATAGGCTAAAATGAGTTATCAAACCAGGTATGTTTGAAAAATCAAGGACTACTGCAGGGTACAGATAGCTAAGTCCAATTCCAATCCTAAATATTTTCATTCATCAGTGAAAATCTGGGATATGTGAAACAAAACATAAACATGTTAGTTTTCAATCTCGTTTTTCTCAAAACTACGATTTTGGACTTGACACCCTTTACACAGTAAACACAGAATTATGAGCAATCCTTGATATGTACAGCATCTAAAGACCTGCAAAAAATACAGCTTGGGCTAGGAAACACTTTGATTAGGGATAGGTAGTTCATCAAACTGTCATGTCCGGTGATTTTAACATGTCAAAATTATATAATGTAGTGAGGAAATATTACTCAAAAAGTTAGAGTTCCTCAAATAACTGCGATTTTTCAGTTTGAAAAAAAAAAACAGTTAAAGGAACTCGGAACCCTAGAGAAGGGTCGTTTTTATGATACCTGCAGATGGAAATAAAAATTAAACACAGTGTATAAGCACGTTAGAAACATACATGGTGGAAAAAATAAGAATTTTGAGAAAAAATAATAAGCAGAAAATATTTGCATTAACAAACATATTGTGACGCCATTCTTAAGTGACGCCATAAGAAAGGGACAGACGTATGAGGAATGCAGTTTAAAAAGATATTTCAGGTAGTCACTTCTAACGAAACTACCGCGGGTTATTAACGTAGGATTACATCGTTGCTTACCTCTTTTATATATATGTATGTGTTAGTAATATATATATATATATATATATATATATATATATATATATATAATATATATATATGTATATATATAGTCAATTGCGGTTAATTGGACAGCGGATTAATCGGAACAGCCGGTTATTAGGACCAAAATGATCGCGTCCCGACGTGGTCCGATTAACCGGAATCGACTGTATACACACACCACACACACACATATATATATATAATATATATATATATATATATTATATATAATATTTGTGTGTGTGTGTGTGTGTGTGAGTCAAAATTCTGACGCATTTTGGTACTTTTCAGTTTAACTGTTTACTGCTTGCCCAATCGATACAGACTGGGTTTGGCGCGCTGCCAAATTTATAACTCGAGAGGCACGGACGGACTGTTTTAGCGTGTGAAATTTTGCTTTCCGGAGGACCGTTATGGAGGAACGTAATCCTACGTTATAAGTAAAATGAATAAATGTCTTAGGCTCTTTCAAGTTTTTCAAGAATGCTTCAATGTAGCTAGCAAACCTACAGATTTGAGAAAAGTCTATATTATCTGATAACTACTTTACGAAAACTGTTTTTAAATATATATAAATAAAAGTCGAGTTCATTACGAAATTTATTTTCGCGGAATATTTCTCACCAAATAAATATATCCGACCAAAATAACGGCTTTGGAGAAGTTGTTTTATCAGTTTGTGAGTACTTCTCCCGCAAATATCTTCTTTCCATTAAAACCTCACCACCTGCTGCGTAGAAGTAATAACTACGGGAAGGTCTTCAATACCCGGCCCTTTTACCCCCATCGGTACAGGTGAGGGAAAAACACAGTCTTTCTCTAAAGGGCGCAACAACTTTCCTTAATTAAATGTCTGTCTCTTTGATCACTTTTTATCGTTCGTGATCAGTAACAAGTGTGCCATCTGTGTATATCTTCGAGAATCCAGGGAGGAGAATTTAATGTCTCATCCAGAGAGCATGAATGAGGATTTTTAACGTAGGATTACGTTCCTACATAACGGTCCTCCGGAAAGGTAAATTTCAGTCGCTAAAACAGCCCGTCCGTGCCTCGCGAGTTATAATTTTGGCAGCGTGACAAACCCAGTCTGTATCGCTTGGACAAGCAGTAAACAGTTAAACAGAAAAGTACCAAAATGCGTCAAAATTTTGACATGCATATATGTATACATATACATAACACATGCATACATATATTCATACAAAAGAGGTACGCAACGATATGTAATCCTATGTTAAATACTCGCGGTGTTTCATTAGGAGATACTACAAGAATTTTTTTTGTTTGTTTAGTGATTATAGATGAGTGGAATTGAGTGATATACAACTATTGTATCATGGATTTTATAAACATTAATTCGCAAAAAAAGTATTCTCACTTTGGTAAAAGCTTATAATTTTAACAAGAGGAATTCAGGAAGGAAATTTTTACATAATGGATAAGTTAACCGCAAAACCATGTTTTTTTCACAAAATATTCAACACCCCTATCTATTTATCTCTCTCTCTCTCTCTGTATATATATATATATTATATATATATATATATATATATATATATATATATATATAGATATATATATATATATATATATATATATATATAATATATATATATATATTATATTATTATATGTGGTGTGTGTGTGTGTGTGTGTGTGGGCGGGCACATATGTATACGTGCAACTATGTATGTATAAAGTCCTCTCTTTTGTTTTATACATAGTTTTAAGTTAATAATGGACAGGGTAATAACTTAATTGACTGTGTATACTGACTTGATTTACTTTAGAAAATATATACATTTCATCAAATCTTATACTCTCTAATCCCAGCGTCCTCAGTGATATGATCTTTTCATACATTATTTGCCTCGCGAGAGAGAAAAGTTTCTCAGCATATTCTCTTAGTCCCTTAGATGGATTGGATATAGGGACAAGATGCATATAAATGTTATATATCATGTACATAATACATATATATATTATATATATATATATTATATATATATATATATATATATATATATATGTAAATTAAAAAATACCATGGGCAGCAAAATGTACTTAGTTAATGAATATATTTTTCGTAAGGGCGAAATGCCGTTTTTGATAACGTAACTCATTTTAAATAAATACTATTCATAAAGTTGAATTATTCCATTGCTCCCGTAGTCCGTTACTGCAATAACGGGAAATATATATCATTATTTTTTTCGTCAAGCAGAATTGTTTATACAAGAATTGTATCAAATGAAACTCTAAAAAATAATTATAATAGTTCAGCTGAATTTGTTTACTCGATTTTTCCATACTTGCTTCCTAAGGTGTCTCGTAAATTCTTCTTTTCATTAAATCTCCGACACCTGCTGAGTAAAAGTAATCACTATTGGTTATATCCATCAATTTTTTCCCGTAGACGCGGAGAAAAAGACACAGCTTTTTCCCTCTTCAAGCCATAATAATTTTCCTTAAATGTCCTCTACTTCATTCATTCATTTACTTTTTCACTACGTGTGGCCAGAAATGAGTTCGGTCTTATATGTATTTTTCCGTGGGCAGAAAAGTGTTTAAGGAGAACTTTTTTCACCTTTTACCTATGAATAAATATAGGCCGACACCAACACTCTTATGACTTATGTATCAAGAGAATTTAAATTATATATATATAATATATATATATTATATCTATAATATATAATATATATATATATCTATATATATTTATATTTATATACATATACATATACACACACACATAATACATACCTATATATATATATTATACAATAGATGAAAAATTACAGATTTACTCATTAAAAACTACGACAATCACAATAAAAAAAGAAGATGAACTAGAGCATAATAATACGTGCATAGATCGCAACAGTATCTGCGTAAGAAGGAAACTACATAAAATTTGAAAATGAGAAACTAAAGCTAGAAGCCTAGAAGACGGACTAAAATAGGAACCAGAAATCAAACAGTTTAACGGTATTACCACTTAAAATTCAAAAACAGTCCTTCGTGAATTGATAATGCCTGGCACTGTTGGCAAAGAGATATTATAATTAAACTGCTTCAGATCAGGCTGTCTTGTTTTGGTTGTCGCCATTTGATGGTTAGCGTCAATGGAGTGATCTCGGGTTCAAACACAAATTATGGCATGGGTGTTCTTGTGTTATCATTTTTATACAGCAGCAATACAAATTCAGGCTTTTCGTATATACGACATGTTTTTTCTTTTGTTTTCTTCAGAAATATTTTTAGCAAATGTTCACAGTTATGTATATATTTTAAACAATTCCTCTTTTATTTACAGATGAAAGTAAAACAAATCGATCGATTATTTAAAGGTGATGCTAGACAGAGCTTGTGTTTGCTCACATCGAATTTTACGACAAGACATATCGACATGTAAAATCTAAGTGTCACGTATCACATGTAATATTCGCTTAGCTCGTATTGATTGACCGCTCAAGAACATTCTTTAGGCGATTTTAGGTTAGATATAACAACGAAATAACTAAATTTATTTAATTCTAAATTCTTTGTATTATTGTTTTTTTTCCGATACTGGGAATAAAGGAGAATTCCGAAATAATTCAGTTCTTAATCCGTAGAATCTTTTATTAGCAAAGTTAGTTTAGATATCTATGTTTTTTACTAAATTTGAATTGTAGTTTCTACTTTAGATGTTTTCTTAGACTTACTGGATTAGTTGATAATGCACCATATAATTTTTATATAACAATTTTTTCTCATTTCCCAATTGTTTATAGATATAGAACCCGTGATCTTTATATAAGTGGCTAAGAAGATGACTGTTTAAACCAACTATTTAGTATCCCCACGGCAAACTCTTATGCTGCGTTTGCATTCAAGTGCTCTGTTCTGCTCTGCTCGGGGAAACCAGTGATTTATGTTCACTGCGTACTCCGTATATGCGTGGATCTCCTTCTCTGGCGGTCCTGATACAGAGCATCAAAGATCCCGGGAGTCAAATGGTGTCAAGCGGGGGCGGGGGACACTAGATCAAGAAACACGAGGGACCTTGGGGCGGGAATGGGGGGGTTCTAAATGGGGGGATATCTGGAAGGCACGTGTTCATTCACATCGCTTTGGACGGGTAGGGTTACCGTGACTAATGTGATGACAGGAGTCGGGGGGGGGTCTCCATGCAGAGAACTCTGCATGAATGCATATGCACCATTACGGTTTAAAACTGCAGCTTGAGAGATGTGTTGTTGTTGTTTTTGCTAATGCCCCCCCCTGGTTGGAGGTTCCATTTACCAGGTCCTAATAGCGCATATAGATTGGTGCAGAGTTCTCTGCCTGCAGACCTCCGACTCCTGTCATCACATTAGTCACGGTAACAGTAGACACGGTATTTAGAACCACCCCCATTACCGCCCCAAGGTTTCTTTTATCTGGTGTCTCCCCCGACCCCGCTCGACACCATTTGACCCGCTGACCCCCCGCCCTTTCTTTGATGGACCGCCAGAGGAGGCGATCCACGCATAGTACAGAGTACAGAGTGAACATAAATCACTGGATTACCCAAGGCACAGGCAGAAAACTCTGCACCAATGTATATGCACCATGATAGGCTATTGAGCTGAAATGGGTGGCTCATGTTTTGAATTAGCACCACAAGGGTCGGAGTCCGACTTGGCTAAATGATCGGTGCCGTAAATTTGAACCGAGTCAAGTGACGAGACCGGAACACTTGACCCCGCACTTCCAGAAGTAATTTTGAGAATTTGGAGGGCATTGCAGCCACGACATATTTTACGTGACCGGCCACCGTTAGTGAACACGGTGTGGATTTGCAGCGACGAGCCTCGAACCAGGGACGTTCAAATCACTGGCCCGCTACTCTTGCCAACTGGGCTACCGCACCCTGAAAGATGTGTGATATTTTTGAAAGACATGTGAATTTTTTAACCAATGTTGCGGAACAAGGAATTATAATGAAAAGAGTCGGTTCTCTTTTCAATTGGTCTGAGAAATAGTTATTCCTAGAGTTTGATCCGTTTCCCTTTTCTGACGAAAGACACATAAATCCTTTGTTTTTCCATTTACTCAAGGCATATTAGGCCCAGATGAAAATAAGGGAGGGCCAGAGATTCTCAAGTACCCTCTGAAATTCAAATATTTGCATATCATAATAATTATTAACCAAAATGACCCTTAATTATGTTTTAATAAGAAAACACAATTCTTATCTAGCTAATACCGCTGAATATCTTAGTTTGAACTTCCACTAACTAATTCCAACACGTGGATATTCTCCCATATACAGTGGGAGCTTCTTCATTATATGAACACTCAGTGGAGGAAGTGACGGTACTCCCAATGAAAGACAGGATAGCACCATCCATGTGTTGGCCAGGATTCGAACCCAGGGTGTCGACCTTCATCGCTTTACCTCTACGTGATATTAACGCCTGTTGCAAAAACTCGTTCGTGCTTTGTTCGTCGTACCTAATTAATCTATGTTTCTTCTTAGAGTTTGGACAGTACAGTTCAAAGTTATGTCAAGAATTGGTTCCGGTAGAATTTAGCAAGAGCTTTGCAGACAATAAGCCGTAAAATTATTGATAAACTGCTTGCAATTTCGGGTGCCAATACTTTACCGTTAGACTTACGATATAAATCTGGAAAAAGTAATGAGGCTTGCGACTTTATTGCTCTTATTCTACGAGTATAATTGTAAGATTGGTATGAATATTCATATCTTATAGTCAAAACGTTTTGGATTATTGGTCTGAAGATGGCTACATCTCATGCGATTTGGAGTCTGTTGGATAGACGATTGAGTGTTTTGGAATACAGTCACGAGAAGAGATAGTACAGCTGTAATCCCCATCATGAAAGAAGAAATTTATTGAGATGTGCTGAGAGACTAAGGCCTTTAGGATTCTGTTGTTCATTAATTTTGTTCTTTCATTAATCTATCACATATAATAGCCTATAACTACTCTGTTGGTAGAAGTTACCAGGTTCGGCTCTAGTCCAGAGTTGTTTTTTTTTTTTTGGGGGGGGGGCTCTTAGGGATATATATATATTATATATATATATATATATTATAATATATATATGTATATTAAATAAATATATATATATAAATATATATACATATATATCACACACACACACACACCACACACATATATATATATATATATATATATATATATATTATATATATATATATATATATATCTTATCTTTTCATGTTTTTGGTTCCTGGCTGTAGTAGCTTTAGTACTCATACTGGTTTTTCTCTTTCAACTATATTATATATATTATATATATATAATATATATATTATATAATATATATATATATTATATATATATATATATATATATATATATGTATATATATATATATATATATATATATATATAAGTCAACTTTCATACACTGCAAAAAAAGTATAAGTGACGAGTTTTATTTATTTGCACGGTTCTCTTAAGCTGAAATAAAAAAGCGAAGTATAGCATAAGCAACAATAGCGTCGTACCTTAAAAGTTTTGAGTGATTAAGGATGAGAAAACAAAGAAAAGGTAAAACAAGTGAGTGATTTTTCAATTTCGGTTATAACCAGCAAACCGAATCTTCAAAGGTAGTTTTTCAGAGTCACTTGATATAAATCGATGATACTCTCAATTGCGACACCCCCCCCCCCCCCTTCTTCGTGGGAAGAAGAAAGACAAGAAACGACGTCAGTCTGACGTCAAAAGCTACAGCAGTGACTGTTTGACATGTCAGGTATGAAAATTATCATACGTTCACGTTATAAAGGAATGACGCTTGTATTATAGAAGAACAATATTTTCTCGAGTTTAAAAAGGAAAAAAAATATCTCTGATGCTGTTTTTTTAATGTAAAAAAATTCTATTGCTATGACCAATATTTTTAAATACTGTAAGCTAATGCAATTCGAGAATAATGCTTTCTTTCATCTTGCGAAATACACATCTAAAATTGTGACATTTTTAAAGAAAAGACTTTTATAGTAGAAATAGGGACATTTCACGTGATAAATTCATTCTTTTTCGATAAAATAAACTGTGAAGGTTGCAAAAATTTCCTAGAGCTTACACACGAAAACATCAAATATTATTGGCTCCTTTTGTCACTAACTTCGGCTTGGAGTACTGCGGCAATTCGTGATATACGAAGAAAACAACACTGGCGATGTTAGGAATTTTCACTTTTCATATGGCTTTCTTTGCAACTTACACTCCCTTTCTTTTGAGTCATTGGGATATAATTCTTGCACAATTTCATTGTTTTTTGTTTGTTACTTTTATCGGCTATCCTCATCTTCCCACATCTTAATTTTCCCCATGCGTTCACCTAACGGTCCATATTGTTCTTTCGAACGATCTTATATTTAAGTTGCTAAGCCGACTTTTTGGGCAGTCCGATAGAGAAAACTACTGCATCCATTTACTTCATTTTGGCCTTAAACGAAAGATTGTAATCTGTAGATGTGTCAAATTTGGTTTTTGTAACCGCAATTTCTATTAATGAGTGATAATTTACAGTTCAAAATTGATTTCTGCGCATGCTCAGTGACATGCTTTAACGATAAACACGTTTATTCCGAGGAGTGTCTCTAGATATCTCTCTGTCATTTTTATTTTTATGATAATTATGTTTGTGAAATAAAAGATTAAACCTGATGGAAATTGTTTATTTCGCGCTGTTTAATGAGCGATAATTTACAATTAAAAATTGCTTTCTGCCCATGCCCAGTGACATTTGTAAATCTGGCTTTAGATACTCACTAAGCAAGATGCCACTCAAACACATTAATTTGTTTCTGTGCATTATTATGAGTTTGGCAATGATGTGTTGAGTATAATTTGTGTATTAATACATTTATTTACTATCTAGCCGTCATGTTTTGACGGGTTCCAACTAGCTTACAATAACTATCTGCAAGAAATGGGGATCGAGTTCGGGTCCTTCAACCGATAGGCCCTCGAGATCCCAACTTATTTATTCTTATTTTCGAATCCCTTGTCGTGAAGAGCAGAGATTCGTTTTCACAAGTTGCTTGATTTAGTTCAGCATATACTTATTCTGAAGGCATTCACCCACATGATCCTGCAAATGTTTTTTTTTCATAATATGAGTACCCAAAAGATGAACAAACTTATTACCTATTAGGGGACAACACGGGAATATCCATGAGATCTGAATTCAAATCCACGCTGTGGAAGTTTGATACCGTACTATGAGGATGGCTATCCAGAGCAGTAAAATCGTTGCGTTTCCGAAATTGCGATACATTTAACTATGGCGTCTTTATTCAACGCTGCCCTCCCCCCAACCTTCGACTTGGGTACTGTGCATAAGTGGCGCATCCAGGGGGGCACAAGGGACCCTGCCCCCTCCAAAAGAAACAGAAATTTCATTATGAATATTGATTTTGCATTATAAATATTTTTATCCATTCATCTCGCCCCCCCCCCATGCATTTAAATATTTTTATCCGTTCATCTCGCCCCCTCCCAAGAAAAATCCTGGGTGCGCCACTGCTGTGCATAGGCGTAGCGTCGTGCCCCCCCCCCCCCACCCAACTTAACTTGAAATAAATTGAAACGTTATTAGAAGTTCAGTTAAAATCAGAAAATTGTAGAAAACTTTGAAGAAAATTGGTTTTTTCTCCTCTTTTTGAAACTGTGAAACTGAAGATTCCGATTAGGTCTTTAGCCTTAACATAGTTTTTAACAATGGTATGATCCATAACAAAAATTCAATGCTATTTTTTTTCTCATTTTATTTATATTATCTTATTTTTCTCATTGTATAACTTTTGAATACTACTCAAACATCAATTGTATTGTTATTCAATTTCAAAAAATCATAATCATAAGGACCGTCCGGCAGCCAATGCGCTGAGGAGAGCCCTAGCTGAGTTCAGTTCGTGCCCCCCCCCAAAAAAAAAAATATATATATATATATATATAAGCACGCTACGGCTATGGTACTGTGAGTCTACATATGCTTCTGTCAACATCTTGTCGGCACTATGGAAAGGTGATTCGTGACGCTAGCCTTTTATGGTTCAGGTAAAAATTAGATTAATTAGAGCAAAAATAAAAAATCCCAACACAATTACTGGTTCGACTGACTAAATGCCTCTACAAACAAACCGTAATATAACCTGTGATAATTGGTTCTGTTCATTAAAAGCTGGTCAAGAATTAAGGAGAAATGGTTTGACGATTGTGGCCACCATGAAATGTAATATGATACAAATACCCTCTGAATTTCTAATTAGGAATACCTGGGAAAGATATTGTTTCGAATTTTACGAGTCTATGGTAATCTAGCCAAATATGAAAGTTGTGATGGATTTGGTGACTTATTTTGGTAGCTAAATTTGGAGATATTCACCACATTTGGTGATATGGCGCCAAATGGTCGCAAACTTGCCGTCTAGTCCTTTCTAGAAGTTTCTAGTGATATCCAGCTGGCTGACCGATAGAGGGCACTTTGGAAGTCTATAAATATACCTGACATTGGCATTGGAACTCAGTTCAATCTCTACTGAGAACCGAATGTGTTGGAACTACGTTAGGCGTATAATTGTACTGAAGACTCTGTATCCTGACTTGTGTTTTTAGAGTCTTCTGCTGTATAGAAGACAGTTGTTACGTGTTTTCTGCTTGAATTTGTGTATGCGCCTGAAGAATTTTCCAGTATAATAAATTTTATTTTGTGTGCAGTTTCTGAAGAGATTTTATTCAATCCTAACGAACCCAGGAAAACAGAACAATATATTCCATCTATATCTACCTTCCAGGCAGAATTTTCCATTAAGCGGGAAAATAATGTTCCCACCAAAAGGTTAATACTGACATAAGGGTGGATCGTA
>OU015497.1:41006730-41114230 GCA_907164885.2 Dolomedes plantarius
CGAAGTCCATGGGTTTCAGCTCCACTGTAAGCATTTGGTTTATAGCCGTTCAGATTGGCTTTAAGCAGTAGTTCCCGGTCTAATTAGCCTTCCTGTACAAAAGTTGACCAGCGGTGCAATCTGAATAAAGTAAAACTTTATGAATAACCGTCCTTGAGGCGACATAACGTTCAATGACATTTTTACACGTATGATTACAAATCTACCGAAGTATGCATAAAAATTCTTTGAATTTCTAAAGTTCTTTTTTTATTATCTTCAAAATACAACTAAGAATGTATTTTTGAAGATAATAAAAACTTTCATCAAATTGCAATTATGATGAAGCAACGCAAATGCTTTCATCGTATTTGCAAAGAAGATTTTAAAAAAGAGCAAAAATATGTTAATTTGCTGTGATTTATTTTTAAAGATAATGAAACAATCAGTATTTTTTCATCTTGTTCACATACCATACCGTCACTTTTGTAATTAATCTAAGGCAACTTGTAAACATACCGGTCTGTCATTTTGCCTTAAAAAATTATTAAAAAGGTAACAGTTGTCATACATTAACAAAGATATGAAGATTGTCACTAAAATGTTTATTAGTTTCTAATAAACATTTTAGAAATGTTTATTAGAAATGTTAATTAGTTATTTTTATTTTTTAACTAATTTTGAAGAGCCTTGAAGCATTTCAGCTCTATTTTGACTGTGCCAGATTTATGTAAAAAAAATGAGTCACATGTATTTCTGCACACCGTATGATAAAGAGCGTCCTAGAAGGTGTCCGATCTGCACGAGGCTCCAGAATTTTGCGTTGAAGGACGCATGTTCTCGATGTTGTTAAGGAAGAATACGGTAGCTTCGCCAGAGACCCTAAGGAGTCGTCCAAGCGTATGTCTTGTGCATTCGTTAGTGGAGTTTCATTATACATACATACACACACACACACAATATATATACCCATTACATCACGTCCTTAAACTATAACCTGAAAGGGAAAACTAGCTCATATTTATGGCTGGAGTGAGACTCAGCCCGAAAAGGTTAAAAATTAAATTTGGAAGCAGTGGGGTCGAATTGTTTATTAGAGCGACAAGAGTACATCCGTTCATTTCAGAAGGAATGCTCCGAATAATATCATCTTTCAACAATAAACGCGAGGGCGAGGTACATGTGTCTCTTATTTGTAGGGTGAGCAGATTTTGGGGCTCGCGATGCTAACCCACTCCTGAATTTGAAGATGTACACGTGTAGAAATGCAAAGGCATGGGATTCATAGGAAGTTCTGTGGCTAAGGGTTTTAAAGCGATAGATTAATATTACTGGGGATTATATTTAGGAAAGGGAATTGGAATGCTAGAATGGTGGACATAATATTTAAGATATACACACACACACACACACACACACATATATATATATATATATATATACACCGTAAAATGGGCGGGAGATTCAAGAGGATAAGATTTTGCTTGCATTACATGTGAATATTACATTCTTTTTAGGTATGTCAGGATTATTTCGAGCTCTGATGCACAGAATTTTTCAACTCCATAAAGCTGGTCACTCTACCTGTACTATTGATTACATGCATTGGCTGTCTTAATTTACGGAAGTTAGCGTCACAAGCGTCGATTTTGGAGTCCCGAATTCTAATCCCGGATAAGGCATGCCCATTCCCTTGTTTCTCTTTTAAAGCAAGCGTGGTTGGTTCACCTATATGGCGTCCCCATATTAAAATAGCCGTAAAAACTCGCGATGTTTATGCTCTCAGGACAGTATAGAGCAACTTACAGTGGAGAGCCATGAACTTTTCAAGGGGTGGGTCGAATCCCGACTGAGTCATGGATAGTCTTGTGCTGTCCCCTCATTGGGAGAGACGTTGGTTCACCTATAGGGTTTGTAGAGTATAGCTCACTTCTACCCAGACTTGGGTGTATATAATTTGAAGTGGCACTCTAAATGAATTTGATACAAACACAGTTTATACATGAAACAATGTGTATTGCATTCGTTGCACATATAGAATTTGCTTTCACAGCAATAAGCATACGTACTACTTGTAGGGAATATATTTAACATTCAATAGAAATACACTTTGCAAATACTCACAAACCAGCAGAGAGTCAAACCAGCAGTACTGCCACGTAAACTTTGGGCCTCCTAAGCACTAGCGCCGGCTAACACCTGGAACTGCTTACCTCGTAGCTCCCTCTCACTTATCTATCAACCTTAACACCTTCTTTTTTTAATCAAGCTGCTTGGTATTTATACCAAATATGCCGAAATTAGCATATCTCAAGCAGCTTCTTTAATTCATTCACTCAAAAGTTCGATTCTTGTGAATCGAATCTTACGTATACCTTACAGGTTCTCCTATAAAAGGAAGCCAACAAATGTGCTTCGGAGAGGAATAGGCGAATCTAGTAAAGACCAGTGCCTGCCATGTTGGGAAATAATATGTTCTCAAGACAAGTGCCCGCCGTATTTATTTCCAAAAAGTTTTCTTAATGAATTTCGATCCGATCTACTACGACAGCTTATCCCATCATGGTCAAAAATGGAAGCAGTGGTCAGCCCTGCACCCATCGCAATCCTGAGCCTTAAAGACGCGGCATGATCAGCGCCGAAAGTGGCCAGTTTGTCCATCGAAATTGTCCCGCAACTACAAATTAAGGCTCTCAATTGCCGGACAAAAACCGGACGGCCTAATCCCCCTCCCTCTGTTCTCTCCTTGATCCGGCGGGATCAGGCAGGACCCGAGAGTCGTTAGCGGCCCGTAAACAAGCAGAAATCGGGATTTCTCCTGCCGGAGGGGGGGATACCGGGCTCAATTCCTTTTTGGGTCGTTAGCCGGAAATCCTCGACTCCCCGCCCCAAGGAATGGGTTTTTCTTACAATAATGGATTTACCGCAGGCGTCGATGCTATTGGCCGAAAAGCTGTTAACGGCGAAATGCGCTACGCGAGGAATTATTGAGGGAACTCATAGGGTTATGATATGAAACATAACTTTTTCTTTTTCTTCAGAGATTGTTATTAGTTCACTATCTTTCTATTGCGTTTAGGGTTTTATCTTAGCGAAAAAATTTTCAGACATAAGTTTCAGCGAAATTCACATTCCAGTATTGAAAAAGCCACTGAACGTCGGTTCACTGAAAATCACGAGTCTATTTAAATTAACCAGTTGACACAGCTGCATGAATTAAGCGAAAAAAGTTTGTATGAAGCATATAATAATATAAATAGAGTAATTAATAGAGCTGTCGTATAAATATTTCGTAAGAAATTATACGAAAATTAACTTTTTGATCAGTTTATCCTAATTTATCTTGGATAGAACTTGCAATAGCAAGGGGGTGGGGTTACCCAACAATATGAATTGACCAGTTTATAAACGAATAAATTAAACTAAAATAATTCTTATGGATTTGTTTACATCATAATATTCATATAACTATAATAATGAGTATAATATTCGTATAAATATTTTGTGTAAATTATACTGATGACTCGAAAACAGACAGCTGTGGAAATGCGGGCGCCAATTCGTCTGGCATGACGATCTCTTCGTGTAAAATGCTGAGATCATGGGATCAGCAAATCGAACTTTGAAATTTTTTATTCATTTTGGAGTCGGATTTTGGTTTTCGTAGAGGGAAAACGGACAGTAGTTTTGAAAAAATATTCTGTCGGCAGAAATCCTATAATCAAATCTATTCTTTTGTTAATTAGTCGTATATTCAGAGTAAGTGCATCATGAAAGAAGCGTATATGTGAATCAAATATTTCATTGAATCAGAATTCCTCGGCTTTGGGATATTTATATGTGTCCGAGTGCCTAATTAGTCTGTAGTGAAAAAAAAGAGAGGTGAGTACAAAAACCAATTATTCTTTTGATTAGTCGACTAAAATCAAATCACATTCTTAGTCGAATTACATTCTTTAATTCAACATACACACAAAAAAAGTACTCTTTTTACCAGTCTATCCTAATTTATGTGGGATAAAATTATTACAGCCGGGTGACATTATTGAAGTTCCCTATTGCGCTTGGAACAAAATTAGATGTTAGGCAAGAGAATCTCTCCAAGAAAAGGATGATAGCTTTGAACACTTTGCACCAGCAATTGCTCTGTCACACGCGTAAGATTTATACTCTGACCGGGAAATACCTAGCCCGATTCGGGAAATACCTGGCCCGATTCACACCTGCTTTCAGGACAAGCGCGGTGACCATTCCACTGTGAAAACAAGTCCCCATCTTCCTTAACCTTTTCCTTACGGGGTGGGATAACATGTCTCCCAAGAGTGAACACACACACACACACACATATATATATATATATATATATATACATATATATATAATATATATATATATTATATATATATATATATATATATATTAGTAATTTCAAACTAAATGAATAATGAAAGTAAATAACTATTAAAAGTAAAATAAGAAATAATAAAAACTAGTGTAATTAAAATAATAAATAATAATAACTCTTAGTCATAATAAATGTCTAATAAGTTTGCTTCTGTGTTTCCATTAACTCCATGGTTGCAATGTTTGTGGCGTCAGTCTTCTTGCGGTCTCCTTAACTTAACTTCCACTTTGTCTGGCGCCGGGTTTGGTGTTCTATGAGAAAGCAACTGATTATTCCTCCTTCTGTTTCATATGGATTGTACGGTGTCTAAGTATGTTTATTGCTCAGATCACACTTATTAGAAACAATCCATTGGTTTTTAGACAGTATCGGCACCGCTGATGACAAGATACTGTCAAAAACCTATTTTTCACTTATCTTTTCATGTTTTTAGTTCCTGGCTCTTGTGGTTCTGAGCATATACTGGTTTTTCACGTTCAACTGGGCCTCTTATATAAATATATACAGTCGAACCTCCATATATCGAACTTCCCCATATCGAAATTTTCTATGTATCGAACTCTTAGTAAATCTCCATGTTCATTACATAGAAAAACTGTTTCTATATATCGAAAAAATCTCTATATATCGAAATTTTTTTTCACGACATATTGGAAGATTTTATCCACTTTAGAATAAAATCTCCCAATTTTTGGCGTTTGAAACAATACTTCGTGGACTTCAATTCGCGAAAAATGTCCCTGATGAAGTTTTTAGTGGACTGAATAAATCCGACCATTTCTTTGATGAACTTTCCGCAAAACTGACTGTTCAGCAAGATATTAGTAGTAGTTTTTTTTTTTTTTTAGAATGTAATTGTGATCACTGCAACCACTGTCTGGATTATTGTTTTCTTAAAAGGTATATAGTACTCAATAAATATTTCATATTATTTCATTTTTTAATTATTAACTTTCATTTAATGTGATTCGCATATAAATTAGAAATGGAGTTTCGTATACGAAAAGCATTAATGTTTTAGGAGAATTATGATAAAACTAAGATCAATTCTATATATCGAAATTTCTATATATCGAATTTTTGCCCGGCATTTTGCTACTTCGATATATGGAGGTTCGACTGTATATATATATACTCACACACACACACACACACACACACACACACACACACACACACACACACACACACATATATATATATATAATATATATATATATATATTATATATATATTCCTTAATGGCCGTTCTTATAAAAAGGGAATGAAATTTCCCGTTCTAAAGAGGGAATCGGAAAAATAGCTAAAGTAAGCTAAAGTTTAATGAGGCTTTTGTTCTCACCCTCTTTAGGAAGACTGAAAAACCTAACAGTGGGACATAACCTTTTTCCAGCAGCGGAACCGAAAAAATATGAAAACGACTTGGAGCTCATAGAAACAGGGATAGATTATTTAACGGGCATTAAATGAATATTTAGTTTTTTTTCTGTCAATCGAGTTACATTAAAAATGTTTGTTATTGTTTCTAACGTACCCTGGAGAGATGTTTTCGAGACCAGGTCCATATAGGCTTCGGGCTGAGAGGTGCGGCTCCGGTTTTTAAAAGCACCACAAGGCTGGAGTCCGTCTCGGGTAAGTACCACCACAATTTTAACCGGGCATCCCCCAGGGTCGACATCTGGGGGATCGTACCTTCCCCAACCACTGACCTCATGGAATAACTTTCCGGTCTACGGATTTAAGGTACCCATATCTGGCCTAGACACGAAGGTATATAGCGGAGCTCGTCGGGATTCGATCCGAGCAACCTCAGTACCGAAAACCGACGCGCTACCGATAGACTACCTCGGGCCCTTAAAAATGTTTAAGGATGCTTAAAGCGAAAATACATATCCAGCTTACAGCCTGCTACGGGCTCCTTAACAAAGCATAATCGATAGATATGGTGCAAGGAAAGGAATTCACAATTATGTATTTT
Source organism: Dolomedes plantarius (assembly GCA_907164885.2). Classification (NCBI taxonomy): domain Eukaryota; kingdom Metazoa; phylum Arthropoda; class Arachnida; order Araneae; family Dolomedidae; genus Dolomedes; species Dolomedes plantarius. The sequence continues at coordinate 41,013,093 of OU015497.1, forward strand.
ATTATTTTAATATATTTTAATATATATATTTATATATTTTAATTATGTATATTATTATTTTATTTCCTGCCCACTCTGGAAAGAACAACCGTCTACCACGAACTACAGTATATATTTACAGCGCAAGAAGATGACAAAATGTATAAAGCAAATGACTTGTTAAACTTCCACCGACCTTAGCCGTCAGGGGTCACTGGCAGGAGAGATTTTTTTTTTCCAATTCCCGTCTTCCAGTGTAGCAGTCAAAAACAAAAAAAAGGTACATACTTGTACAATATTTCATACACATTAAACTTTAAAAGATAAAAAAAAAAAAAATTCAGGGACATAAATTACTTATGTTCATTTGTGCGGATATTCTGCTTACCTTTTTTAATCAAAATTGCATAGTTATTCAAATCTAGGAGTTCAATTTCTCATATTGAGCTTTTTTTCTGCTTTTCACTCTTCCTGAAAAGGTTTCAAATCTTTGTTACCAATCATGGTCCGTATATTTTCACAGCCAAAGAATGAGAAATAAAAAGATGTTTTGCGAATCGCTTACCAAGAAAAATGATGTATTGTTACATACATACACACTTATATATAACTCTACATACATACGAGTATATTTATAAATTTATATAGATATAAAGATATATTTTATTGAAAAAAACTCATAGAACTTTTATCTAGAGATTTAAGCAAAAATAAAAATAATTCAACTTAATTTCAATGGATTATCCGTCAAAAAATTATCGTTATATTTCAAATTTTTAGACGTCCATACACACTAGACACAGTTTGTTTAAAACCTGTTTTACAAACTGTAAATTGCTTCAAAATACTACTTATTTCAAATAATACTACTTACTCAGGGCCCGATTATGATCGCTGGGGGCCCCTGGGCAGATGATATTTGGGGGGCCCCTCTTACGGATATTTATAAAAATACATACTATTAGAAGTACTAGGTGCATACACCAAGGGGGTTTTGGGGCCCCCTAGCTTCAGGGGGCCCTGGGCAAAGTCCCGATTTGCCCATGCTATAAAAAGGCCCTGTACTTACTTCAAATTGTCTAGCTAGACATTGATGTCTATCATTCGTATTTTACTGAATTGAAGAGGAAATGCTGCCATCTGTCGAAACTGATGTGAACTAATATTTGTCTTCCCTTTGAGTATAAACATTTTAAACACTGATAAACAGTTTGTTGAAAAGGAAAAAAATCACCCTTTCCAACTCGATTTCATTTGTTACAGAAATTAAAATTAAAATTCATGCAAAATCAGATAAAATAATTTTTTTTAACAGGAAAGTTTCGTTTAATTAGGACTAAACTAGGCAAAGGAACAAGAAGAGAGATTTTTAAATTATTGGTTGTTCATACGACATGAATAACTTTTCACAGTTTTCAATATACATTAGAATTAGCAATTTCAAAACTCTTTCGGTCGTGTACTACAAATGGTATGATTTCTACTTAAAAAAGAAATAAAAGGAAATGTTGATTTGGTGCTGCCATCTATTAACTAAAGTTTGTAAAAGAAGAAATCTTAAAATTTGTTCGTAATTTCTTTTGGATGTGGTTTGGTTTGGAGCGCTACGGTCAACTTTTCGATACACGAGGGCTAATTAGACCGGGACCTACAGTTTAAAGCCGATTCCGTACGGCTACAAACATAAATACCAACAGTGGGACTCGAACCCACAGGATCTGGACCGAATAAATTTCTTTTCGGAGTTAATTGCATTCTTGATAACAACTTCACCTTTATGATTCTGGAGGCCTAAAGTGATTTAAGAGAATATCTGTGTTTATGTTACATCCAAGAATGGCCTCCCCGACTTTAGAACATAATGGCCTCATTTTCTCTGCACGTTCAACAGAGGAGATTAATTGATTGAAACTCTTGTTACAAAATACATTTTTGTAAACCAAGAAGAAAAAAAATTTCAAGCACGTTTTAACGATACTGGATTTAGAGAATGACAAATTAGACAAAAATGCACATTTCTAAAATTTTAAATTAGTAATTTAGAAAATCGTGACTGAAATCAATTTTTCGGACAGTTTTAATTGTATAAAAAAATAGCCCCTAAGAACTGGGAGCGACATTAATTTCTCCCAAAGAATTTTTTCATCCTTCTGGAAAATGTGAGTGAATTTGTTTTTCTTTAAGAAAATTTCTTAAAATAAGTTTCCGAAAAGACCCATAAAAACTTTGTTTAAATGTTCTTTGAATATTCTCAAAGTTCCAAAAGATCCTTCAAAACTGCAGTTGACATTAAAAAAGCCTCTAAAAGTCCTACCTCAGTTTGATATTTCTTAAATATTTTACCGTCAAAATAGTCTTCAAAAATCCATGATTAAAATAAATTTTCTTTGAATACTTTCTAAGTTGACCCCAAATAACTTCTACGGGTTACTTTGAAACTTTATATTATTATTAACCTTATTTTGTTAGTTTGTTTTCATAAAATGAAGTAAGAAAGGAAAAAAACCCAAAAACCATGTATTTTAACGAGTTTGTTAATTTCGAAGTCTAGGTTTTCAAAAGGCTACGTAAGCGTGTTGACGAGAAAATATTTCCAGTTTAAAAGAATGAAAAAATACTTCCATATTTTTAGAGAAGGGTTTTTTTTAGGTTTTTTTTTTTTAGAACAAGCAATGAAAATGCGCCAAATCGACAACTCAGATAGTAGACCATCGCTGTCGAAAAGTTGTCGTGGCGCCATCTGTCTCAATAAAGTTGAAAAAAAGGTAGATTTTTACGCCTCTGTGTATAAGGAAAGTGTTTATATGCTTTCCATCTACTATTAAAAATTATTTTGTAAGGATGAAAATACCTTTGTAATCCTTCAATAATTCCAGTAAAAATGTTACAATGAAAAGACTTGGTTTTTTTGAAAGTGAATTATTTTATGAAAAGTAATTAAAACTGAGCTGTGTTAGGATTATCCATTTTATTAATTAAATTGTACTATAACTCTGTATCACAGCCACAGGGAGGGAAGCGAGGAGTTAGAACAGAAAAACAATACCAAGACAAATATTTCATCCCCTAGAAATACATTTTTCCATTACTGAAACGGGCAATTCCCTAGAAAGTAATTTTGGGTGTGCACATGCTGAATTATTGATTTATAGTACACTGAAGAGCCAAAAAATTGGCACACCTACCTAATATCGTGTAGGACCCCCACGAGTACAGAGACGTGCCGCAACACGACGTGGCATGCAGGCCCTGATTTTCCATTAGGCCCGCTAGCCCCCCCCCCCCCCCCGGTAGGCCCGGGGGACCCCAACATTCGGGGGGCCTACAGGCCCCCCAAAAATTTTTATTTAAAAAGAATTCCCAATTCAATTTTTTTATATATCCTTTCAAATTTGATTGATTGGTTCATCATATGTATAATTATATGTATAGTTCATCATATGTATGTTATAGTGTATATAAGGGATTAATAAGATTTTCTGGTTGCATTGTATTATTGTTTTAATGATGAAGTTAATATGTTGTATTGCCTTTTTGTTATTTGATAATGTTCTAGGCTTCTATGCTTCAAATAGCCAATTCTTGGTAAAATGGTACTTTTACGGTGATTCATGATTATTTTTTTTTTGTGTGTCAATTTTGGAAATTCTACGCTCACATCAGTGTTAGGGGGCCCCCATCCCGAGTTGTTCCTATAGTCAAGAATTTTCTAAATCGGGTCCTGATGGCATGGAATCGATTAAGGTCTGAAGATATCCTGGAGGCACAACATGAATCCTGCCCAACAGTCCACAAAACTATAGGGAGTGGATGTTTCTTCTAAACAGCACGTTGCAAGGCATCCCAATGCTCAATTATGTTAACTTCTGGGGATTTAGGCGGAAAATGGAAATGTCTAAAGTCAGAAGAGTGATCCTGGAGCCACTCCGTAGCAACTCTTGTCGAGGGGGTGTGTCACATTGTCCTGCTAGAATTATCCAAGTCCCTCGGAATGCACAATGGACATGAATGGGTGTAGATCAGGGGTGTCAAACTTAAAGGCTAACTTGTGCCAAACAAGGTTTAACTATTGGTGTGCCGCAAAAAAAAAAAAAAAAAAAAAAAAAAATAATAGAAACGTAGGTTTATTACAGTATATTACCTAATTACAGTATATTCAACATAAATATACGTATTTTGTTTAATAATAGCAAAAAAAAAAGAGTATAATTAAAAATCATTTAGCGAATTCTTCCTATCTTATTATAATTCTGCGTCGGTTATTTTATTATATTTATTTTGTGGCAATATATTGGCCGGGCCGCAAAAATGTTCGTCGCGGGCCGCGAGTTTGACACTCCTGGTGTAGATGATCGAAGAGGATGCTTATGTACCCGTCACCTGTCTGAGTCATCTCTAGACGTATTAGGGATCGCATATCACGCCAACCGCCCATACCATCACAGAAGCTCCACCAGCTTGAACAGTCCCCGATTCACATGTACGGTCCATGGATTCACGAGGTTGTCTCCCTACCCGTACACATCCATCCGCCCGATACAATAGGAAACGAGACTCATCAGACCAGGCAACGTGTTTCCAGTCATCAGCAGTCCAATGGAGGTGTTGGAGGGGGGGGGGTAGGCAAGGCGTAAAGCTTTCTGCCTGTGATTTCAACAACGGTACACGAATGGGCCTGAAGCTCCGAAAGCCCATATCAATGACGGTCCGTTCAACAGTTTGCACGCTGGCACTTGTTGATGTCCCAGCATTGAAATCCGCTGCAATTTGAGGAAGTGTTGCGCGTCTATCTCGTTTAAGGGTTCTTGTCAGTCGTCGAGGGTCCAGTTCTTTCAAGGTCTTTTACCGGCAGCACCGCTGTCGGAGATTTGATGTTTTACCGGATACACGATATTCACGGCACACTCGTGAAACGGTCATGCGCGAAAATCAAAATTGGATCGCCACTTCGGAGATACAATGTCCCATGTCCCGTGCGCTGACTATAACACCACGTTCAAAGTCACATAAATCGCGATAACTTGCCATTGTAGCAGCAGGAACCGATCTAACAGCTTCGCCAGACACCTGTTGTCTTATATAGGTGCTGCCGACCGCACCGCGTTACGCTGATTGGTTGCATATCTCCGTTATATGCATACGCATGCCTGTATCATTTTTTTCATTTTTTTTTTTTTTGGGGGGGGGGGGTTCTTCAGTGTATTAATCAGAGTGGTGTGCCAGAAATAAGGTAGATTTTTGGGATTTTCAGTACAGATATAAAAATGACGCATTTTTGAGATTTAGTAGATTCGTAATAAATGCCGATCATTTTTTAAAAATTTAGTTCAATGGATTATTTTAATAAAAATTTTTCACAATTTTTTGATGATTTTAATTCTTTTGTGTTTCTTGAAGTAAACTTTTTAATTTTAAACATTCTAGATTTAAAACAGATTTTTCAACTTTTCTATAGTAGTAATTCTAAAATATAATGTGGAGCATAAGTGTATCCATAATATTTTGTTTAAAGCCTAAACATTTTAGCTTTAGATGAGATTAAGTAGCAATAGCACACGAATTTATATTATATTATATTGAACTTGAACCTATTAAGCCTATCCTATAAAACGTAAAGTTAAGCAACCTGTAATTGAATTTCAATATATGCATACATTTTCACGCATGCAAATACCAATAAATTATAAGAAAAATGTTAAACGACTAAAAGACTTTATGGATTAGCTGACACGCTACCAATGCAAGGCATAATCATAGTGTAATCCTATGAAAGAAAAAGTTTTCCACCTTTCATTGTTTTTTCTTTGATAGTAAAAAGCTGAACTTTAAATTCTCCCAACGTAGGCTTTTTTTTATACCACAAGTTTAATGGCAATGTGCAATCTTCCAGTAGAGCCAAGATTCCCTTCAAACTAATCAACATTTTTGAAGGGTGACACTTTAAATGTTGAAAAACCCTTGTTACAACAAATTGGAAAATTGAGAAAACAATTGTATACAATAAATAAAAATACCAAAGATTTTTACATCTTGATGGCAGCATAGGAAGTTCCTTTCTAATTTTGCCAAAGCCGCATTCTTTCCTCATGTTTTAAACAGTGGCGCACCCAGGATTTTTTCTTGGGGGGGGGACGAGATGAACGGATAAAAAATTTATAATGCATGGGGGAGGGCCGAGATAAACGGATAAAAATATTTATAATGCAAAATCAATATTCTAATGCAATTTCTATTTCTTTGGGGGGGGGCAGGGCCCTTGCACCCCCCTGGGTGCGCCACTGGATTTAATATACTTTTGTAATATTTCTGCTGTTTTCTTATGGGGTTATCTAATAGTAAGGTGTCTTTGAGTTCCTACTCTTCATAAACAGTTTTCCCTTTAACGTTTATTTCGGCATTGCTAAAGACAAGATATTTTAGTTCTTATTGTTTGGAAGAAGCCTTCGTGTTCTCATTTTATTTTCAACTTTTTAACATAAGGATAATTAACCCCTTCCTTCTCGCTCCTGTCAAAATTGCAGGGTGAGGCTTCGCCTTCTATTTCTCGTGCCCGTGATATTTCCGCGCTGGAGTGTTTATAAGTAACGCACCAAAAGGATTAAAACAACCCATTTCACTTACCCTGAAAATGTTTTATTTCTCATTTTACATACACCAGATGGCAGCACCAAACCATTTATAATGTAATTTTTTTTTTATTATTATTGTTTCATTTGAAATCTCCTCATGCACCACAAGGTATAACATGAGGCTTACAGAAGTAAGTGAAATACATAAAACAAGAAAAAATTAAACATTTAAATTACAAACAAAATTTCGCAAGACAGCAAGACTTTCAACACTCTTAACGAGATCAGAAAGAACAGGAGGCCAACAAATGGACAGACGTCTCAAGTCCGCCTTTAATATAGCTCGGGCACTCGCATGTAATTTGCAGTGAAAAAGAAAATGTTCAACATCTTCATCAGCATCACCGCAAGCACAAAGTCCACTAGTCACCAAATTAAAACGAAGCAAATAGCTCTTGAAATTTCCATGGCCAGTTAAAACTTGAGTTAAGTTCAAGTCAGTTGAGAAGTGCTTACACTTTAAACGCTGAAAAATAGTTGGAAAAAATCTTTTTGTCCACAATGCCTTTGACGAAGCAAGAAATTCAGTATTCCAGTCCAAGACAGTTTTTTCCCTAGCGACACGCTTCCAGTGAGACTCCGGGACAGACATCACTAAATCTATCTCATGAAGAGTCGCTTCTTTCGCCAACTGGTCCGCTCTTTCATTGCCAAGATTGCCAGTATGGCCCCGAATATAAGAAAAATAAATCTCAACAACATTTTCAAGTTCGTGCAAAATTGAGTGAATTTCTACTACAAGCTTTTCTGTAGAAGCCGTATTACGCAAAAGAAAGAGGGAAGAAAGAGAATCTGAGCAAATAAGATATTTAAGCGTTCCACTCTCACGGAAAGAATCCTGAATCCATTTTACAACCAGGTTTAAGGATAAAAGTTCGGCCTGGAAAACCGAACATTCATCAAGTAATCGATGCTGAGCTGTAATGGGTTTTTTTAACTTGATGTAGCAGATTAAGAAATAAATAGAATCCTCCAGAAAAAATAGGCAATTTTATTACCGTTTTCTTGAAAATTATGCGATCGTTAAGGGGTTAATAATAATAGAAATGAGCTTGGGTTTGAAATCCGGCCAAGGCATGGATATTTCTGCACTGTCCGCGGGAGTGATGTTGTTCTACTTACTAGGTAATCCCATAATGATGTAACCAATAAGACTTACGGTCTATATTGGCGAATGTTCCCCGGATAAGTGCTTGCCTCACTGAAAAAAAAATATATATAATCATAGATTAGATTCACATCCGAACGATGTCCGAAAACATGAAATATCTTATCCATACAAAGAACACCAAAACTGGAAATATAACTTCTCACCATACAATGACAAAAACGACCGAATGACATATGATAAGCAGCCAGAAATAGAAATTAATTCACGTTCTTATGCAAACATTACGTAAACATTTAAGTTTCTTTTTAATTTCTTTTCGATAAATCTAAATTCATACGTGTTTTTTCTCTATAATTTAGATATCGGTTTCAATCATTATGTGTTAACAATCTCCATAAATTTGACGTCAGAAAACTACACGGAAACGAAAGGTACTATGGAAACCGGGTGAAACTGATCAATATGCTTTCATTAAAGGACAAACCTAGCTATGGTAAATGGGTGATAAAAATATAATGGGCGTGTGAAAGAAACTGATGACCAAAGTATGATGCAGACTAAAATAAAATTTCTAAAGGCACTGCTTCTTCATTATGTGTTTGCATATATATATATATATATATATTATATATATATATATATAATATATATATACACTACTGGCAAAAAGTATTGCAAGTTTGAAAAATCTAACATTTTTTCAAGAATAAGCCCAAAAAATAATATTTTTTCAATGCAACTGATTTTTTTTAATGTCAATATGTTAAATTCATCTATCAAGACAAAATTACTTTTAATCATCTATAGCCTTGTGCTGTACTTTGTGGTGCACAAGGAGTGCCTTATTTACAAAAAAAAAATTAAATTAGTTTAAAGACAAGGTATGATTAAGTTATTGAACAAAAATAATTATTTTATCACAGGTGTCCAAATACTTATTGGTGGATAGTGTCTGTGTGTTTATACATACATACACACACACACACATATATATATATATATGTATGTATGCATGTGTGTGGGTGTAATTACTGAGGAAATGTTAATCAGGGGGACGTAAGCATAACCATACCTGGGATGATGAAAAATAGCTCTTCAATTATAATTATTTTACTTCTTTTCGGGAGGGGATCACACATAATAGTATCTCTAATGTGTAATTTTTTTTTCTTTTTGAAGAAGAGGACGACCTCCAAAACTGTTTAAAAAAAAGTCGAAAACAAAATAATTTTTGGAACACATTTCTCTATAAAATTAAAAATATGTAAATTAGGAAATACGCTTCAAAATCGTATCTATTACCATGGTCAAGATGAATGTGGTGATGCTATTTTTTTCCTCAGTGCTAAGTTACTATAAGAGAAAATTGCAATCACCTGGAAAAGCATACTTCAAGAACATTGTAGTTTTAAAGAAAGTTTTTTTTTCAAGGTTTCTGTACTTCCTCCATTTTATTATCTCCCATTTCCTTTTTTTTTTTTGCTTTGCTTTCCGTAGTGTTGCCAAATCAATTCCTGATATATTTTATTAATTTTTTTTAATTAGTTTTCAGAAAAGCCAAACGTCAGACTTGACTAACGGTAAATGTAACACAAATTATCTTTTTTAAAAATAAAATTTCAAGTATACAATTTTTTAAATCAAAGAAGAAAAAGAAACTATATTTCTGCTCAGCCACCAAAATTAGCGTCAGTATTGTCAATATGCATCTGAAAAACTCACTAAAATCAACACGCAATCAGTGTTTTGATTGCACTAGGGCAATCAAATTGGCTTCGGCAAGGTAGAAAGTAGATTGTATCTTTAGCAGAGCTTTATGCAAAGATATTTTTGGGAGGTTGGTGGGGATCCTTATTTTTCAGAAATAATACATAAAAAAGCAAGTTTAAGGAATATATACACAATATAGCAGTTCCTTATTACTAACAATCAGGCGATGTAAGAATGGATAGGGCGTTGGCATTCAGAGTCGGCGGGTTCAAATCCCACTCTTTGCATAGACGTTTGTAGCCGTTCGAAATCGGCTTTAAGAAGTTGATCCCGGTCTAATTAACATTTGCGTAGTAAAAGTTGACCGTAGCGCTCCAAACCAAACCTTAATAGTAACATGAGATGTAAACAATATGTTACTTGACATTTAGTTATTGGCATTTTTATCATGCGCCAAAACAGTTTTATGTTCGCCGTTATTTTGCTTTCATATCCACAATTTATACAGTGGCGGACAAAAAAACTGCATCGCATGCTATTCATACATGATTTTGTTGCCTCATTTTCATGTCCACAACAAAACGGATATTACAGAAATAATCCCCCCCCCCCCTATTTCCCCCTTTAGGTGCAGGCCTATCTGATAAAACTTGGTATTAAAGTTTTGGATTGGCCTGGGAATAGACCTGAACTGAATCCCATTGAAAATTGTTGGCATATAAATGGGTACGAAAATTGCTGCTAAGAAGCCTGCTACTAAGATTAAACTGCAGGAAAACATTATTAGGCCTGCTACTAAGATTAAACTGCAGGAAAACATTGATTCCATGAAATTGGCCATGATTACTTTCAGAAGTTGATATTTTCTATGCCGGACCGCTACAAGGCTGTCATCGCAGCTCGTGGGGGATCTACTACATATTGAAGTGATCCTCATGCGTGTATACACATCTAAGTACAGGTAGCCCTACTACAGCACGGCATCTTACAACACGGTTTCGCTCTAACACGATAGGATAAATTGCGGGAACCCTCGTATAACACTGCAACCTGTAACATGGTTTCGCTCTAACATGTTAAAAAATTGCGAAACACTTTGTACAACACTGTACTTCTACAGCACTAGATAACATGATTTTTGTTTAACACATTTAAAAACTAAATTACCTTAAAATAAAGGCGGGAAGGAATAAAGAACTATCAGTGGCTTTACATAAAAATGCATAAACAAATTATAAATTATTCATTTATAACTCTACTAGCATTATTGCCCGGCGTTGCCCGGGTAGATATATAGATATAAAATATTTCATGCATTCCATCAAAAAAATACTGGGCTGCACTCCCGCTCTTCATGTTCATCTGGCCAGACAGAATGCGCTTAACACGTTTCTACTGAAATTATATACAAACAATAAGAAAGAAAGAAAATTTGAGCCTGCGGACCTTCGTCTGATTTTAAGGTCATTCCCAACCCTCTTTCTCCCGCGCATTGGAATTTGCGCGGGAGATATATTCCCCCCCCCCTCCGTCATCCTCAAACCACCCCCTTAACGCAGCTGGTCGAGGGGAATCCACAGGGGGTAGACGCACCTCTATCGGGCACAAAAAACATTAAAAAATTAATTTTAAAAAAACTAATTGAGCCCCAAATTTTGTGTTTCCTGATATAAGTTTCTCGGGTCCAAAACATTAACTGTGCCGAATTTGGTCCCGGTGGGTGAAACAGTCTATGATTCTATAGCGGACAAACAAACAGACAAGCTCTTTTATATATATAGATAAAATTACAAGAAGGCCTAAGCTTAGCTGAAAATCTTGAATCATTTTTCTTGAATGCAGACCCTTCCGCCGAAAGAAGCCAAAAATTCAAAACGGAGCTGCAAAATTGTCTATGTCCATACCGTGAAATCTACAATGACTTTGTAAGAACCAGCAAACAAACCAAAATTACAGATTTTTTAGAGGATGGAAGGGGTAAAATCTCTAAATGAAGAAAAAGGTTCTGAAAGTGAAGGTGATATATCGTTCAACCGAAAAAACGTTCTCGTTTGATTGTACTGAGCAGTGATGAGGAAGAAATTTATTAAGTTGTTTATATGGAATTTTTGAAAAAAAGCTTGTTTTTAAGAGGACAAGAGACTTTGTACCCAGTTTTTTTAATTTTTTTATATTTTACTATATATAACAAAATGAGAATACTTAATATTTTTTTGTATTACAATGAATGCACTTAGAATTCACAAATAAGTATTTTGTGGAAGAATAATACCTACTAATCAAATAATTCTTCAAAATAACTAGAATTTTTCAAAATGCTCCATGTGCCTTAATTTTCTTCTGATTTCTTCGGAATTTCTCACGATTGTTTATTGCAGTGTTTGTCAGAAAACTGTGTATTATTCTTTGAAAACATATTTTTTCAAATTTAAAGACCATAAAATAAAGTAGAGACATGCAAAAACATAAAAAAATAACAGGCACATTTTCACTTTTGATTTACTCAAAAAAATTCAATGCACATTTTTATATATATATATATGGTAAATCTATATTAAAAAACTGAAGGTTTTAAATTACATTGGATGCGCATAGAGCATTTTGAAAAGAAGACAGCATTTTTGAAAGGTTTTTTGAAAAATAGGCATTTTTCTGTCAAAAATTCCTTATTTTGAATTATAGGGTCTTAATTTTAGCAAAGATAATATAAATTGTTCCCTTTCTGATTATAGAGTGAAAAATTGAAAATTAAAAATTTTAGTTTGAAGGTCCCTAGTCCCCTTAATAAGTTTTCGGAACGTAACCCCCTTTTTGTGCTGGCTCTGGGTCTCATATAACACGGTTTCACACAACACGGCATTTTCTAGGAACCTATCTACCGTGTTATAGGAGGGTTACCTGTACGTGTAATATGACTGCAGTTATATTGAATTTACATTAACTACATTATTTGTGTATCAATTACTTTGTTCCACGTTTTGTTAAATATTGTATTTTTCAAGATTTTTCATTTTTCTGAGTAATTAAGTGTAAATAATTTATTAATTCTAATAAAACTTGATTAAGATTAATCCTACAACATTATTTTATCGTAACAATATGAGCTGCACATAAAACATTCACATGAAATACATTATTTGCTCACTTTTCCCCTTTTTCGCAGGTGATGCAGTTTTTTTGTCCGCCACTGTAAATCAAAACATTATTATATATATAATAGCCGTTGTCTCTGTATAACACTTCCGGGATGTACTCATCTTTCAATTGAAGCCCTCAGTAAACAAACAGCCGGTTAGGCTTAATTTCAATTTCCGATATGGATCAGAATTTTTTCTTACCTAAAAACTAATATCTTCTCCATCAAATCATGTTTGTTCAGCCTATTTTTCTATAAAACATTCAGAACTAAAAAAAATTGGATGTTTTTAGCTGTATATTTAACAGTTTTTGAAAATCTGTTAACTTTTGCGATGAATTCTGAAAGTAAGCAAACTTGAATGTGAATGAATCAAGTAGCTCAAGTATTCATATCGCGTAGTGAGCTGTAAAAAACTGGATGGCAGTCTACTACTCCAATCGCATGAAAAACTAAATAAATAAAATATGAAAGGGTTTGCTTTTACAAGGTGTGGATTAAATGCAATATTGTTAGATAATTCGGGATATTTTTTAACTTTCATATACTTTTTCCATTATGACATCATCATTAGTATTATGACGTCAAAATGACATGTTGGATGGCAGTCTACTACTCCAATCGCATGAAAAACAAATAAATAAAAATAATGAAAGGGTTTGCTTTTACAAGGTGTGGATTAAATGCAATATTGTTAGATAATTCGGGATATTTTTTAACTTTCATATACTTTTTCCATTATGACATCATCATTAGTATTATGATGTCAAAATGACGGGTTACCTTCTAGTAAATAATATTGATAGTATTAATATATTTAAACAAAATTATTTAAGTACTTTATAAACATTTTCGCGCTATGGATTTGTAAATTATGTTGAGTATATGTAAGAAGAAAACGTGTAAAATTTGAAAACATTATTCAGTTTTACAATTTTTCTTTGTCTGTAATATTTCTAGTCCCTTCCTCTGTCTTGGGCTTTCGCCAATCGAGTAATTTCAGTTTAATTGGTGACGAGGGACGAAGTTTCCAGTGCAACAGCTGCCACTTAAAAACTTCCCTTTGTGCTGACTTTTGAAAGTGCATATGTATAAAAGAGCAATTAAAAGTTAAGACATAAAATGGCTTCCCCAGCGCCAGACTTCAAGCATTCAAAATTACCCCCCTTTCTGTCACTACATGCGCGATACCAAGCAGACATAATTGATTTCCATTCAATAAAGCCTTCTGGGAAATTTCCCTCCTGTTCGTTACAAATTAACAAATTCTAGGCACACAAAGTGGGGTGAACAACTCAGCGAACTACTTCTGCGGTGAAAAAAGAAGCCATAGAGAGATCGAATATCAATATAAACGTACAACATTTTGAAGGTCTATCGCAGGTGTAGACTGCTGCGCGAGCCTTTCTATTTACCAGTAAATGTCTGGAGTGCCATTTGAATAGATAGATAGCTCGAATACAATGGACTGTTCAGGGTAACAAAGCACTTATGAGAGTTCTGTGTCTATCAGTGTTTAAGTGCGCAATATTAAGGTTTGGAGACAGAGCTTAAAGCACCTCTAAAACTCTCGTAACGTCAAATAACGTAGGTCGCAGTCTTTTATATGAACGGGTTTACATGCTTTGTGCGTACATACATACATATACGAGTAAATATACCCGCATTATGCATATAACGTATATGTGGGTGCAAATTAAGAGTGTCTGTGTATATATATGTGTGTGTATAAACATATATATATATATATATATACATAATATATAATATATATAATATATTATATATATATATATATATAATATATATATATATATATATAATATATATATATATATATATATATTATATACGGGGTGTCCATAATTAAAGTCCCACTTTCAAAAGGCTGCAAAAAAGGACCACTAGTCAGAATGACTTCAAATTTGAACTGGATATACTGGAAGAAGGGGGAAACGATATGGCATAATAAAAAAGTTCCAAAATGTATCAATAGATGGCGCTGTAAGCGGTTGGAACTTTTTTTTATTATGCCAAATCGTTTCCCCTTTTTCAGTATATTCAGTTCAAATTTGAAGTAATTCTGATCAGTGGTTCTTTTTTTGCAGCCTTTTGAAAATGAAACTTTAATTATGGACACCCTGTATATATATATATATATATATATATATATAATGATGTCGGACACGCATGATAAACTTTAACTTTACACTATTTTACTCATATATGTAGAGGAAATGGGTTCACGTAATAGGTAGTCGTAACCGGAGCGAAGAAAAAAATACTTTTCCAGGAGAGCCGTTGACACATCGGGGAGGTAAAACCACAGACAGGAGAGGCATTGAAGTGACGCACAGAACAGAGATGCGACGCATATTACTATTTTATTCCGGACTAGCTGAAGTACCCGGCGTTGCCCGATTTTAAAAAAATAATATGCCCATGTTTTAATCTGAACTATCATCTATATCTATACAAAATTTCAGCTCAATTGAAGCAATACTTTTTCACTTATAAAGGAACAAACATAGGCCTATTCGAAAGAATCAATAAATTTCACAGTTTCAATGAAACACGCTGATTTTTGAAAAAAAGTTCAATAATTCAAGTTCGATTTACACAAATTATGCATAAAATTGTACATAAATTCAAAAACATAAAGTTTATAAGTTAAATAAAGTTCTGAAATATTATACCAATAAATTTCTAGTTGATAGCCAATAAATTGTAAATCTTTTTTTTTACCTTAAATGTCCAATAAAAAGCGTAGTTCCAAATGTAATTTTCTTCAATACAACCTTAAATGTTCAAAAATCCTTTTTGTATTTATCAATACCTCCTCCACTTGAATATTTAAAATATTAAATGTTTTACTGATAATAAATGAAAATGTAAGTTTGATGTGTTGCTATGGTTACTTGACTAAGGTTGACAAAGAAAATTCAAATGTTAAATGTTTTACTGATAAAATGAAAATATCGTTTGATGTTGCTATGGTTACTTGACTATGGTTGACAAAGGAAAAATTGTAAAGGTGAAACATCACCTCAACATTTAGGCCCTAACTTTCTTTCTGCTGATCAGATATTCATAATATATAGCCTATGTCCATCTGGAATAATGTACCTTTCAAATAGTGAAAGAATTCTTCAAATAGGTGCAGTGGTGCGAGAGATTACCCTCCACATACAAAATCCCCTCTCTCTTTATATATTAGTATAGATTATTCTGCAGACAAATGTTATTCAGCAAAGCACAGATACCTTTACAACTGGACACACACAATAGTAACGCCAACGGTCCCTTGCCGGGGCGTATTCGGAAGGCAGACTTTACATCGTAACATTGGACAGCAGCGGGGCAGCACGAAGACAGGATGAGGTTAATAATAGAAGCGAGGAACCTAAGAGGAAGCGAGAGCGAAAAAAATCCTCTGTCACATCTTTTAAACCATGGGAGCGCTAACGTGACGTTAGGTGTTAAAATTTCTTTAATTGGCCAAAGCCGATCATCCGACTTCACCACGTGAGCCATAACTCTAGATTCCGAACATACGGTGCAAGCCGCGTGGTTTCTGAATCATCCTCAATCATAGGTGCCTGACTTTAAGCGCGTGCCTTTTAAGGGACAAACTAGTTAATTAATTCAATAACTTGTTGTTCGCAGTTTAGAAAAAGGGACTGGGATTTATTGAAAAGAGAACAACTTAGAATACGCGTTAAGTTAAAAAGGTGGGGCGGAGCAGTTAATAATGGTGGGGCGTTATTATTACTTACTTACACACACACACACACACACACACACACACACACACACATATATATATATATATATATAAATATAAGACAAAGTTGAAAGTGAAAAACCAGTATAAGCTCTAAAACTTCTTGCAGCCAGGAACAAGAAACATGAAAAGATAAGTGTTAAATAGGTTTTAAACAGCATCTCTTCATCAGCGGGGCCGATACTGTCTAAAAACCAGTGGATTGTTTCTGATAAGTATGATCTATCAATAAACATACTTAGACACCGCACAATCCATAAGAAACAGAAGATTTGAATAAAGTTGCTTAAACATAGAACACCAAGCCTGGCGCTAGACAAAGTGGAAGATAAAGAGTAGGAAACCGCAGGAAGACTGACGTCACAAACCTTGCAACCATGGAGCTAATCAAAACACAGAAGCAGATTTACTATGGAGACTGTGTTATAGGGCTAATTACCTATATTATATTAGTGTTTTTATTATTACTTAGAGTAATACATTATATATATATATATATATATATATATATATTTGGGCGCGGGGTTGGAGTAAAACATCCACAACATAAACTAACTAGAAGCCATCGTAAATAACAAAAACAATTACATTTATTAAAAACGAATTGAAAAAAAAACGTAGTCCGTCCACGATTGAATCCAAAGCGGGAGTCTTAATGTTCTCCCCAAACAGAGTAGAGGGGTCGTGATATGTTCGTGCTAGCGGCGCCCTCTTGCGCCAGACATTAGATGCGTTTACAAATAACATTTTATGAAGTTTAAAGTTCATAGTTAAGAGTTCAGTTCTGCTTTCTACATATATATATATATATATATTTTTTTTTTATATATACATATATATATATATTTTATATATATATATTATATATATATATATATATATATATATTTTTATATATATATATATATATATATATTTTATATATATATATATATTATATTATATATATATTTTATATATATATATATATATATTTTATATATATATATATATTATATATATATATATATATATATATTTTTATATATATATATATATATATTTTTATATATATATATATATATTATATATATATATATATATATATATATATATATATATATATATATATATAGAGAGAGAGAGAGAGAGAGAGAGAGAGAGAGAGAGAGAGAGAGAGAGAGATGTAGTGTGTAAACAGATTTACTGAATATAGAGTCCAAATTCTGGTCTATTGTAATTCTAGTATTCAAGGTTAAAGAAACAAACGCTGAATAATGCTGAAATTAGAGCGATGGCAGAAACCACATTTTAACTGCTCTATTGTGCTTTCGCGGCTTCCATCACTCTATCATATTGCGCAACCTGATGTAAAAAAAAAAAGTATTGCTCCAACACCTCGGGGATGCTAATGCACGGCGGTCGTTAAGAAAGTATCCGGCTCCACCCCTCTTTCCAGCTAATCGTGATGCAACTGGTTCCGTGACCGTGTGTCCCAAGGGTACGCATGGTCACGTGGTATTGCATTGAAGCGGGCGGAACCTCCTGATTAAAATCCGCGAATTATTAGCCTTTAAAAATAGTTAACGAGATTTCTAGACGGATTGCCTATCAGGAGAAAAAAAAAATTCATCCCTTTCCCTGTATGATAGCAATTTATAAAGATTGTTGTGATTTACTATTGCGGAATACACGGATGTTTG
The DNA here is from genome assembly GCA_907164885.2 of Dolomedes plantarius. Classification (NCBI taxonomy): domain Eukaryota; kingdom Metazoa; phylum Arthropoda; class Arachnida; order Araneae; family Dolomedidae; genus Dolomedes; species Dolomedes plantarius. The sequence goes on from OU015497.1 coordinate 41,031,124, forward strand.
GTTCATTTTGTTTATTGCGCCGGGCGCTTATGTCGAGGACATTCAGACCTTATCCGTAAATCCAGACACAAACGCAATATTCTGTTGCATACTTTATTATGGGAGAACCGCATACGTGAACAACACTGCTCCTTGTGTGAGAACAGCAAAGTTAAGTTCTTGCCATTAAGCTGTCAGTGCTTTTATAGTTTCATGGTTCAAGCCTTAGTGTGGGACCACTGAATTTCGAGAATCATTCAGCTGGGGTGAAAATATTTTAACGACCAACCATATTTACGCAACTACTTGTAAATAGGGTTGCCAACTGTCCCGGATTGGCCGGGATTGTCCCGGAATCGGAATCGCTGTACCTGATCCCGGATGAATGCTAAATTGTCCCGGAATTTAGCGGAAACTATTCCATTTTTTTTTTAAATTGAAATTGACAAAATAAAATGTCTTTCTTTAAAGAAAAACAAAGAATGTTTTGAATTGACATGGGAGCAATTATCCGTTATCCCAAATATATTACAAATCAAAATTGACATCGATGCGTTATATCAGAGGTCGCCAAAGTGGTCTATATAGACCCCCAGGGGTCTATTTAACAACAGCGGGGGTCGATCTGAGCCAGGGGGTCGATTGGGGGTCGAAGAAAAAACAGTTCTTAATACGAAAATCACAATAAATACGAAAATCACAAGCAATAAATCTGTAGTTACTTTACTTATTATTTCTACTTATTTATAATTACTCATTATTTAATAATATTAAGGTTTTTTAAATTATATAGGGGTCGATGATCAAAAAGTTTGGCGACCCCTGCGTTATATAATGAATATACAGAACTTCGATTGTTTTTTTCCTGCTCTCAACAAAGAGCAAAACGATGCCAAACTTTGGACAGAGTATTTCAAAAAGTATGAAAAATTGGTCGAGCTCATGAAAATTGTATCTTTTAATTTGTCCATCCCTGCGAGTAATGCTTACCCAGAGAGAGCATTTACTCACATGAACAGTTTGTGGACGAAGGCCAGGAATAACATGAATATCGACTTAGTGAAGGCGGAACTGCAAATAGGACTTAATAGTGAATCTTGGGCAGAATTTGCGAACTTTTTAAATACGGACTCACTAGCGAAAGAATTGGTGATTGCAACAAAAAGTGAGAGAAATATTATTGGAAAAACTCATAAAAATATAACGTTAAATTTGTTATTATAAGATTTAAAATAAATATATATATGTAATTAAGTTTCTATAATAGTTAAAATAAAAAATATAAAAAATAAATTTAAAAAACTGTATTTTAATTTTTTCATACATAAAAAGTTTCCTTAAAACTAGGTAATGGCTGACTGATAATGATGATGTTCAGTTATGAGCTATTTGTCCCGGAATCACAGAAAAAGTTGGAAACCCTACTTGTAAATAACTTATAAATCCCACTTGAAGAACCAAATAATAAATAAAAAATAAATAAATAAATATAAATAAATATATATATATATATATATATATATATATATATATTATATAGTATATATATATATAGTATATGTTTACAAAAGTATAACACGAAATCTAACTAATGAACAATGGCTAAGGGGAGTGATAAGTCTAAATATTTTAAAAAATTATTATATGATGCATTGTTTATAGGTGTAGAGATATATGGGGTTGCTGCAATGTTTTAGTGAATTGACAAATGTTTTGAAATAGTTTAGTACTGATGATGTAATTTAACCCAGGTTTTTAATGTACGTTGTTCCAGTTCCTATATTTTTTTTTATTTCATCGCTCTTTGCTTTGCTTTGACTTTACGTCAGGTTGCAGATGAAGAATGACTTCCGGGAGTGTTGCCTAGGCAAAAACATGTTTAACCGGAGTGTTGGGGGTCACAACTCCCCCGGTCATTATATTCTTCATCTTTCAGGTTGATGAATTGTGCTGGTGTTGTCAGGTTTAATAATGTTTTTTTTAAAATATATATAGTATATATATATATATAGTATATATATATATATAGTATATAATATATATATATATATATATAATTATATATATATATATATATATATATATATATATAATATTATAACGTCTCCAGAAACAGAGGGAGACAATACGGCAGGTGGTGTATTCTTGTAGTCGGGATTGAACGGTCCGCAGCTTAGTGGGTTCACTCCAGTTGAGAGGAAAATAACTTTATTTACTTGAGCACAACATGGGCAGCATTCTTATTTTTAGTTCGTTAACATACTCATAAGATATAAAGACGGGAAGATATTTATATATTGCAAAGAACGGAGAGAATGGATGGTATTATCTGGTGTAACCGATTTCTAAAGACTCAAGAGACTACAAGTGTGTTCGCACAATGAAATACTAGTTTCCATTGTGCACATGACCATACATCGGACGATCTCTTTTAGACGACAGCCAGGCGCCACAAAAACTGAAACGGAAATAGCTGTAGAAGGGGAAAGACAACATTAAATGTATAGAATTAATGGATGTTGGGGTATCATTACTACATTATACAGTTGGTTCTCTGTTTAACGACGCTCTACTTAAAGACGATATTTCCCGGTCCCGGTCCCTCTGACGTAAAAAAATTCTATTTTAAGACGATTTTGTTTCTATTTAACGACGATTTTTTCTTACATGATAAACTTTTTCTTCAACATTTTATCTACTGGAGGGTTACTTTCTGTGGGGGAGTTTGGTTTCAAAAACAGACCCGGAATTTCCTTTATGTTCGTTGCAATCATAGACTTGTTGCAGTGGAAAAAACCGGGGGAGGGGGGGATTACTGTTTCTCGGAAGATCGAACATTCTTCCCTGGTGGATCGAATTTCTTAGTGCGGGTGTGGAATCACTCTATTGTACCTACCATGTTGTCATGTGATTTACGAACTGTCCAAAAGCACCCCTCTCTCACTCCTTTTGGGAATCACGTGTTCATGTTTAGAGAATTGAGGCAGTGAAAGGAAAAGTTGTGTAAATCACATTTTCAACTTTTTTTATTTGAGAGCAAATATGTAATCTCCATGTTCAATTTATAGTGGAATTGCAAATAATTAATGTTTGCAATATTATAGTAATTATTATGAATAATAATTTGTTCTATTTATGGAATTTTGTAGTTTTTGCAGTAAAACGCTTTTGACTTACACCACTTTACTTACTGACTTACACCACTTTGCTTTTCACCGCCTCAATTCATGGTTGGGTGTAGGAGCTCATTCCAGTACGAATACGAGGTGAGCAGAGCAAAATGGCATCAAAGCGAAAGCATCTTACGCTACACGGAAAAGGGAAAATTATTGAAAACTGGGAAGAAAGTGTTGGAATAACAAAAGTCCAATTCGCAAGACAATTTCAGCTACTCTCAAAGGCATTTTAGCAAGCAAAGAGAAAATTCTTGAAGAAGCACAAAAATTTGGTTTAAGATCCAAATCCAAACGGCAGAAAATTCAATGTGGCCGATCAGAAGAGTTTTAGAAGGCAGTCCTGCAATGGTTTCATCAAGCAAGAGCATCTAACATTCCAATTTCCGGAGTGATATTTAAAGAAAATGCTATTATTCTGGCAGAAAAGTTTGGAATGCAAAATTTTCAGGCTTCGGCTGGTTGGCTAACAAAGTTCAAAGAAAGATACGGGCTTGTATTTAAAAGCATATCTGGCGAAAGTGGCTCCGTAGATGAAAAAATAGTGGATGAATGGAAGATAGTGCTGAAGGGGAAATTAGATGGGTATGATGAGAAGAACATATTCAATGCAGATGAGACGGGCCTATTCTACAATTTGGTGCCTAATAAAACCTTAACGTATATGGGCGAAAAGTGTTTTGGTGGAAAACACAGTAAGGAACGATTAACTGTTTTACTGTGCACTAATTCAGATGGATCTGAGAAATTTCCACCACTAGTTATAGGCAAATCAAAGCAACCAAGGTGTTTTAAGAATATCACCAGGAAATCTTGTGAGTACCGCAATATCAATAAAGCGTGGATGACATCACAAATTTTATTGACTGGATTAGAAAATTTGATGCTATGAAGACGTGGCCCATAGCGACTTAAAACAAACTTGGTGAAACAAGTTAAAACACGAAACGGAATAATTCGAGAAGGAAACTTGCTTACAAATGTACAAAGGGTTTTATTAAACCTTAATATTTACAAAACATTATTTATTACAATAATTTCCCTGGCTAACACAAGCCAAATATCATTATCCACGGTCTCTGTTCCAACCAGAGCAAACCCGTGCAATCTCTCAAGAGATTAATAGGCTTTTCGCCGTCACAGACCCGACGCACTCCAGCGATGTCGGTCTAACCAGTCGATGAGCTAAAAGTCGTCCAGACAAAGAAGTGGAGTCCTTTTATACTTCGTCCAATTTTCCAGAAGAATCCAGAAGACTCCACAAATTGCTGGAACACTCTATACTTCCGGGGCAGATGGGGGTCACTTCCGCCCGTGCCGACCCTTTGAAGAATACCTGAAATCCATTTGGCCCGGGACATACTCCATTGTTATCTAATTGAATGCCGTCGCAGATCTGCAACATACGTGCTGACTGCGGGGAGAAGAAAAGAATGTTTTTTGGCGACTTTTGCACATTAGAGTTCCTTTTGTATGTACCTGCAACACATGTGGGAACTCATCAATTCCACCGGCTGTGTCGAAATGAGAGGTGTGCCGATGGTCAACGACATGACAATGCAAAATGCATCGAGAAAAACTGAAAAGGTTTACTTTTATACGATCGATGCACTGCACATACTCCAATATCCCTGGACTTATAAATTTGACTATCCATTTCTTACCAGCTAATTGCACTAGTAAGTGTAGCCATTAGACCTGGGTATCATTCGCAGTGTGAAAGCATACTACAGAAAGTCTTTAATTAGGAAATTAATAAACAATTCGGCTGACAGTATAAAAATTAGAAAATTTACAATCTTGGAAGCAATGCACATGATAACATCAGCATGGAAAGAAGTTTCTTCATCCACAATAAAAAAACTGCTTTCGAGTTGCTAGAATTCACAAATACCTTGTAAGGAACTGCAAAGTACGGATGTAGAAATCAACGAAGATGACATTACCCCTGATGATGGAGAAGTCTTGTTTGAAGATGAGGATGTTTCAATTCAAGATTTCTACAATTGTGATAAATATGTTTTAACAACAGATTTCAGAAATATAGAACAAATTTATTAAGATATTGTAAACGAAAACACAGTGTCAGACGAAGAAGGTGAAGTTGAAGACACTGAAAACGAGACACTGCCACCGTCTTACACAGATGCAATTTCTGCTCTAGATGTTCTCCGACGCTATATTACATCGAAAATGAAGGTGACTCATTTAACATTTTAGAAAATCTGGAAAAGAGATTAACGAAACAAGGCGAATGAAGCAATCAACACTTTTTGAATTTTTTAAAACGTAATTTATTGTATTGTTTGTACTCTTTTTTTTTCAATGTAATTTAAAATAACTTTTTGTGAATAAATAATGATGATCATAAAAATAACATTTTTAAACACGCCCAATATATTAAGAAATATATTGAACGTCCTAAACCTGTAAAGTGTGAAGGGAAATGTTATTTTTTCACAAATTCTGTTTAAGGACGATCTCTACTTAAGGACGATTTTTCACGGTCCCTTGAAAGTCGTTAAACAGAGAACCAACTGTATATATATATATATATATATATATATATATATAGTATATATATATATATATATATATAAATCAGATATTTTAGCGCTCGTTTCTGAATTATATGAATTATTATCAGTTTCCACAAATAAAAGTGTAATAGTATATTAAAGTCAATATATGTTGAAGAATATGGGGCTCCTGAGTTTTTTTTAATTTTGTGATGAATAATTTATTTGTGGACTTCAAAGGTGTTTCTTGAAGAAAGAAATGAACACGCCAGGAACCAGTTTTAGCTTTATTTCACATTTAACAAAATATTTGAGGCTGTCCTTTTTTTAATTATTTTTAACTTACTGTTTTTATACAAGATACTGCTCTTACACAAATTATGATAATGTTTTTCTTGAGACTTTCCCAGAGTGGAAGGAAGTTGAAAAAGCAAAGCAAACCTTAAACGGGTGACAGCTTGATGCAACTTTTATAAGCCAATTAAAACACTCAAGGAAAATAAAGTCACATGTCCTGAAATAATTAGACCATAATACTTTCCAATTTAAGGGAATGTATGTAAACGATAACTTTTCTCTGTCAAGTAGACATAACTCCTTTTTACCGAATAATGTATTTAAGAGATCATTTGTGGGATTTAAAAAAAATAGCACCCTCTGAGTAGAATCCCGTGATACAGTTTACTTAGAATGGGACAGAAGTAACATTTCTGACTTTACTTGTAGTGACTAGTAATCAATGGCTGCTCCAGAGATTTTTTTGGAGGAAGCAACGTCGTCTCTTAGGGTTTTATATATATATATATAGATTATCTATATATAGATATTATATATATATATATTATATATATATATATAAGAAATAAACATCCTCATCATTTAAATTTAACTCATTTAGTATTAGGTCTACGATTATATAATTTTAGGCTATGATAAAAAAATTAGCCGGCTTTTTTTTTTGGGGGGGGAGGGGCAATCGCCCCTACTTCTCTCCCCTTGGAGCCGCCTTTGCTAGTAATAAGGCCTAGAGCAAGGGTGGCAAACCTTCTTTGTATAATAAGCCAAATTAATAGTAAACTATATTTCTTGAGTTGCTGACGCGCTGACTTGTTAATCGTAACGAAAAGAGAAACATTTAGCATCAAGTTAGTATTATTCATCTACATATTTTTATACTGATATTACCAGAGTAAAACTAACACAGATATAATGCACAATGCATATCGTATACGACAAGAAGTAAAAAATAGAAATCAATAATTTATTAAAATGATGTTTGCTGCTAAACATTAAATGTCGAATATTTTATATCACCGCCTACTCAGGCACTTTGATATAGAACCTAAATTCATAAAATCTGTCCTTCAATTCCCGAGATAATCTTTCATAAAATTCGTTTCTGTAATGAAGACTTGCATACGTAGGTGGAGAAAACTGCGTTCAATTTTTATCTGATTGTTCTTCAAATCGATAAATTCTATTTTCGTACAGAATTGGATTAAAATATTTTTAAATTGCATTTCAAGGTCTTCCACCTTCAGTTATTTAAAAATAGGTATCAGCAAAGAGACTTCTTGGCGTCAGCAAAAGACTTCCATCTAAACTTGCTTCACTCTTTGTCGAGTGAAACAAAGAGACTGCTAAAATCGCTCGTTAAAATCAGAATCACTCAAATATCATAATACAAAATAATAAATAGCACAATTAGAATCGCCATCACACACACATAATGCTAGAACTTCTTCAACTTAACTGCGTTTTCCTTCTAAAATGCATTCTACACTCTCTGATTAACGAGTGAAACTACAAGAGTGCTAAACATCCTTACTTCAAATTAGAGTCCCCCAAACGACTTTCCCCTAAACCATACCCTAACTACCACACGTGATACTAAGCTTTCGACGAGCTTCAACTTCATTCTCTGGCTAGGAGAGGGAAAACAGGCACACAACTTTCTTACACAGAGCTTGGTGTCTACTGCTCCATTGCTCAAAAGGAAAATTCACTTCTAAGGCTCTCCTCTTATCCCACGAATGACTCATTCCGTGCTTAGCTCGTATTTAATTAATTCATCTAATGTTTAACTTGCAATCATACGACCATTTCAGTAACCTTGTATACTGATGTTCAGTACTCTGATGAATGGATCGAAATCAATGATTTACAGTCATAGGATGTTCTTCATGGCGATCTCCTCCAGCACATGACTGGTATTGTGGCAGACAGCCGGGAGGAGCTATGGCTTTTGTGGGCAATCGTGCTCAGCAGACTGCTTTGTAAAGACTCCTAAGTGGTCAAATGAAGTGCCCTAAGGCTGCTATGTACTATGAAAAAAAATCGTATTTCCCTTTTCCTCTTCTTGCAGACTCTTGTGTTGGGAGGAGTCCAGTTGACAGTTCGAGAATTCCACCCCCTTAGGATTGACATTTTCAGGGATTGTAATGGCTCTCTCTCTATAGGGGGCTTAAGCGCTGCCCCCAAATTTTTTATTTAAAATATATTTTTGTCAACTATTTATAGGTACATAAATGCTGATAATCAAATAAAATTGGTATTGTCCAGATAGCCAGAACTTTTTCTGCAAAGCGCTACAGGATTCATTTTATAAATTTCGTCCACCGAAGGAATTTATGAGCGTTTAAAACACACTATACCAGATTTTCCCCGAATAATTTAAATTTTAAAATATCAATTGCATTTTTTTAAAAAAGCGAAAAATGTACCCAAATGTAAAATTTATTTCTCTACGACGGAGTACAATTTTTTTTAATAAAAAATCTTTGAATCCAAGTCGGCAATCCGTGGACAATTTTCCTCCATAGGTTAACACTGAATCCAATGGGGTTAGTACATAGCAGCCTTAAATGTGATCAAGGCAATAAGATTTTCCCCATTTTTGGAAAATGTAACATCAATCATTCCACCCCTGACCATCTTCTTTCTTGCTTGGGGCTTGAAAAGGAGGATTTGACGCAGAGTCCCCTCATTGTCTTGGATTTTCTAAATGGTTTTGGTCTCATGGATCTGGTCTAGCTCATCGGCTAGATCAGATAGGATTAGTAAAAAACAACAACTACTACTACAGGATGGTAAGGCCCCCTCAGTTTTATGGCACTTTTTATTAGTAATTTCTCCAATCTTCTTCAGTAAAAAAAATAAAAATGAAAGTGAAAAAAATAGGATTTCAGTATTTATACCATGCATGAAATCTTCTGTGATATCCCCCCGAAAAATGAATGCTATTAAGTTAATAAGTTTATAAATGCATTTCATTTAAGGACCAGGATAATTCATCCAAGTACACCGACCTGCAAGCCTACGCTTAGCTCTCCGATGCCACCTTTTGACAGCGCTTCGGCTTCCGCTGTTAGTGAATTAATTAACACGCTGAAAGAAACTTCCCCCGCAAAAGCTTTGCTCTAGATTCTGCGAAGTTTGGACGCAGGATCGGAAGGGAGATTAACATTTAAGGACTGCAGAGTTCACTGTCACTCAAAACCCCTCTTCGGATGGCTTATTCAAATGGAAACGATGCGGGGATAATCGCGTAACGAAACCAGGCAGAAGAATTCCCGCACTTCCGAGTTTTAAAATGCGTCTAACACTGTTACCTCTGAATGTCATAATCCAGTTAAAAAAATTTCCAAAGATTTTATGCTATTAGCATTCTTAGCATTTGCAAATCATGCAAATTTTACTTCTAAAAAGATGCATTATGTCGCGTAACAATTCTATGAATTTTATAAGGGCGAGCAATTTTATGAATTTTGACACTAATGAGAATTTTAAAGCAGTATTCGTAATTGTAATGCAGCGCCCACGTACGACGAAAATATCTGTTAAAAGAATTTTTCTTCACAACCTTGACTTAATGTAGTTTACATGCTAATTTTAGTTCATAAATCACGAAAAACAAATTTTATATGACAAAGTTTATTCTAATTTATAAAAGATATTACTAATGAATGTGTTGTTTAGGAAGTTTTGTTTCAGCATGCCAATAGATCTTGCGAAATGGAGGAAGGAAAATTCATAAATTTTGATTTTAAAATAAACTTCACATTTTAAGGAAAAAACCATTTTGTAAGCAGAATCATAAATATTTTTGAATTAAGATGTGTATATACCATGCGAGAGATACGAATTTTAGCTATTTTTTAGGTTTGGAGTTTCAGAAACATCCTTTTAGCATTTCAAGTTCCAGTTTCTGTGATGTAATTTATTTTTTAAGTTTTTTTTTTTTATCATTTCATGCGTTTTTAAGAACCTTGCATTCAATAAGATGTATGCTTTTTGACAAATTTTGTTTCGGATTTTAAGATTGAAGATTTTAAGATTAAAGACTCATTCAGATTACCTTTAGATATATTTTTGAACTGTTACATGAAGTTTTCTTTTTAAAGTTGGATTACGTTCCTCCATAACTGTCCTCCGGAAAGCAAAATTTCAGACGCTAAAACTGTCCGTCCGTACCTCGCGCATTATAATTTTGGCAGCGTGCCAAACCCAGTCTGTATCGCTTGGACGAGCAGTAAACAGTTTAAGGGCCTGTTCACATAGGAGTCCGTGGCGTTGTGTTAAGGAAAAGATGACGTTGAGACGAAAATAAACCAATCATAGGCGTTAAAAATTTCATTGCAAATCGTTTGGAGGACTATGATTGGTTTATTTCGTCTCAACGTCATCTTTTCCTTAACGTAACGCAACGGACTCCTATGTGAACAGGCTCAAACAGAAAAGTACCAAAAATGCGTCAAAATTTTGACATACATATATGTATATATGTATATATATATATATAGGATGGCAAGATGTCTCCCGTTTTTCCCTTCTCGCATGTTTTCCTTGGCGCGCAAACCTCAGCGACATCTAGTAGCTATTCCGCACAACACTTGAAACCGTTTGCCTTGCTCATATATATATATATATATATATATATATATATATATATATATATATATATATATATATATGTATATAGATACATATTTACATAAAACATACGTACATATATACATACAAAAGAGGTAAGCAACGATAAGTAATCCTACGTTAATAACCCGCGGTAGTTTTGTTAGAAGAGATTATCTGAAATTTTTTAAAATTTTATTTTAGAAGCTATAAACACGTTTTCACTATGGTGAAATGGATTCACCTGAAAAATTCCTTATTTCAGCATCATAAAAATAGCTGTTTAGTTTAGTTATTCCAACCTTCCTCATTATTTTAAAATTAAAAATTAAAAAAAACTTAGGTTTAAATCTATTTAGTGCATTATCATTGTAACAATGCTTTTATATTAATCGTTGGGACTTCATCAAATGAATATACTACCTACTAAGAGCACAAAAATGCCACGCTCAATTATTTTTAGGCATGGATGCCTCAGATTGTTAAATTTTATTATTACTTGACGATTTATAGAGGTATGCTGGTTTTGAAGTGTTACGAATCTAAAAAATTCTAGAAATTTGGCATCTTTTGTTTTCTAAACTGGAGAGTTAGTCGATGTTTCGAAATTTATCTGGAACAGAGAAATGTAGTTTGAAAAGCATACATATGATCGCTGTTTGTTTTTGGTTGTCCTGTTTGCATTATCATCACTACACATGTCTCATGTTATATAAATGTTTCCATGAAAATTTCCATATAAAGTGGAGGCACAATCGCTTTCTTTTGACATACTTTGACATACTCTACTCCCCCCCCCCTCCCCAGGCGCGACATTGACTCTTCACGCTTCTGAACCTATCATATCACGTGATAGTCATGCTGATGATTGCGAAAGTTTCCATTTCCATCGTGAAAGCCAAATGATTGTGAAAGTTCCAAGAAAAGATATACTAAGATAGTATTTTAAACGAAACAATTGGTTTAATTTAGAGAACAGTTTTTGTTCCATTAAAGATAAAGTAGAGCCTTGGTCCCGAGGTAGCCAAGTGGAAGCGAGTTGGCCTCGGACTGGGGTTCCTCAATTAGAATCCCGATGAACGCCGTTAAATACCTTCATGTATAAGTCTGAAAGGGACATGTTCAATCCGTAAAGTCCTTCCACTACGTCAGTGGGTGAGGGAGGTGCGAACTCTCAAAATGTCACCCCTGGGACGATGCACGATCTGTGCACGATCAAAACTGAGGGGGCACAAAGTAAGCAATGTTGACTCACCTGTGTGGTGCTTCCAGATAAGAAGTAGTCAACTATTTCTATGGGTTTGTGCGTGTGTGTCAGATAAAATGCCTCCGCATTAGACCCCCCCCCCCAAAAAAAAAAAGTAGTCATGCCGATGATACTGATAGCAGAGGCCAACGATGAAAAACTTTTTGAATAAATTTGCCTTATTCTTGTGGCTTTTAGTGTGCTGAATCCGAATATGACAATAAAAAAGCCGTATCACCCATCGTTTTTTCACATTTCATCACTCAATATTTAAAGAAATGACATTTTTAGCGAACTCAACGCCATAAGCTAACCGACAGCAACGTGGCTTTACCAAATTCCCATGTTTCTTATGTGAATGGGACGGTAGGCCAAGGGATCAACATTGGTCCAGAAAAATATGGCCTGCAAGAAAATCTTTAAAGCCTGGAGAGAAGAACATTCTGAGCAAGTACCTCGTGGACTCGGAAAACATTCTGCTGCCACCTCTACACATAAAATTAGGCTAAATGAAACAGTTTGTGAAAGCCTTACCCAAAGATGGAGAATGTTTCAAGTATCTCTGCGTGAAGTTTCCTCATCTATCAGAAGCAAAATTGGAAGAAGGCGTGTTTTTGGACCTGACATCCGATCCCAACTTTGAATCAAAAATTACTGTAAACCATTATCGTCGTGATCCGACAAATCATTATCTTGTAGAAGTAATCATAACTGTAGAACCAACTCTTATTTACATCTGGTTTATTGAAACATTAAAATCTTGGTTAAATAAATCATTTACAAAGGTTCGTTCCTACGAACGTTAATACACTAATGAGAGCAGGGCTCATTATCCAAAGTCCGTACGAGACCCTCTCTCCGTACGCGTGGCGACGTTTCAACAGTCCAAGTCTATTCTCCTCTTCATTCGCAACAGCGTCGTTATATATGCATTCTTCTCAGCCCTTTCTATAACAATCTCGAATACCGGACCTTTTCCGGTTCCGCCCTCTGCAGACCACCTATGGTAAATTTCTTTCCTGATGGCTCTTCCCTTGGAAAAGCGCGCCGCTAATGGGTTTCACAAATCATTCTAAATGACTTGCGTACCTTTACCTATTATCGCACATCTCCAAAGGTGTATATCGTTCGACACCTGTTTGCGTTTATTTTGGGCTTATTGAAGACGCTATTACTCACCTTCATCAATTCCAATTAAGAATGGGAGACGAGAGTCTGACAATTACTTTAAAAGAGAGGGAGGCTTGGGTATCATTCAAGCAAATTGTGACCAAGTTCTTGGGCAACATAAAGGACCCACATTGTATTTCTATTGTAACCAACATGCTTGAAAAGTTTTAAAAATTAGGCTGTTTGACGAGCCTCAAGATTCACTTTTTACCATTCTTTTATTAACTTGCTTTCTTGAGTGTTTGTGTGTGTGTTTATGTGTGTGTTTGTCTAGTACAAATCTTGCAATCGATTTTTAACTAACTTACCGACTAGGTAGACATTTGAAACTTTTAGAATAGCTCAGAACACGATGACAATGCTTTTTTTTAATACTTTTTGCCATCTTTAAGCAGAATTAAATTAATTTTCAGTTATTTTCAGTTAATTTTGTTTTATAGACTGGTGCAGCCATCTATTGGCCGGAAAGGGAACTAGTCAAATGCAACAAGTCAAACAAGTCAAATGCAAGTAAACTTCCAATTAACTTCATTTTCTTTCAAGTTGATGGGATAATTCATCAAAATATTTTTAAAGAAGTATTTATTATATATATAATAGCCGTTGTCTCTGTATAACACTTCCGGGCTGTACTCATCTTTCAATTGAAGCCCTCAGTAAACAAACAGCCGGTTAGGCTTAATTTCAATTTCAGATGTGGATCAGAATTTTTTCTTACCTAAAAACTAATATCTTCTCCATCAAATCACGTTTGTTCAGCCTATTTTTCTATAAAACATTCAGAACTAAAAAAAATTGGATACTTTTAGCTGTATATTTAAAAGTTTTTAAAAATCTGTTTACTTTTGCGATGAATTCTGAAAGTAAACAAACTTGAATTTGAATGAATCAAGTAGCTCAAGTATTCATATCGCGTAGTGAGCTGTAAAAAACTGGATGGGAGTCTACTACTCCAATCGCATGAAAAACTAAATAAATAAAAAATAATGAAAGGGTTTGCTTTTCCAAGGTGTGGATTAAATGCAATATTGTTAGATAATTCGGGATATTTTTTAACTTTCATATACTTTTTCCATTATGACGTCATTATTAGTATTATGACGTCAAAATGACGGGTTACCTTCTAGTCAATACATAGAATTGTCAAATTTATATGATTCAACCATTGTAATTGAATTAAACTATAGCATCTCTAAAAGTCGTATGATTAAAATGTACTAAACAGTCAAACTTTGAAATTTTGCAAAAACTACTAATTTTATTCATTTTGTACAATGTTGCGCGACCGGAAGATATGAAACAAATGTATAATAAGTGCATATATATTGATTTTACATACTTTTAGTAGTTAATTCATGGTATAGGAACGCAATTAAAACCATCTGGCGTGCTTAAAAAAATTATGAAAAATTAAGGTTTTTCACAATTTTTTGCTAACTTCGATGGCATTGCGCGACCGGAAGACAAATTAATAAAAAAATAATAATTAGTGCTTTTTTCACGTCTATACCAATGGCAACTTTTGTGCACTCTAGTGATCTGAAATTTAAAAAAAAAGTTTTTTTCGAACCACCCTAGTGATGAGCAAGGTGAGTGGTTTCATCAAGATATTAAATTGATGGAAAGATGGTATCAGGGCCGCTGGAATACCAATATAATGGGTGAATACTGTTGGTCACTTCACCGAGAAGTTGAGCAAGCGATTCACAAGCGAAAAAACAACATCAGGAGCTTTAAGGAGAAGAGGGAAAGGAAATATAAGCCAAAGCACGCATAAAACCTATGTAATAAAAAGGTATTTTCATGTTTATACTTGAATAAAAGTTTGTTCATATTGTAGCATTTATTTATTTTTATTTTCTATGGTATGCTCGGCTAATTATCTAGTTTCCGACGAAGTCACATTGTGACGAAACTGTGGGTGATAAAAGAAAATTGAGGTCAGATATGAATTCAGCACCAAAATTTACATAAGAATCAGCTATTAATGTTAAACAAGTTTTCAAAAAGTCATTTTTCGTCGGCCTGTGTAGTTTACATTAAAGATAAACCGAGGCAGTACTGTTAATGAAAAAATTTAGAGAATATTTAATTTTCCATTAAATAACGAACTAGTCACGCAAGTGATTGGGAAAGTTTCCATTAAAGATAAACCGAGACAGTATTTTAAACGAAAAAAAATTGATTTAATTTAAAGAATATTTTTTGATCATTTAAAGATGAATGCAGGGGATGATAAGGGTTTCCATTAAAGACATATAGAGAGTTTTAGAGAAAGTATGTAGAGACAATTTTTTAAGTGAAAAAACTGGTTGAATCTAAAGAATATTATGCATTCCATTAAAGATAAACTAGTCATGCAGGTGATGGTAAAAGTTTCCATTCAAGATATACTAAGACAGTATTTAAAACGAAATAATTTCAAGATAAAAAGAACTTTTTATATACCATGTTTTTAAATTTTCTGTCGAATCATATAAACTTGGCAATTCTATGTATTAATAAATACTTTTTAAAATTTCTTTTGATGAATTATCCAATCAACTTGAAAGAAAATGAAGTTAATTGGATGTTAACTTGCGTTTAACTTTTCGTTCCCGTTCCGGCCAATAGATGGCTGCTCCAGTCTACAAAACAAAATTAACTGAAAAAGGATTCAATTCTGCTTAAAGATGGCTAAAAGTATTAAAATAATGTGTTCTGAGCTATTCTAAAAGTTTCAAATGTCTAGTTAATCGGGAAGTTAGCTAAAAATCGATTGCAAGATTTGTACTGGAAAAACACACACACACAAACAAGAAAGCGAGTTAATAAAAACATGGTAAAAATTGGTTAAATTTAGAGAATATATTTTCATCCATTAAAGACAAACTAGTCATGCAGATGATGTCGAAAGTTTCCATTAAAGTTATACTGAGACAGCATTTTAACATAGGTTTACGTTCCTCCATAACGGTCCTCCGGAAAGCAAAATTTCAGATGTCTTGCGTCGTGAGTTATAATTCTGGCAGCGCGCCAAACCTACTCTGTACCGCTTGGGCAAGCAGTAAACAGTTAAACAGAAATGTACCAAAATGCATCAACATTTTGACAAACAAACACACACACACACACACACACACATATATATATATATATATATATATATATATATATATACTAGCTGAAAATCCGCACTTCGAGTACATTCAAATTAAATACAATGGTCAATGTATGCAATTAATGCCAATATATATATATATATTTATAATAAATACGGCGATCTATATATACAATTGATGTAGAAAAAAAATATATTTATAAAAAAACCACAAGGGATATTTTTATAGACAAAATAATGTCCAATCGTCTGCCGCATTAGCAAGAAAAAAAATATTTTTTTATCTATTTAGTTGTTATGCACGTGACGATAAATTTATTTAAAGTACCAGAAAAAGAAATCACGTGATCAGCATTTAATAAATTAAATTGTAAAAATTAATCTTTAAAAATTCACCAAAAATCAGAAAATAGAGGCAAAGATTCGATAAAGATTCATTTTAAAGGATTTTTATGATCTTTCTCGTGATATAAAATTTATAATCCTCAAATTATTATTTTAAATGCAAACTTAAAAAAAGTTACTAAAACAGCTTAAAAATTTAATTTTAAAAAATCTAAGAAGAATTTTTCAAAAATCTCTCTTAGTGCACTCCTACACTATAAGAAGAATCGCTATGCAAAATTTCAGCCCTTTAGGTCCAGCGGTTTGGTCTGTGCGTTGTATGTCAGTCAGTGAGTCAGTTACGGAACTGTTTTTTATATATATATATATATATATATATATATATATATATATATATAGAAAAAAGAGGTAAGCAATGATAAGTAATCCTTCGTTAATAGCCCCGCCTGTAAGAATCTGTTACGACCCTTCCGAATAAATCACCCAGACAGCCGGACCTCCCACAGCAGGTGAACAGCGAACAGTTCTATCTTTCAGCGTCAAGGTGTCTGCACACAAAGAATGGTGTTGCTTCTAGCCGCCGGGCCTGGGAGGACGTAAACTAATGACTAGTTCGACGTAAACTAATGACTATTTCGACGTGAACTAATGATTTTCAGATCAGCTGAATCATGGGAACCGAACACATGGCTTCGTGGTCAGGTGAATCACAGCCAACGGACATGATGTCACAAAATAGTGCCAGCCAACCAAAACTTGTGTAGTCACGTGACCGGAAGCACGGTTGCCAACGCCGCAGAAGAAATCCAGTTTTTTGGACAGATTTGGTCGAGACTCATCTAGAGGGCACCTATCGTCTACGTTGTCCTGGAGCGACCGACTTGATCCTGACTTTTTTTCAGAGCAGCCGCTCGAAGCTCTCGTCAACGAATACTTCACCCCGAAGTATAGCTATCTCAGAGCATCCTGCTCTACAGGATTCGTTATTTTATTTTCAGAGCTGTACGCTCTAGAGGCTGTGTACCGACCTTCTAGTTCCGCTGTGACTGTACGTGCATCTTATCATCGATATCAATTGGTTATTACGAAGGCCAGTTCCCTCTATGTCTAGAGGTAGATCAACACCTGTGTAAAGAGTGTAATAGATCAACACCTGTGTAAAAAGTTTCCGACTAAAATTTAATAAAACTGTATTTTAATTTAGTAGACTGACTCTGAACATTTTTAGCTACCCGGAGTCTGAAGATATCACAGTCTACTAATAATTGGTGGCAGCGTGTTTGGGATTGTCCCATTAATTAAAAATTGGCAATCCACCCCTTCGAATTAGGAAATTAGAGTAGGAAGCCCATCTAGGACTTTTTGTGCGGACGTCCCGTCCCAAGTGTGTGCATCACAGATACCAGTATATAGCAGCGAGCAGCCTACCAACAGTGGATTTGTGCAGCGATCAAGTATTGGGGCTGCATATTAAATAAGAAAATCCCCCAAGAACCAGCCTGGAAAGACTGCCTAGCTTCAATGAGAGCCTACAATCTAGTCTTCAAAATTAGACAAGGTAAGCCTGTTTTCTCATTAGAGGCAAAAGTAATTGATTGATTAATTAAAAGTAAATTAATTGATTAGAATCTGTGTAAATGTTAACATGTGTAAATTAATGTTTCATGGGAAATAACTATTGAATTGAAATAAGTAAATTATCTGTGAGAAATTAATTAATTGAGTCAAAAGTAAATTAATGAAGTATTAGAATTGTTTATGCAAAAGAATAAGGTAAAAATGAATTGTATGCAATGTGTTTAAAATTTTAAAAGAAAAGTAAATGAACAAATAGTTGTTAGATGAATACTAGAACTGTGGATAATCTGATTTAAGTACTTATTCTAAATTGAAATTAAGTAATTGTGTATTGCAAACTAATTTAGTCAATTATTGAAATTAAGAAATTGTGTATTGCAAATTAATTTAGTCAGTTATTGAACTTGTGTAGAGTGCTTAAGATTATATTGAAGTAGCATTGATTTATTATGTGTGTGAAATTTGGTCTGAAAAATTTTAAAAAATTTTTGAATTGTATGTGCCATGTTAGGATTTCAAACGAGTCTGTTAAACTGTAATCTTTCGGAGTAACCCCCCCCCCCCCTTTTTTCTTGGAAGAACGTAGCACTAGAATTCCCCGAATTGAGAGGGCTCTATTGTAAAGGCGTGAGAAAAGCGGACAACCAGTTCTTTTGTTGTGTTGAGGTCAAAATTCCGAGGGTTCCGGTAAGGTTAAGTTGTGGATAAATAGTTATTGAGGCAAAATGTCGTTTTTAACAAAATACAAGAAAATTGACTTGCAGAATTTGGCTTTGGAGCTGCGAGTAGAAATTCAAGAATCAGATAGAATAATTGACCTGGCAAGAAAAATTTCAGAAAGTGAAGGTTTCGAGGAAGTGAGCGCGAAAAATATTCTCGTAAATATTATAGAAGATCGAACATTGCAAGCAGAGCGCGATTTTGAGCTTGAAAAACTTAAAATCATACATATTGGGGAAAACAGTAGTGTGAATTCCTTGAACTCAGAAAGCGGAAACCCGTCTAGGCATGTTAAATCGGTAATGCAGAGGTATGATGCCGAAAAGATAGACATAGCTTTATTCTTAAATCTGTTTGAGAGGCAAGCTAGGAAATTGCAAATTAATGATTGTGATTTAGTGTCAGAGTTACTCAGTCTTTTGCCGAGCGAAATAGCGGGAATAATCATCAGGGAACCTGAAGAAAAAAATGATAATTACGAATATGTTAAGTCGGTACTGCTAGACAGGTTTAAACTCAGTGCCGAAGCATTCCGTACGAAGTTCCAAACCCATCAACGGCAGAACGGTGCTTTGTGGAAAGATTTAATATTTGAATTGAGGAGCTATTTAGAGGGATGGTTAGATGGAATTGAAATTAAAGATTTTGAGTCACTCAAAGAACTTATGGTAGCCGACCAAATAAAGCGACGCGTACCAGCGGAAATCAAAGATCATTTCGTAGATGTATGGGGAACACTAAATGATCCTATAACTTTAGTAAGTAAGCTAGACGCGTATGAGTCGACCCGCCGATTCGTAAAGAAACCGACGCAAATTAAACCACCCGAGAATAGAAAGGTAGACCGCCCCAAGCAGTCAGAGAAAGTTAGTCCCGCGACGAAAACGGGAGTAGAGAAATCAGGCCCAAAAGAGTGGAGCAACGCTGCTAACAAAAATAATAACGATTGGAGGACCAGGGAGTATGAGAAGCGAAGTGGCCCCACTTGCTTTCAGTGTGGTCAGAGTGGTCATATCCGCCCAAACTGTCCCGAATTAAAAAAATCCAGCGAGATCATAAACAATCTAGCTACGACGGAAGATTTTTCTCCTGCGTTTAAGCCCTACTTGAGCGAAGCTCGCGTGAATCAGGTCCAAACCGTAGTATTGCGTGATAGCGGGAGTTGCGTAGATTTGTGCCCCGCGAAATTAGTTAAACCCGGAGATTTCACCGGAGAAAATATTTGGCTCAAACAGCCCTTGGAAAATGAATTTAGATGTCTACCCTTAGCTCGAGTAACACTTGAGAGCCCAGAATTCGGCCAAGTGATAACAAAAGCCGCCGTGGTAGGTCAGAGTGTGGAAATGAACCACTACTTGCTGGGGAATGCCACTCAGGAGCTGATAGAAGCGCAAAAATTAAAACCAGCTAGCGTTAATGCAGTCACCCGAAGTCGAGGTAAGCAGGAGGAAATTCAAAAGGGAAATTCTGCAGAGAACGGTGAAGCGGTCGAACGACTAACGGAGTCGCCAGAGTCAGACGTTAATTCGCCGGATGACTTAGAACCTATAGAATTACCGGTAGTGGTAGAAACTGACGAGTCATTAGGGGAAGTGAGTGCCGACACTTTCGCTTTAGAGAAAAAAAATTGTCCTGAACTTGCACCTATTTGGGAAAAAGTTAAGCAACAGAAAACCCTGGAATTTGTGGTCGAAAACGAATTACTTTTTAGGAAATCGCGAGATCACAGAGGGGAGGAAAGAAAACAATTGATTATACCAACTAAGTACAGGTCTAAAGTTTTAAGTTTATGCCATGATGGCATCGGATCGCACATGGGAATGTCAAAAAGTAAAGACAAATTATTGAGATATTATTTTTGGCCCCAGTGCATAAAAGAGTGTGAGGACTTTGTTAGATCGTGTGACCTCTGCCAAAGAATAGGGAAATCACAAGAACAAAAGAAAGCCCCGCTTAAATTAGTCCCAGTAATTACGGAGGTTTTCACAAAAATTAACGTG
The DNA here is from genome assembly GCA_907164885.2 of Dolomedes plantarius. Lineage (NCBI taxonomy): Eukaryota > Metazoa > Arthropoda > Arachnida > Araneae > Dolomedidae > Dolomedes > Dolomedes plantarius. The sequence continues at coordinate 41,051,865 of OU015497.1, forward strand.
GATATTGTGGGTCCATTGCCGATTTCTCCAAAGGGAAATCGATATATATTAACTGCGTTGTGCATGGCATCCAAGTACCCGGAAGCCATACCTTTGAGTGCTGTAAACTCTGAAAATGTGACGGGGGCTCTGTTAGAAATTTTCAGTCGGATAGGGTTCCCGAAGGAATTACAATTAGATAATGCTACCTATTTCACCAGCAATTTAACGACCACGTTTCTGGAGAAATTCGGAATTAAGGTGACGAGAAGCTCAATATTTCATCCGCAAAGCAATCCCGTTGAGCGTTTTCACCGCACCATTAAACGGCTCCTGAAAGTTATCTGCCTTGAAGCAAAAGAAAATTGGGAAGTAGGATTACCCTCAGCCATGTTGGCTCTTAGAAATGTCACACATTTATCAACTGGATTTAGTCCGGCGGAATTGATATTTGGGAAGAATTTAAGGGTGCCGGAAACACTACTTTTTGAAAAATGGTGTAGGAAGTCGCCGGAGACTAATGTGGTTACAGAGTATGTTTTCAAGCTGATGAACAGGCTACGGAACTGTCAGGAGATCGCTTCCGAAACCGAAAGGGAGATCAAAGTTAAAAGGAAGGCTTATTATGATAAAGGGTCAGTGAGGAGAGAGTTTAAAGTTGGGGAGAAAGTTTTGGTTTTATCCTCTTGCCCAGCAAACAAATTTGCCGTTAAGTGGGTGGGACCTGGAGAAATTGAGAAGAAATTGTCAGAGACAAATTACATTGTAAAAATGCCGGGGAAGACTGACAAGGTACAGGTGTACCACGTAAACCTATTAAAACCATACCACCAACGTATGGAATGTGTAAATTTAATTATGTGCGAAGAAATTACAAATGAGAACAGCGAAACTGACCTAGAGATCCAATACCCTGTATCAAGCCCGAATATTTTCGACTACCAGGAGATTATTAAGGGTAGCATGTTAGAAGAGAGATGTACTCCCGAACAAATCCTAGAGTTAGGTGAGTTGTTACAAAACCATCAGAAATTATTCTCGAACGATCCGAGCCGAACGCATCTAATTGAGCATGATATTGAGCTCATTAGTGACAAACCAATTAGATCCAAACCCTATAGGACTTCACCGCGGCAAAATGAGATCCTAAAAACCGAAATTAAAAGAATGTTAGATCTAAAAATCATCGAAATTGGAGAGTCGGATTATACCTCTCCAATGATATTAGTCGAAAGTCCAGGTCGAGAGCCTCGCCCATGTGTGGATTACAGACGCCTTAACTCCGTTATCAGAACAGAGTATTATCCACTACCGAACATGGATGACCGTATCGAGAAAGTGGCCGCCGCTAAATTTATTACGGTAATCGATTTGACTAAGGGTTATTGGCAAATCCCCTTGAGCGCTAGGGCGCAAAGACTTGCGAGTTTTGTGACTACTTTTGGGACATATCGCCCCTTAGTCCTTCCCTTCGGGTTAGTGAATGCGCCCTATTGCTTCTCAAAATTTATGGCGCAGCTACTTCAGGGATGTGACGACTTCTGCGTTCCATATTTGGACGATGTCGCCATATTCTCTGAAAATTGGCAAGATCACCTAAAACATCTAGATATGATCTTGAAGAAAATAGCTTCTGCCAGGCTAACGATCAAACCTTCCAAGTGCAAATTCGCACAAGGTTGTGTTAAGTATTTGGGACACATGGTGGGAGAAGGACGTCGGACGCCGACCGAAGCAAAAATTAAAGCAGTAGTAGATTTTCCTACACCGCGGGATAAGACCCAAATCCGACAGTTCCTTGGACTTAGTGGTTATTATGCTAGATACATTCCTAACTATGCGGTCATAGCTGAGCCGCTGACGCGGGCGTTAAAAGGAAAACACAGAAAAGAGAGGGTTCAATGGTCGGAGGAGTGCAATGCAGCGTTTCAAGAGTTGAAAACGAAACTAACTGAGAAACCTGTTTTGTACGCCCCAGACTTCGCCAAAGAATTTATCCTGCAAACCGATGCATCCGACATTGGTATCGGTATAATATTGGCACAAAAGGGACCGGAGAATACTGACCATCCAGTGTTGTACCTTAGTAAAAAATTTACTAATGCAGAAAAGAAGTTTTGCACCACCGAAAAAGAGTGCGCAGGCATAATATACGCCATAAAGAAACTAAGACATTACCTGGATGGGCAGAGATTCACCATCGAGACGGATCATAATCCGCTCGTTTTTCTTAAAACGAATGCGGGAAATAACCCAAGGCTTATGAGATGGGCTCTTGCCTTACAGCCTTTCAATTATCAAATTGTCCACAAATCTGGTAAATTGATAGGTCATGCCGATTGCCTAAGCCGTTTCATGGCAGAATAGAAACCTTAAGTCAGGCGTAATGTTGTAAATAAATTAATGTAGAGTGTGAAAATAATTAATGAATTGTGTAAATAACTTAGTGTATTAATGTGTTAGGTAACCTAGTAATCATAATGTATTAGAATAAATGTATTAATGGTGTAGTAAATTAAATGCATTGCCTCTAATGATGTATCAGGTGAGCTGTGTCTAAAAGTGATTTTCAGATTTTGCCATTATGCCAAAATCTCCTTCAAGGAGGGAGGGGTTGTAAGAATCTGTTACGACCCTTCCGAATAAATCACCCAGACAGCCGGACCTCCCACAGCAGGTGAACAGCGAACAGTTCTATCTTTCAGCGTCAAGGTGTCTGCACACAAAGAATGGTGTTGCTTCTAGCCGCCGGGCCTGGGAGGACGTAAACTAATGACTAGTTCGACGTAAACTAATGACTATTTCGACGTGAACTAATGATTTTCAGATCAGCTGAATCATGGGAACCGAACACATGGCTTCGTGGTCAGGCGAATCACAGCCAACGGACATGATGTCACAAAATAGTGCCAGCCAACCAAAACTTGTGTAGTCACGTGACCGGAAGCACGGTTGCCAACGCCGCAGAAGAAATCCAGTTTTTTGGACAGACTTGGTCGAGACTCATCTAGAGGGCACCTATCGTCTACGTTGTCCTGGAGCGACCGACTTGATCCTGACTTATTTTCAGAGCAGCCGCTCGAAGCTCTCGTCAACGAATACTTCACCCCGAAGTATAGCTATCTCAGAGCATCCTGCTCTACAGGATTCGTTATTTTATTTTCAGAGCTGTACGCTCTAGAGGCTGTGTACCGACCTTCTAGTTCCGCTGTGACTGTACGTGCATCTTATCATCGATATCAATTGGTTATTACGAAGGCCAGTTCCCTCTATGTCTAGAGGTAGATCAACACCTGTGTAAAGAGTGTAATAGATCAACACCTGTGTAAAAAGTTTCCGACTAAAATTTAATAAAACTGTATTTTAATTTAGTAGACTGACTCTGAACATTTTTAGCTACCCGGAGTCTGAAGATATCACAATATATATATATATATATATATATATATATATATATATACAAAAGAGGTAAGCAATGATAAGTAATCCTTCGTTAATAGCCCGCGATAGTTTTGTTAGAAGAGACTACCTGAAATTTTTTTTATAAAAAAACTGGTTGAATCTAGAGAATATTTTTGGTCCATTAAAGATAAACAAGTCATGCAGATGATGGTGAAAGTTTCCATTCAAGATATTCTGATAACGTATTTTAAACGAAAAAATTTTTTAATATATAGAACATTATTTGTTCCACTATAATTGTTAGGAGAAGAATTTCAGATGCAGTATAGCATTATACAGACAATCAGTTGCCATTATCGAGGGGATTAGGTTAGAAAAATAACTTGTTTGTATAAGTTACGTATAAGGAATATAGACAGTTTAGGACACGCAAACCAGCCATTGACGCTTGTATCCACACGTGGCATAAAAGAGGGAAATCGATAACATTTACACAATGGAAAAAGCTCTTTGATAGACATACAAAAAGAAACTTCAGACTTAATAGGGTGGGTCGTTGAAATCCACGGAGTAAGCAGTTTCTATTTCCTATTTCTTGCAAAATAATTATCACCGGATCAAAGTTGAAATTCATGAATATAATAACCATCATCTTGATCCTTGGAAAACAATGTTTCTAATATATAGTTTCATTTTTTTTTAATTAAAAAACTCCCTGAAAAATCTTTTATAAATACTTTTGAATGAAGCATGAAAAATACCGTGGAATATTCGTCTTTACGTCTTATGCAAGAGTCTAAAACTGGAAAACAATTTTTTTCTCTGGTCATCCTTCGTCATGAATGACGACGTCTGTCTAGAACAGATGCTATTTCGCCAAAGACGCATTCAAAAGCTGCATAAAAATTCATAGTGCACAGTTTTATATTCATATATTTATATTCATCTCCCAGAAGTGCTCTTACCCTTAAAAGTGTGTTTTGAATATATATTTATCATTTTTTGAGAGGAGAAGAAATGAAATTTTTTTCAACAAATGAAAATAACCGATTTACTTACGTGTTGCGAACGTGTGCGTGCGTATATGTATGTATACGCATATATGTTTACGCATCTAAATACTAATTGAATATATATATATTTGTTAAAACTTAATCATAAATTTATTCATATACTGTATATATATATATATATATATATATATATATATATATATATATATATATATATATATATATATATATATATATATATATATATATAAATTTATATAAATATATATATATATATATATATGTATATATATATATATATATATATATATATATATATATATATATAAATTTATATAAATATATATATATATATGTATATATATATATATATATATATATATATATATATATATATATATATATATATATATATATATATATATATATATATATATATATATATATACATATATAATTTTTTAAACAACTACGTCATTATTTTATGAAATCTCCCTTTCCATCTACAGAATTCCTGCAGCACTTAAAAAAGAAAATTAATTCTTGTAGAAAAAAGAAGTTGTTGAGTGTGCCAACTATTCATGTGTTCTCTCGAAGCTGCAGAATTTGCATTACTCTTTCCTCACTGTGTCGACGGTTTTTGCGTAATCTGGAGTATAACTAAAACACAAACTATTTCTGAGGCACGATTCCAAAGGCTCGTCAGTTAAAGTAGTCCAGCATTGATTTTTCTTATTTTGAGAAAACATCGATTCTCTCAAAGACTTCAAGCTAAAGTATAGCAAGCAAACTTCACTCACACTTTTCGAAACACACTTTTCCAAAATAGGAAAACTTATCTTTCGTTGCACACATTTCAAAAATTTGTTTTCAAATGTCCTTGCTTTGATATTAATATCATTTTCTAATGCAATGATTTCTGCTCCAAGTCTCAGACTATCCAGATGCCAAATTAACTCTGAAAGACTTCCAGAGACTTTCACTGATTACATTTTGAGGAAACTCATGAATATAGACTATATGATTAGTCATTCTTTGATATCTTGGATATGGTTTTCAATTTTGCAATGACGTCCTAAATTTCTCTTATTTATTTATTTTCGTTGAGGTTAACTGAAGAAAAACTATATTGGCGCTATACAGGGTAAACTAGAAAAATTCTTATTTAAAAAAAATATTTACATTATCGAAAGCACATTTTTCTGCACTTCTTACAAAAGCAAAATACTTAAATTTTAAACATACTCCTGAATGAAAGATGTTAAATTCTTTAAACAAGGAATCATAACAATGCTGTATCTATCTTGATACAAAAAAGTTTTGCACTATCTCAAAAAATGTTTAATTTTTTTAAATTCCTTTGTAAAGCGAAAACAATTACCACTGAAGTATGATGAACAAAAATACTTACAAACGGCTGCTGAAACAAACTAAAATACAATCGTAAATACATGGTAGAAACGCTATGATTTTAATATATTTTTATTCTTCATTTCTAGCATTGGTATTTGATATAACATCATTCGCTAATGTGTACCAATACACAGCACAAACAGCATAAGAGAATAAAATACATAAAAATTAAAAAGATTACGTCTAAAACTGACTGTGGAGGACACAATGGATTTAAAAAAAATATGAAGTTAATTTAAAAGAGCAGGGTACTGCAGAGTACAGAAAGCTAAGTCTAATTCCACTCCTAAATATTTTTATTCATCAGTGAAAATTTCGGATGTTAGATGCAAAGTAGGCTAAAATGAGTTATCAAACCAGGTATGTTTGAAAAATCAAGGACTACTGTAGGGTACAGAAAGCGAAGTCCAATTCCACTCCTAAATATTTTTATTCATCTGTGAATATTTGGGATGCTAAGTCCAAAATGGGCTAAAATGAGTTATCAAACCAAGCATGTGTGAAAAATCAAGGACTACTGTAGGGTACAGAAAGCTAAGTGGTATTCTACTCCTAAATATTTTTATTCATCAGTGAAAATTTCGGATGTTAGGTCCTAAATGGGCTAAAATGAGTTATCAAACCAGGCATGTTTGAAAAATCAAGGACTACTGTAGGATACAGAAAGCTAAGTCCAATTCCAATCCTAAATATTTTTATTCATCAGTGAAAATTTCGGATGTTAGGTGCAAAATAGGCTAAAATGAGTTATCAAACCAGGTATGTTTGAAAAATCAAGGACTACTGCAGGGTACAGATAGCTAAGTCCAATTCCAATCCTAAATATTTTCATTCATCAGTGAAAATCTGGGATATGTGAAACAAAACATAAACATGTTAGTTTTCAATCTCGTTTTTCTCAAAACTACGATTTTGGACTTGACACCCTTTACACAGTAAACACAGAATTATGAGCAATCCTTGATATGTACAGCATCTAAAGACCTGCAAAAAATACAGCTTGGGCTAGGAAACACTTTGATTAGGGATAGGTAGTTCATCAAACTGTCATGTCCGGTGATTTTAACATGTCAAAATTATATAATGTAGTGAGGAAATATTACTCAAAAAGTTAGAGTTCCTCAAATAACTGCGATTTTTCAGTTTGTAAAAAAAAAAACAGTTAAAGGAACTCGGAACCCTAGAGAAGGGTCGTTTTTATGATACCTGCAGATGGAAATAAAAATTAAACACAGTGTATAAGCACGTTAGAAACATACATGGTGGAAAAAAATAAGAATTTTGAGAAAATAAATTAATAAGCAGAAAATATTTGCATTAACAAACATATTGTGACGCCATTCTTAAGTGACGCCATAAGAAAGGGACAGACGTATGAGGAATGCAGTTTAAAAAGATATTTCAGGTAGTCACTTCTAACGAAACTACCGCGGGTTATTAACGTAGGATTACATCGTTGCTTACCTCTTTTATATGTATATATGTATGTGTTATGTATATATATATATATATATATATATATATATATATATATATATATATATATATATATATATATGTATATATATATAGTCAATTGCGGTTAATTGGACAGCGGATTAATCGGAACAGCCGGTTATTAGGACCAAAATGATCGCGTCCCGACGTGGTCCGATTAACCGGAATCGACTGTATACACACACACACACACACACATATACATATATATATATATATATATATATATATATATATATATATATATATATATGTGTGTGTGTGTGTGTGTGTGTGTGAGTCAAAATTCTGACGCATTTTGGTACTTTTCAGTTTAACTGTTTACTGCTTGCCCAATCGATACAGACTGGGTTTGGCGCGCTGCCAAATTTATAACTCGAGAGGCACGGACGGACTGTTTTAGCGTGTGAAATTTTGCTTTCCGGAGGACCGTTATGGAGGAACGTAATCCTACGTTATAAGTAAAATGAATAAATGTCTTAGGCTCTTTCAAGTTTTTCAAGAATGCTTCAATGTAGCTAGCAAACCTACAGATTTGAGAAAAGTCTATATTATCTGATAACTACTTTACGAAAACTGTTTTTAAATATATATAAATAAAAGTCGAGTTCATTACGAAATTTATTTTCGCGGAATATTTCTCACCAAATAAATATATCCGACCAAAATAACGGCTTTGGAGAAGTTGTTTTATCAGTTTGTGAGTACTTCTCCCGCAAATATCTTCTTTCCATTAAAACCTCACCACCTGCTGCGTAGAAGTAATAACTACGGGAAGGTCTTCAATACCCGGCCCTTTTACCCCCATCGGTACAGGTGAGGGAAAAACACAGTCTTTCTCTAAAGGGCGCAACAACTTTCCTTAATTAAATGTCTGTCTCTTTGATCACTTTTTATCGTTCGTGATCAGTAACAAGTGTGCCATCTGTGTATATCTTCGAGAATCCAGGGAGGAGAATTTAATGTCTCATCCAGAGAGCATGAATGAGGATTTTTAACGTAGGATTACGTTCCTACATAACGGTCCTCCGGAAAGGTAAATTTCAGTCGCTAAAACAGCCCGTCCGTGCCTCGCGAGTTATAATTTTGGCAGCGTGACAAACCCAGTCTGTATCGCTTGGACAAGCAGTAAACAGTTAAACAGAAAAGTACCAAAATGCGTCAAAATTTTGACATGCATATATGTATACATATATACATAACACATGCATACATATATTCATACAAAAGAGGTACGCAACGATATGTAATCCTATGTTAAATACTCGCGGTGTTTCATTAGGAGATACTACAAGAATTTTTTTTGTTTGTTTAGTGATTATAGATGAGTGGAATTGAGTGATATACAACTATTGTATCATGGATTTTATAAACATTAATTCGCAAAAAAAGTATTTCTCACTTTGGTAAAAGCTTATAATTTTAACAAGAGGAATTCAGGAAGGAAATTTTTACATAATGGATAAGTTAACCGCAAAACCATGTTTTTTTCACAAAATATTCAACACCCCTATCTATTTATCTCTCTCTCTCTCTCTGTATATATATATATATATATATATATATATATATATATATATATATATATATATATATATATATATATATATATATTATATATATATATATATATAAATATATATATATATTTATATATATATATATATATATATTTATTTATATATATATATATATATATATATATATATATATATATATATATATATATATATATATGTGTGTGTGTGTGTGTGTGTGTGTGTGTGGGCGGGCACATATGTATACGTGCAACTATGTATGTATAAAGTCCTCTCTTTTGTTTTATACATAGTTTTAAGTTAATAATGGACAGGGTAAATAACTTAATTGACTGTGTATACTGACTTGATTTACTTTAGAAAATATATACATTTCATCAAATCTTATACTCTCTATATCCCAGCGTCCTCAGTGATATGATCTTTTTCATACATTATTTGCCTCGCGAGAGAGAAAAGTTTCTCAGCATATTCTCTTAGTCCCTTAGATGGATTGGATATAGGGACAAGATGCATATAAAATGTTATATATCATGTACATAAATACATATATATATATATATATATATATATATATATATATATATATATATATATATATATATATGTAAATTAAAAAATACCATGGGCAGCAAAATGTACTTAGTTAATGAATATATTTTTCGTAAGGGCGAAATGCCGTTTTTGATAACGTAACTCATTTTTAAAATAAAATACTATTCATAAAGTTATGAATTATTCCATTGCTCCCGTAGTCCGTTACTGCAATAACGGGAAATATATATATCATTATTTTTTTTCGTCAAGCAGAATTGTTTATACAAGAATTGTATCAAATGAAACTCTAAAAAATAATTATAATAGTTCAGCTGAATTTGTTTACTCGATTTTTCCATACTTTGCTTCCTAAGGTGTCTCGTAAATTTCTTCTTTTCATTAAATCTCCGACACCTGCTGAGTAAAAGTAATCACTATTGGTATATCCATCAATTTTTCCCCGTAGACGCGGAGAAAAAGACACAGCTTTTTCCCTCTTCAAGCCATAATAATTTTCCTTAAATGTCCTCTACTTCATTCATTCATTTACTTTTTCACTACGTGTGGCCAGAAATGAGTTCGGTCTTATATGTATTTTTCCGTGGGCAGAAAAGTGTTTAAGGAGAACTTTTTTCACCTTTTACCTATGAATAAATATAGGCCGACACCAACACTCTTATGACTTATGTATCAAGAGAATTTAAATTATATATATATATATATATATATATATATATATATATATATATATATATATATATATATATATATATATATATATTTATATATATATATACATATACATATACACACACACATATACATACATACATATATATATATATTATACAATAGATGAAAAAATTACAGATTTACTCATTAAAAACTACGACAATCACAATAAAAAAAGAAGATGAACTAGAGCATAATAATACGTGCATAGATCGCAACAGTATCTGCGTAAGAAGGAAACTACATAAAATTTGAAAATGAGAAAACTAAAGCTAGAAGCCTAGAAGACGGACTAAAATAGGAACCAGAAATCAAACAGTTTAACGGTATTACCACTTAAAATTCAAAAACAGTCCTTCGTGAATTGATAATGCCTGGCACTGTTGGCAAAGAGATATTATAATTAAACTGCTTCAGATCAGGCTGTCTTGTTTTGGTTGTCGCCATTTGATGGTTAGCGTCAATGGAGTGATCTCGGGTTCAAACACAAATTATGGCATGGGTGTTCTTGTGTTATCAGATATTTTTATACAGCAGCAATACAAATTCAGGCTTTTCGTATATACGACATGTTTTTTCTTTTGTTTTCTTCAGAAATATTTTTAGCAAAATGTTCACAGTTATGTAATATATTTTAAACAATTCCTCTTTTATTTACAGATGAAAGTAAAACAAATTCGATCGATTATTTAAAGGTGATGCTAGACATAAGAGCTTGTGTTTGCTCACATCGAATTTTACGACAAGACATATCGACATGTAAAATCTAAGTGTCACGTATCACATGTAATATTCGCTTAGCTCGTATTGATTGACCGCTCAAGAACATTCTTTAGGCGATTTTTAGGTTAGATATAACAACGAAATAACTAAATTTATTTAATTCTAAATTCTTTGTATTATTGTTTTTTTTCCGATACTGGGAATAAAGGAGAATTCCGAAATAATTCAGTTCTTAATCCGTAGAATCTTTTATATTAGCAAAGTTAGTTTAGATATCTATGTTTTTTACTAAATTTGAATTGTAGTTTCTACTTTAGATGTTTTCTTAGACTTACTGGATTAGTTGATAATGCACCATATAATTTTTATATAACAATTTTTTCTCATTTCCCAATTGTTTATAGATATAGAACCCGTGATCTTTATATAAGTGGCTAAGAAGATGACTGTTTAAACCAACTATTTAGTATCCCCACGGCAAACTCTTATGCTGCGTTTGCATTCAAGTGCTCTGTTCTGCTCTGCTCGGGGGAAACCAGTGATTTATGTTCACTGCGTACTCCGTATATGCGTGGATCTCCTTCTCTGGCGGTCCTGATACAGAGCATCAAAGATCCCGGGAGTCAAATGGTGTCAAGCGGGGGCGGGGGACACTAGATCAAGAAACACGAGGGACCTTGGGGGCGGGAATGGGGGGGTTCTAAATGGGGGGATATCTGGAAGGCACGTGTTCATTCACATCGCTTTGGACGGGTAGGGTTACCGTGACTAATGTGATGACAGGAGTCGGGGGGGGGTCTCCATGCAGAGAACTCTGCATGAATGCATATGCACCATTACGGTTTAAAACTGCAGCTTGAGAGATGTGTTGTTGTTGTTTTTGCTAATGCCCCCCCCTGGTTGGAGGTTCCATTTACCAGGTCCTAATAGCGCATATAGATTGGTGCAGAGTTCTCTGCCTGCAGACCTCCGACTCCTGTCATCACATTAGTCACGGTAACAGTAGACACGGTATTTAGAACCACCCCCATTACCGCCCCCAAGGTTTCTTTTATCTGGTGTCTCCCCCGACCCCGCTCGACACCATTTGACCCGCTGACCCCCCGCCCTTTCTTTGATGGACCGCCAGAGGAGGCGATCCACGCATAGTACAGAGTACAGAGTGAACATAAATCACTGGATTACCCAAGGCACAGGCAGAAAACTCTGCACCAATGTATATGCACCATGATAGGCTATTGAGCTGAAATGGGTGGCTCATGTTTTGAATTAGCACCACAAGGGTCGGAGTCCGACTTGGCTAAATGATCGGTGCCGTAAATTTGAACCGAGTCAAGTGACGAGACCGGAACACTTGACCCCGCACTTCCAGAAGTAATTTTGAGAATTTGGAGGGCATTGCAGCCACGACATATTTTACGTGACCCGGCCACCGTTAGTGAACACGGTGGTGGATTTGCAGCGACGAGCCTCGAACCAGGGACGTTCAAATCACTGGCCCGCTACTCTTGCCAACTGGGCTACCGCACCCTGAAAGATGTGTGATATTTTTGAAAGACATGTGAATTTTTTAACCAATGTTGCGGAACAAGGAATTATAATGAAAAGAGTCGGTTCTCTTTTCAATTGGTCTGAGAAATAGTTATTCCTAGAGTTTGATCCGTTTCCCTTTTCTGACGAAAGACACATAAATCCTTTGTTTTTCCATTTACTCAAGGCATATTAGGCCCAGATGAAAATAAGGGAGGGCCAGAGATTCTCAAGTACCCTCTGAAATTCAAATATTTGCATATCATAATAATTTATTAACCAAAAATGACCCTTAATTATGTTTTTAATAAGAAAACACAATTCTTATCTAGCTAATACCGCTGAATATCTTAGTTTGAACTTCCACTAACTAATTCCAACACGTGGATATTCTCCCATATACAGTGGGAGCTTCTTCATTATATGAACACTCAGTGGAGGAAGTGACGGTACTCCCAATGAAAGACAGGATAGCACCATCCATGTGTTGGCCAGGATTCGAACCCAGGGTGTCGACCTTCATCGCTTTACCTCTACGTGATATTAACGCCTGTTGCAAAAAACTCGTTCGTGCTTTGTTCGTCGTACCTAATTAATCTATGTTTCTTCTTAGAGTTTGGACAGTACAGTTCAAAGTTATGTCAAGAATTGGTTCCGGTAGAATTTAGCAAGAGCTTTGCAGACAATAAGCCGTAAAATTATTGATAAACTGCTTGCAATTTCGGGTGCCAATACTTTACCGTTAGACTTACGATATAAATCTGGAAAAAGTAATGAGGCTTGCGACTTTATTGCTCTTATTCTACGAGTATAATTGTAAGATTGGTATGAATATTCATATCTTATAGTCAAAACGTTTTGGATTATTGGTCTGAAGATGGCTACATCTCATGCGATTTGGAGTCTGTTGGATAGACGATTGAGTGTTTTGGAATACAGTCACGAGAAGAGATAATGTACAGCTGTAATCCCCATCATGAAAGAAGAAATTTATTGAGATGTGCTGAGAGACTAAAGGCCTTTAGGATTCTGTTGTTCATTAATTTTGTTCTTTCATTAATCTATCACATATAAATAGCCTATAACTACTCTGTTGGTAGAAGTTACCAGGTTCGGCTCTAGTCCAGAGTTGTTTTTTTTTTTTTTGGGGGGGGGGCTCTTAGGGATATATATATATATATATATATATATATATATATATATATATATATATATGTATATTAAATAAATATATATATATAAATATATATACATATATATACACACACACACACACACACACACACATATATATATATATATATATATATATATATATATATATATATATATATATATATATATATAATCTTATCTTTTCATGTTTTTGGTTCCTGGCTGTAGTAGCTTTAGTACTCATACTGGTTTTTCTCTTTCAACTATATTTTATATATATATATATATATATATATATATATATATATATATATATATATATATATATATATATATATATATATATATATATATGTATATATATATATATATATATATATATATATATATAAAGTCAACTTTCATACACTGCAAAAAAAGTATAAGTGACGAGTTTTATTTATTTGCACGGTTCTCTTAAGCTGAAATAAAAATAGCGAAGTATAGCATAAGCAACAATAGCGTCGTACCTTAAAAGTTTTGAGTGATTAAGGATGAGAAAACAAAGAAAAGGTAAAACAAGTGAGTGATTTTTCAATTTCGGTTATAACCAGCAAACCGAATCTTCAAAGGTAGTTTTTCAGAGTCACTTGATATAAATCGATGATACTCTCAATTGCGACACCCCCCCCCCCCCCCTTCTTCGTGGGAAGAAGAAAGACAAGAAACGACGTCAGTCTGACGTCAAAAGCTACAGCAGTGACTGTTTGACATGTCAGGTATGAAAATTATCATACGTTCACGTTATAAAGGAATGACGCTTGTATTATAGAAGAACAATATTTTCTCGAGTTTAAAAAGGAAAAAAAATATCTCTGATGCTGTTTTTTTAATGTAAAAAAAATTCTATTGCTATGACCAATATTTTTAAATACTGTAAGCTAATGCAATTCGAGAATAATGCTTTCTTTCATCTTGCGAAATACACATCTAAAATTGTGACATTTTTAAAAGAAAAGACTTTTATAAGTAGAAATAGGGACATTTCACGTGATAAATTCATTCTTTTTCGATAAAATAAACTGTGAAGGTTGCAAAAATTTCCTAGAGCTTACACACGAAAACATCAAATATATATTGGCTCCTTTTGTCACTAACTTCGGCTTGGAGTACTGCGGCAATTTCGTGATATACGAAGAAAACAACACTGGCGATGTTAGGAATTTTCACTTTTCATATGGCTTTCTTTGCAACTTACACTCCCTTTCTTTTGAGTCATTGGGATATAATTCTTGCACAATTTCATTGTTTTTTGTTTGTTACTTTTTATCGGCTATCCTCATCTTTCCCACATCTTAATTTTCCCCATGCGTTCACCTAACGGTCCAATATTGTTCTTTCGAACGATCTATATATTTAAGTTGCTAAGCCGACTTTTTGGGCAGTCCGATAGAGAAAACTACTGCATCCATTTACTTCATTTTGGCCTTAAACGAAAGATTGTAATCTGTAGATGTGTCAAATTTGGTTTTTGTAACCGCAATTTCTATTAATGAGTGATAATTTACAGTTCAAAATTGATTTCTGCGCATGCTCAGTGACATGCTTTAACGATAAACACGTTTATTCCGAGGAGTGTCTCTAGATATCTCTCTGTCATTTTTATTTTTATGATAATTATGTTTGTGAAATAAAAGATTAAACCTGATGGAAATTGTTTATTTCGCGCTGTTTAATGAGCGATAATTTACAATTAAAAATTGCTTTCTGCCCATGCCCAGTGACATTTGTAAATCTGGCTTTAGATACTCACTAAGCAAGATGCCACTCAAACACATTAATTTGTTTCTGTGCATTATTATGAGTTTGGCAATGATGTGTTGAGTATAATTTGTGTATTAATACATTTATTTACTATCTAGCCGTCATGTTTTGACGGGTTCCAACTAGCTTACAATAACTATCTGCAAGAAATGGGGATCGAGTTCGGGTCCTTCAACCGATAGGCCCTCGAGATCCCAACTTATTTATTCTTATTTTCGAATCCCTTGTCGTGAAGAGCAGAGATTCGTTTTCACAAGTTGCTTGATTTAGTTCAGCATATACTTATTCTGAAGGCATTCACCCACATGATCCTGCAAATGTTTTTTTTTCATAATATGAGTACCCAAAAGATGAACAAACTTATTACCTATTAGGGGACAACACGGGAATATCCATGAGATCTGAATTCAAATCCACGCTGTGGAAGTTTGATACCGTACTATGAGGATGGCTATCCAGAGCAGTAAAACATCGTTGCGTTTCCGAAATTGCGATACATTTAACTATGGCGTCTTTATTCAACGCTGCCCTCCCCCCAACCTTCGACTTGGGTACTGTGCATAAGTGGCGCATCCAGGGGGGCACAAGGGACCCTGCCCCCTCCAAAAGAAACAGAAATTTCATTATGAATATTGATTTTGCATTATAAATATTTTTATCCATTCATCTCGCCCCCCCCCCATGCATTATAAATATTTTTATCCGTTCATCTCGCCCCCTCCCAAGAAAAAATCCTGGGTGCGCCACTGCTGTGCATAGGCGTAGCGTCGTGCCCCCCCCCCCCCCACCCAACTTAACTTGAAATAAATTGAAACGTTATTAGAAGTTCAGTTAAAATCAGAAAATTGTAGAAAACTTTGAAGAAAATTGGTTTTTTCTCCTCTTTTTGAAACTGTGAAACTGAAGATTCCGATTAGGTCTTTAGCCTTAACATAGTTTTTAACAATGGTATGATCCATAACAAAAATTCAATGCTATTTTTTTTCTCATTTTATTTATATTATACTTATTTTTCTCATTGTATAACTTTTGAATACTACTCAAACATCAATTGTATTGTTATTCAATTTCAAAAAATCATAATCATAAGGACCGTCCGGCAGCCAATGCGCTGAGGAGAGCCCTAGCTGAGTTCAGTTCGTGCCCCCCCCCCAAAAAAAAAAATATATATATATATATATATAAGCACGCTACGGCTATGGTACTGTGAGTCTACATATGCTTCTGTCAACATCTTGTCGGCACTATGGAAAGGTGATTCGTGACGCTAGCCTTTTATGGTTCAGGTAAAAATTAGATTAATTAGAGCAAAAATAAAAAATCCCAACACAATTACTGGTTCGACTGACTAAATGCCTCTACAAAACAAACCGTAATATAACCTGTGATAATTGGTTCTGTTCATTAAAAGCTGGTCAAGAATTAAGGAGAAATGGTTTGACGATTGTGGCCACCATGAAATGTAATATGATACAAATACCCTCTGAATTTCTAATTAGGAATACCTGGGAAAGATATTGTTTCGAATTTTACGAGTCTATGGTAATCTAGCCAAATATGAAAGTTGTGATGGATTTGGTGACTTATTTTGGTAGCTAAATTTGGAGATATTTCACCACATTTGGTGATATGGCGCCAAATGGTCGCAAACTTGCCGTCTAGTCCTTTCTAGAAGTTTCTAGTGATATCCAGCTGGCTGACCGATAGAGGGCACTTTGGAAGTCTATAAATATACCTGACATTGGCATTGGAACTCAGTTCAATCTCTACTGAGAACCGAATGTGTTGGAACTACGTTAGGCGTATAATTGTACTGAAGACTCTGTATCCTGACTTGTGTTTTTAGAGTCTTCTGCTGTATAGAAGACAGTTGTTACGTGTTTTCTGCTTGAATTTGTGTATGCGCCTGAAGAATTTTCCAGTATAATAAATTTTATTTTGTGTGCAGTTTCTGAAGAGATTTTATTCAATCCTAACGAACCCAGGAAAACAGAACAATATATTCCATCTATATCTACCTTCCAGGCAGAATTTTCCATTAAGCGGGAAAATAATGTTCCCACCAAAAGGTTAATACTGACATAAAGGGTGGATCGTAAATTTAGAGCGGTGAAACTTCTTTGCTGTCACCAGTATCGAACTCATCAGCACTTTGTGTCAGTGTAAATAGTAGTATTACGATAGCTATTCAGCAAGTTAAATTATATCCTATTAATATGAGGTACTATATCAAGTATTTAGCAGCGAGTTAGTACCTTCGATGAAAAAAGCCTGTAATAATCTTTTGATATAATGCATCCAGAATAGCTGAATAATTCTAGAAATATTAAAACTATCTCTAAATGAATTATACTTACTCTTTTAAATAGCGTACTTTCTCTTCTTGCGAATCAAATGCAGGTCAAAGCAAAATACGGTCAACCGAGAAATAACTTTTTGCAGCTGCCTTTTGCGGGTTCATTGTTATTTTAAACTGACGTATTGGGTTTCAGTCAAAGGATTCAAAACATCTGCTGCGTTTGTTTCCTAGTTTCAATCGGTTAATAGTGATTGAAACTAAAAAACAGTGTGATATAAATACAGTAAAAATTGCTTATAAGAACACCGGTTTTAAAAATATATCGCTTAAAAGAACGGAATTATTAGTTCCTGGCCAATTCTCATGTGTAATGATGGATACAAAATCCGGTTATAATAACATCGTTAATAAGAACATATCGCTTTTAGTGACTTAAAATTAATTGGTTTCTGGGAAAATATATCGCTTATAAGAACATGTTAATTGTGAACGGAATTTCCAGTTTAGAAAACGGTGAAAAAAATTAGCATTAGCCAACGAATTAATGTTTAGTCATGCCACGATTTCAAATATATTTAAGAATAGAGAAAAATTAAAAGAAGAATTTGAAAAAGATCGGACTAATATTAAGAAACTTCGAAAAAGTCCACATGCTGACATAGCAGAAGCCCCTTTGCAATGGTTTAAGATTCAAAGGAGTGCCAACATTCCCCTAAGCGAACCGATTTTGCAAGCGAAAGCAAATGAATTTGCAAAACTCTTTAAAAAATATGATTTTGTTTGTTCAACTTAGCGGATCCAGATATTTCTTGAGAGGCATTCCATTGTTTTCGGGAGAATCAGTGGAGAATTGAAGGCCGTGACACCAGGAGTTTCTGATAACTGGCTTAAAAACCGTTTGGACTACGTTAAGAGAAGGCTATGAAGACCATGAAATCCTCAACGCTGATGAAACTGGACTGTTTTATAGGATGACCCCGGATATGACGTTGCGTTTCAAACACGAACCTTTGATTGAACATGAGCCTTTCAACCATTTTTTGAACATCATGTTTCAGCTGTAAATAGAAATTATGTGACAATGAATTTGGTATTTCCAGCAGTTTTAAGTTATCTTTCGGATATAAAAACTATCGATTATAAGAACCAGTTTTTAAAGTCCCCTGGATGTTCTTATAAACGATTTGTACTTGTAGTGTGAATAGTGGATAGTAAATAGTGATAAATGGACTGACCAAAAATTTTTTTTAAAAAATCGGGACTCATGGAAGGTGAAAAGTAGTCGTAATTTTTTTTCTGCTCCCAACTGAATTTCATAGAAATTAGTTATTGATTTGAGGAAAATCAATGAAAAGTTAAGTCAACACTATTGGTACAAAATAGCTGAAACTTTTATAACGTCTGTAGATGTCTGACCTTCTCACAAATAAATCAGTGCTTCAATTGACCTATAATGGAAAAACAGACTCAAAAACTACTTACTGTTTAAGATCTTTTGCCCTTATATCGAATTACAAAATTCACAAAGAATTTTCACAAGTTGATCCACAGAGGTAGGAGATTAAATACTGAATTTTCAATACGAGACCTTACTTCACGAACTAGTTTTTTATACTAAACATCTCCTTCATGAACTAAATTTAAATTAAACATCTCCTTCAGCAGTTGCGGACGATGGCCGAAGAACTAGGTCATTGGCTTTCGGTACCAGAGTCTGTGGGTTCGAATCCCACTCTTGGCATGGATGTTTGTAGCCGTTCGGAATAGGCTTTAAGCTGTAGGTCCCGATCTGATTAACCCTCGTGTAGCAAAAAATGACCGTATCGCTCCAAACCAACCTTCACTAGTTTCATAGTCTTTCATTTGCTCCGTGCAGCATCTTACCAGCCTGCAAACTTTTTGGGTGGTATTTAACATTAATTTAATCTTCCGTTCAGTTTTCAGTTAGCTTTTATACCGATTTACAAAACCTTCTTAATTTGCTCTTACCGTATATATCTCACTTGCTATTTGTGACGCCATTCACCCGAAAATAGGTTGACTAGATGGCTGGAGAAAGAACTGAATATCAGGTTTGACAGTTGCTAAGAAATGATATGACAAGATAACGTGATCTTAACGTGAACGTGCTGTCATCGCACCTTAATAAAAAAATACTCCTGATTATAGAAATGTGGAATTATTTTTTCTTAGCATACCTTAGGTCTTCACACTTCATTAGTAGATGTTTTCATGATATCAATAATCTATATTTAATTTAAGCAATTTCATGGTGACATCAAAGAGCTAATGAACTAAAATTGTAAACTCAAAATAAACAGCACATTTATTGATCACTCTGCTCAAGCATGCAATCAATCAGTATATATATATATATATATATATATATATATATATATATATATATATATATATATATATATATATATATATATATATATATCACACGGAGCGTGTTTTGCTCCCGTGTTTAAATATTATTTCTGCAGTCGTCATATTCTTTAATTAGTTGGGCGAGTGGCAGGGAATGGATCACAAGAAAGTCAACTACTTTTTAATCCTTATTTATTGCGTTCTTGAAGTAACCACGCTCCAGGGCACTTTTTCCCTCATAGCCATTTTGTCGACCTACCCGGCACGACTGCCGCAAGCTTCCGCTATCAACGAAATTCCCATCCAATCTACCGCCAAAACTTAATTTCCTCCGAGCTCCTGCTGCACGGCGCATGTGCAGACCTCAACCTTGGTCATCTGGACCCTTATTATTGCTGATCATACAATTTAACTTCGCGCCCAAAGACCTGTACCTTTCTAAAAATAAATCCTCTCGCCTAGAATTCTTCGCTTTCCGCTCAAAGTCGCTTTTAAAGGATGATTCCCCATTGAAAAATACGCGCGCTTTGTAAATGAAATGTTAGATTCTTATTATTTTAAACCCCCTTTCCCCGTACTTCTCAGCTATATTTTGACAGTTCAGTTATGTTTTGACATATATATATATATATATAATACAGTGTGCTCTCTGTTTAATGACGCTCTACTTAACGACGATCTCTATTTAAAGACGATATTTCCGAGTCCCGGCCCCTCCGACACTATGGGAAATGTTATACACTGCTGGCCACCCAAACTGCAACACCAAGAAAGACAAGAGATATCACAACAAAATTTATTTTGTAGATAACATGTTGACCAAGTATCAAATGATTAAATTTATAGACTTCTGTGAAGTGTGGTTCCTGCCAAAATCAGTAGCCAGAGTAGCCGCCATTGTTGGAGATCACCGCTGCCACACACCTCGGCATAGATTCAAAGAGACTTTGGATGAGTTCTTGGGGTACAGCAGACCAAGCAGCTTCCACACGTTGCCAAAGTTGATCTGCTGTGGCAGCTGGAGATGGAATCTGGGTCAATCGTAGAGCAACCATGGACCACATGTTTTCTATCGGCGAAAGATCCAGAGAGCGAGGCGGCCAGGGAGGCAATTCAATCTGGCGATTGACGAAGAACCGTTGGACAATGCGTGCCACGTGTGGCCGCGCATTATCCTGTTGAAATATGGCTGTGGGCAAGCCCTGAAGGTAAGGAAGGACAACTGGCTCCAACACCTCGGAGATGTAGCGCTGGCTGTTTTTAAGTACCGGCAATGCGTACTAGAGGTGTGCGAGAGTGATTTCCAATACCACCCCATACCATAATACCCGGTGCAGGACCAGTGTGGCGATGCATAACGCAGCTGTTCAGCATCCTCTCTTCACGGTGTCTCCAGACTCGAATACGACCATCGTGGTGTTGCAGACAGAAGCGTGACTCGTCAGTAAAGACAATTTCATTCCATTCTGCCGTCCACATCCTTCTGTCATCGCACCATTGGCGGCGGAGACGTCTGTGGTTCTGCGTCAAGGGTAGACAAAGCAATGGACGTCTTGCGGACAGACCACTCTGCTGTAAACGGCGTCGAATGGTACGCGCAGACACTGGATGATGCGTTACAGACTGCATATGCTGTGCTATGGTTCGTGATGTGACTGAGCGATCCGTCACTGCCATGCGCACAATTTGCCTGTCATCACGTGAAGTGGTGCGCTGAGGTGGATGCGATCGAACACGCCGGTCCGTCATACCCTCCTGCATCCAGCGATCACATATCCGCATTACAGTTGTTTGGTTTCGTCCAACACGACTACCGATTTCCCTGAAAGATAATCCACAATCTCGGTAGGTCACCATCCTTCCTCTGTCGAACTCGGATACTTGATCAAAAGATGATCGCTGTTTTCGATGAGGCATAATTGATCGTTTTTTCGAAAAAACCACAAGAAAAACACAATTGCCGAACTTGAAATCGTCGAAATCTCCAAGCCTTAAATAACGCTTTGAAGTGGCGCCACAGGCGCGCGTGATGTGCGTCTGCGCTGAAATTCTAATCATTTGCATATCTCACCTCCGCTAATGCATGTTGTAAATTTCATGTTATTTGCATGTTTCCTTCAGGGTGTTGCATTTACAGTGGCCAGCAGTGTATTTCACAAATTCTGTTTAAGGGCGATCTCTACTTAAGGACGATTTTTCACGGTCCCTTGAAAGTCGTTAAACAGAGAGCCAACTGTATATATCAATCTATAAATTGTAACCACACTGAATCCCAGCAGATTATACTTAAACTAAATAAAAACTGATGTTAATTTTTTAAAAAATTCTTCCAATCGCTATAAATTACAGACGAGTGGCACAAACCTGCCTTTACTGAATTTTGAACCGTCCTTGAACTCTTCCTATTTCGACTATTTCCGGGATCAAGCTAATTTCTTCAACTACTGAACCTCTTGGGCGGTATCTACCTGGTCGGGCTCCCTCCCATCACCGTATTAAGTTGATCAGTTCCTGTTTGTGCTAAGAAAATTAGTAAAATCAAAAGCTTCTTTGTTGTGTTGGTTTGAAGGATATGTGAGATTCAGGAAAAGATTTACAGATAATAATGGCAATTGAAGAATAAAATTCAAGGAATGGGTTAAAAAGAAGAAAAAAATATTATAAAGAAGTAGTTCACCATGGTTAGTTTATATCCTCTGTTAGAAATTTTGCACTTTTACATTTGCGACACATTAACATGGTAGTTTGGGCTAATTCATGACCTAAAATTGTGATCCTTTAAAATGATCTGTCAGTTTTGGAAAATAAGTCTGAAGCAGCGTTACTGTTACTTCAGACTTATTTTCCATTCAAGGCTACATAATGTGGATGGTGTTAGCGACATCGGGTAGTTTCGTTTCTCAACGACATTATCGTAGGAAAGCCGTTGCTACGTTTTAAGAATTAGCATCCAAGCTCATTTAAGTTCTTAGCTCTACCTCCTAAGCCAGGGGTGGGCAACCTTTTTGAGAGTGCGTGCCAAAATTGGGCAAATCTCTAACAAAAAAACTTTTCACGTGACAACCGAAATTTCTTGAGGACATAGTTTATATCGTAATATTTGATTTGTAAATGATTATATAAAGCATGTATTGAAAACATGATTGAATGAAAAAAATTATGAAAGGTCTTTACGAAAACGCTTATTCTGTATATTTTTTATTAGCTGGTAAGAATAACTTTTATATATATTCACATAATTTAAAGGCATTATTAGCATCAACACAAAAATTTAACACTAACTATTATTTTTTTTTCAATTAAGTAGTCATTAAATTTTTCTAGTTATGCAATTGTATGAATAAAACACAATAAAAGGTTATTACTTAAAATTCTTTTGCTGATTTTAAATCCCTTATAAATGATGTATAAAAAAGAAAATATATTCATTTACCTTCTAAACTATATTAACTATATTTCTAAACTATATTCGGCGCGCCAATTTTTGGAACACCAGCAGGCGTGCTTGGCACAAAGTGCAACGTCTCTTTCAACCTTGATTATTCCTTTTGTAATAAACTTTTTTTTCAAATTGACAATAGTAATTCTGATTTTTATGACAAGATATAAAATGCTGATAATATTGAGATATATTTATAATTAAAGGCCAAAGAATGCAGATACAATCGCCTTATTTCAAAACTGTCCGGTTTATTGGATCTAAGGACAACTTGCGAATGGATTCCTATTATGTCCAAAAACCTAAAAAACAATGAGATTGTCCATCTTCGTGATATGCGGGATACCGTGTAATAGCTGCACATTTGATCGACTCCATCAACTCCTGCTTTTGTCGTATTGTAATCCAGTACAACCGTTGGTTTACCACTGTTAAATGACGACTACCAGTGAATGGAGGAGAACACAAGGGTTAGAAAATCAGACACCTGTATTAGAAGTAGGAAGATGCAGTAGAAGAAGGATGTAGCTATAAATTGAATCTGCTTAGAACATTCAAACCTTACATGTAAAAAAAAACCATTCAAAATTGCGAAAATGTTGCACTTTGTACACGACCACGCCCGCTGAAAGGTTAAACAACCCAGAGCCTTTGAAACTTTCAAAAGAAAACCTCAGATAGTACTAGAAACAGAAAACTTGTTGTCTCTTTTTATATATTGTCAGTGGGACTTCTGCTGCTGTAGAACTGGTGGCAGAAATTTTACATCGGGTTTATATTTAGTAACCTTGAGAGATATGTATGCACTACTAGTTTCATCCGTCAGACCACCCCTGTTACGAAACTTAACGAAGTTAATCAATGAGCACAAACTTTCACAAGCATATGTAGACGAAAATATGAATAGTAATACTGCTGCAAAGTTTTTCAAATAGACATAATTTTCTGAAATAGTCCTTATCCTTAATCCTTCTGGAATAGTCCAAGTCCTTAATACTTCGGACAAAGACTTGTTTCACGTGCCAGAAACAAGTCATCGGCGTGCCACGTTTGGCACGCGTGCCAATCGTTGCCCACCCCTGTCCTAAGCATTGTGACTTTCTCTCCATTACAGACATCCAAAAGCCATACACCCAGAACTAGATAGGGTGCTTATCCTTAGAACCTACAGGTGGCTTGAGGTAGCCTAATGGTAACGTGTCGGCTTTCGGTGTTGAGGGTGCTCGGATCAAATTCCGGCAGGCGCCATTAAATACCTCCGTGTCTAGGTCGGATATGGGCACGTCAAATCCGTAGACCGAATAGTCTCTCTATGAGGTCAGAGAGGGTGGAAGAGGGTACAATCCCCCCAGATGAACATCTCTGGGGGTGCTCTGTCAAAAGTGAGGTGGCACCTGGCTATATCGGACCCCAACCGTTGTGGTGCCACTATAAAGAGGAGCCGCACCCCTCAGCCTTGTAGCCTATAGGGACCTGGTCTGGAATACCTCCAGCTAGGGTGCATAGGAAACAATATTAACAACAACAACAACAAAAGAACCTACAGGTTCATTAGCGAGGAGCAAAAACTTTTTTAACTAAGCGTTCTGACCGCCCAGTTTCCGACGAGATAATGTATAAAGAGCCCACTTTTGAATCCCCCCTCGCAAAAGATTTGCTATCGTGGCCTGACCTAACTTCACTGCTTCTTTTGTCTTTCAACCTTCTTTAAAACACGATCCAATAACTGTTGTAATGTGTGGGAAAGCTGTGCTACAAACTCTCATCAAATCATTAACATTTAAAAGGATATTCACTTGAGTTTAGCAGAATCATGAATGTTATTTCTGACCCCAAAATTATTTTTTTCAAAAGTATGCTTTTCTTATAACAGCATCCTAAAGGGACTAAATTAACTGTAGTACCGAAAGCATATATTTGCAGCCATTCACTGAGGGCAGAAACATGTTTCAACACATTTTATTTTTAAAAAAATTCCAAAAGAAAACGAAAAATTGTTCATGCCTAAATTGGAGCCTCAGTCGCCAGACTTTTGACTTCATTAAAATGCTATGATTATATTTTTTGCGCGAAAAAACGAAAACAAAAGATCTAAGAACTCCTTAAAAGGAAAAAAAAATTGAACTTATTCACTGCCATGAAAATTTTGAAATCGTTATGCATTCACAAAAATTTTCACTCGCAACGTACATAGCACATAAATACATACACAAAAATAAATCTCTTAAAATTGTGTTCTGGTAATAGCCATCATTATCTCATGTAATATGTTCGTAGTCCAAGAACAAAGAAAATTTTTATTACATTTCTTCTCTTTTTTTTTCAGCCCTTGTGTAGTATTATCTTTCTATTATGTTTTCCTCCTACCTAAGAACACTGCCAATTTCACTCTCATCACTGTGGCCTAGCTATCGCTACAGTTCATTTAAAGATAATGCCAAATCTCCCGCAGCTGAAATGACTCTGATTACATACCATATGTAATCCTTGGAATAAATGAGATATTTCGGAAGCTAGTAGACTAAAATGGCAACACCTGAAGAGATCCATTTCAAAAGACATGAACAGCTTATTAGTTATTAATTCAGCAGTAAGTAAGGAGGAAATGAATCAGAACCGATAATATCGAAACAGGAAAAATGTATCTAAGGAGAATTATTTATTTATTGGCTCATGTTTTTCTTCAGGTGTTACGAAGAAATATACAGCCATATATATATACACAACCGACACTTGTTTATATATATATATATATATATATATATATATATATATATATATATATATATATATATATATATATATATATATATATATGTATATATATATATGTATATATATATATGTATATATATATATATGTATATATATATATATATGTATATATATATATATATGTATATATATTATATATATATATGTATATATATATATATATGTATATATATATATATATATATGTATATATATATATATGTATGTATATATATATATATATGTATATATATATATATATATATGTATATATATATATATATATATATATATATATATATATATATATATATATATATATATATATATATATACACTCATGGACAAAAAAATTAGTGCACCAAGAAATAATTGCGGGATCGTAACGAAACTTGCAATGAAGGTACATGTCGGGGAGATATGCAAATGATTAGAAATGCAGCGTGATTGCGCATTACGTATAGCCGGTAGAGGGCGTTGAACATCGTACTCTGTGGAGTATAAAACAGGTAACCAAAGCTTGTTTGAGTATGCTGAATCATTTACAAAGGAAGAGCTGAGATAGACATGCAATTACGCCTTGTTCGAAGACAATATAAGCAGTAGTCGCAGTTTGAGAGGGGGAGAATCGTCGGGATGATGGAAGCTGGGTGGTCAGCTAGGCGAGTAGCTCGTCAATTTGGCCGCTCTGATTGTGTTGTGAGGAGGTGTTGGGACCAGTGGACCCGAGAGATGTCATGTACACAAAGACCAGGCTCAGGACGCCCTCGACAGACCAGTCGTCGAGAAGACCGCCACATCGTAAGAAATGCACGCGTACAGCCAACTGCTTCATCGGCCGCCATCCAGGCACAGGTAGCACCTTCACTAGGGGCCTCTGTGTCTTCTCGAACCATACGAAGGCGCCTGGCTGAAGGACAGTTGGTATCGCGCCGCCCATTACGTGTGCTGCCCTTGACGCCCACCCATCAACGCCTCCGTTTGGAGTTTTGCCGCGCACGAGGAAACTGGACTGCAGCGGAATGGAACCAGGTCGTCTTTAGCGACGAATCCAGATTCAATCTCGGCAGTGATGACAATCGTGTTCGTGTGTGGAGAGCCCGTGGTGAACGCTTCAATCCTGCCTTTGCTGTACAGCGACACATTGCTCCCACAGCTCGTGTGATGGTATGGGGTGCCATTGCCTACAATACACGGTCACCCCTAGTATTGTTCCGTGGCACCATGACAGCCCAGCGGTATGTTCATGAAATCCTGCAACCACATGTGTTGCCACTCATGCAACGGCTCCCAGGAGCCATATTTCAACAAGACAATGCTCGGCCTCATACGGCAAGGGTGGCACAAGACTGTCTCCGCACTGTTACTACCCTCCCTTGGCCTGCCCGATCCCAAGATTTGTCTCCAATCGAGCATATCTGGGATCATTTGGGACGACGAGTTGGGAATCCCACGAGTTTGAACGAACTAGAGGCAAGGTTTCAGGAAATATGGAACGAAATGTCTCAAGACATCATACAGAACTTGTATGACTCAATGCCCGATAGTATCGCATCGTGCATTCGCGCTAGAGGGGGTCCAACGGAGTATTAACTCCTCCGTTCTTTTGCCTTTTTCTCTGAAATAAATTATCCTTTTTCTTTGATATTCTTATCATTTACTTATATCAAAGTAGTCATTACGTATGTAAAATTTCGTTTCATTTTGATGACTCCTTCTTGGTGCGCTAATTTTTTTGTCCATGAGTGTATATATATATATATATATATATATATGTTTTTAGTTCCGGGCTGCAAGTAGTTTTAGAGCTCATACTGGTTTTTCACTTTCAACTTTGTCTTATATCTATATATATAAAACAGTCCCGTAACTGACTGACTCACTGACTTACAACGCACAGACCAAACCGCTGGACCTAAAGGGCTGAAATTTCGCATGGCGATTCTTCTTATAGTGTAGGGGTTCACTAAGAAAGACTTTTGAAAAATTCTTCTTAGAATTTTTAAAATTAAATATATATATATTTAATTTATTTTATATATTTAATTTTATATATATATATTTAATTTTAAGCTGCTTTAGTAACTTTTTTAAAGTTTGCATTTAAAATAATAATTTGAGGATTATAAAATTCATATCACGAGAAAGATCATAAATATTCCTTTAAAATGAAATCTTTTTCGAATCTTTACCTCCATTTTCTGATTTTTGGTGAATTTTTAAAGATTAAATTTTAGAATTTAAGTTATTAAATGCTGATCACGTGATTTTTTTTCTGGTACTTTAAATAAATTTATCGTCACGTCCATAACAATGAAATAGACAGAAAAATATTTTTTCTCTTGCTAATATGGCAGACGATTGGACATTATCCAAAAATATATTAAAATGCAGTAAAAAATATGTCCCTCAAACTGTACTATATTAACTGTACTATATTCTTCTAGTAGTCCTATTAGATAGTATGTCCTATTATATTTAATTTGAATGTTTTCTTCTACATTATTTTGTCTATAAAAATATCTCTTACGATATTTTTATAAATATATTTTTTTGTTTTTTTTACATTAATTGTATACATTAATCGTCGTATTTATTACACACACACACACACACATATATATATATATATATATATATATATATATATATATATATATAATTTTTTTTTTTTGGCATTGATTGCATACATTGACCGTTGTATTTAATTTGAATGTACTCCGTAGGGAAGTGTGGGTTTTCAGCTAGTATATATATATAATGAAACCTCCCTAAGGCGCCCAGCCATAGTACCCGAAAAAAGTGGCCATTTTGAGGGTCGGCCGGTTAAAGAAGTTTCACTGCAAATAATACACACACACACACACACACACACACACACATATATATATATATATACACTGAAGTGCCACTGAATTAGGGATAGCAAAGCCTATGCAAATTGTGTAGCGCTGCGCATCATGTATGCGCAAGTGCGGGCGCTGTGGTAGCTGCATATATAGCGCGTACTGTGGTTGTTCTGAATTAGTTGTTGGAATTGCCAGTATGGGTAAACTGCCTGATTTAGACGCCTTCGATCGCGGACAAATCGTAGGTGCGCGACGCATGGGCCATTCAATTTCCGAAATCGTCAGACAGCTAGGATTTTCAAGGTCGACAGTGTCAAGAGTATATCAAGAATACATGGATGGTGAAAAAAAAACTAACGATCGGGCAAACTGCAAAGGACAACTAGCCTTGACAGTGCGTGGTGAGAGACGGCTCAGGCGTATCGTACGTAGCCAGCGAAGCCAAACATTAGCTCAAATTACCACCCAGTTTAATGACGGTGCCAGTCATACAGTCAGTAAACGGACTGTGCAACGCTCGCTTCACCGTATGGGTTTCGGGAGCCGTCGACCTACGAGAGTACCATTGCTCTATACTCGCCATCGGGCTACACGTCTTGCCTGGACAAGAGAGCACAGAGACTGGAGTGTAGAGGACTAGAAACGAGTAGCATGGAGTGATGAGTCTCGATTCCGACTACTTAACGCCGACGGGAGGCTGAGAATGTGGCGTCAGGCTCATGAAGCCATGGATCCTGCATGCCTGGCTGGAACTGTACAAGGGCATGGTGGCTCAATCATGGTCTGGGGTGTTTTTTCGTGGCACAGTTTGGGATCTTTGGTGCGTGTACCAACCTCCCTTAATGCAATTCTGTACGTAGAGTTGCTGGGTGATCACCTCCATCCGTTTATGCTGTTCTGTTATCCGCACGGTAATGGAGTTTTCCAGCAAGACAACTGTACCTCTCACAAGTCCCGGTTGGCTACTGGGTGGTTGGATGAGCATTCCTCTGACTTCCTTGTCATGAATTGGCCACCTAGAAGCCCAGAATTAAATCCTATTGAGCATCTTTGGGATGTTTTGGAACAAGGCGTGAAAGGGCATCACACAGCACCAAAGAACCTTACTGAATTATGGACAGCTTTAGCCAATATTTGGCAAGCCATTCCCGTGGAACGTTTCCAGAAACTTGTTGAATCTATGCCTCGCCGTTTGGCAGCCGTTATCAAGGCCAGAGGAGGCCCAAATCGTTACTAGGTAGGTATCCCTAATTCAGTGGCACTTCAGTATATATATATATATATATATATATATATATATATATATACAGGCACTGCTGTCGATTAGGTAGCCTTGAATTTGCATTTTGTGCAAATTCTCGGGTGCGCTGGCAACATTAGCGTCATATATTCCCCTTTCGGTTACTTTTAGAACTAATTTTTGTTTTCGTGGAAGCTCTTTCCCATGTCGTCCTTAGTTCCTCTATCAATTTTGGTGGAATTCCGGTTAATAGATCACGCAACAGATGGCTCTGAATAGTGTCAGTTTAATAAAAATCACACTATATATACAGGTGGTTATCAAAATAATGGAAACACTAAGAAACATCATTAAAACCTTTATTAATACGGCGCAGGAGCACCTTTGTCATGTAATACCATCTGATTCACCTTCTAATTGGATTATACAAGTCATAAATAGTGGTTAAGAATATATTATACCATTCTTCAGGGAAAAATAATGAAAGTTCCTGTAGAGATGCTGTGGTGGATATTGATACCTGACTCTATCCGCTTATACAGATCACGGTGTTTGTATGATATATAGCCGGGGGGATTGTAAAGGGTAAGATAAGATATTTGACTTCTTTTTCATGCTATTCAAACCAATACTTGATAGATTTAGCTATATGTATAGGGGGATTATTATCCTGCAGAACGCCATCTCATGCATGAAGCAATGTTTGCACCATAGGACCCGGTAAGCTAGCATTTTGACATAGTCCTTCCCATTCAATATCCCTTTTAGCGTTACAATAGGGCTTGAAGAAAACCATGAGATGCCATCCAATACCCTGATAGATCTACCTCCATGATTGACAGTTGAGATGAGACAGCCAGAATCTTACGCTTGTGCTGGTGTTCTCCAGACATACGCATGCCCTGTTACAAGGAACAATGTGAACAATGATTCGTCGGACCAAATGCCGTTTTTTGACATATTACTCGACCAGGATTTGCGCTCGTGGTACCATTGTGGATGATATTTTGTATTGGTATTTATTACAAGTGGCTTGGGAATAGCTACTCTTTCGTAAATGCTTTGTTTGTGAAGTTCCTTTCTACCTCTAATGGTTGATACCGGAACATGCATATGCCAATCGAGCTCTTCGGTCATTTTGGTTGCAATTATTTTCTTTCTTCATGTCAACATCCGCTTCAATACCTCGTACGTCTCTTTCACTCAGCTCTCCCTTTCGTCCACTATTGTGTTTGGGAAAGGATGTTTTTCCGTGCACTCTGTATGCTATCATGACTTTCGATACCATAGCTCGAAAAAAACCCATAAGCCTGGGGGTTGCAGTAACTGATACTCCAATTTAAACGCGCTCCAACAATTTGCCCTTTTAACAAGGTCTGCAAGATTTTACATTTTACGATATCCCCCCCCCCCCCCAAAAAAAAAAAAAAGCACGAGGCTCTTAGATTCATTACTGCTACCTGATAGTAGAGTAAAACATACACTATATTATATAAAATACCGGTGTCCAGACTCATTTTTTAAGGAATACGAAGCACATTCATAAACACCACTAATATTGATAGGTGTTTCCATTATTTTTATAACGACCTGTATATATATATATATATATATATATATATATATATATATATATATATATATATATGCATATATATATATATATGTATATATATATACATATATATATATATACATGTATATATACACACACACACACACACACATATATATATATATATATATACACATATACATATATATATACATACATATATATATATATATATATATATATATATATATATATATATATATATATATATATATATATATATATATATATATATATATATATATATATATATATGTTTGTGTGTGTGTGTGTGTGTTGGTGTTGTTGTTGTAACTTATATCTCTTTGGCCGAAACATTCCAGAGCAGGTCAGTATATGTCAGTGGACAGAGGAATGAAGCTCCGGTTTTTAATGGAACCTCATGGGTCCGGTTGCGGAAGTGTAAAAGGAAAGATGGCGCTGAGACGGAAATAAACCAATCATAGGCGTTAAAAATAGCGTTTCTTATCGTTTGGAGGTTTGTCATTGGTTAAATATATTTCAATACTTTTATGCTTCCGCTACCCGACTCCTATGTGAACAGGCCCTTATCCAGGTGCCACCACAATTTTGACCCGTAAGGGGGACATCTGGAGGGCTCTAACTCTTCTCCCACCTACATACAACAGGGAAGAACTTTTCGGATATTTTAAATTGCTTATAAAAAAATTCTGAAAAAGTTCTGAGGCATACAATTTTCTTTTCAAAAGAAGTACTGGGTTGCAAAGAGCTGTATTAAAAAACAAACAAGAATTTGATAATCGGAATTCTTATGAACTTATACTTGAAACTTGACTTACAACAATACAGGAGTTATATCAATTATACCTGACTTTCGTCAATTAACTGACAGTAAATCTAATTGGAATTAAAGAAATTTACTGAACTTTAATAAATAATCGACCATTAAAGTCTACTTTACGTACTAGTTTTACAAAAAAAAGCTATTTATAAGATCTAAATCAAATCGGAGAGAGTTCCCAGATCAACTTGCAACAGAGACCTTCCGTTGAAGATATGTACAATACAGAAAGGTGTCAACTTTTTTCATTCACTTGAAGTAGAAACAAGATTTGAGAAGACGGTTTAGTATCACAAGTGGATAGAAGGTAGGAGGTTAATCTAACCCAAGTTATTATTCTGTCATTAGTTGTAAGCTCAGGTAGAGTGGCAATAAATCATTGTTGGTTATTTCTGTAAGTACTTACCACCAAAGATTTTCCAGGGTCAAGTCAAGTCATTTAGTTAGGCACAAAATGTGGATAGATTCCGTTACAGTTTATTTAGTATCTTTGTTTAAACTTATTAAATTAAATAAGAAAATATTTGATATGAAGTTTTTAGCCATTGACAAGAAGAGAATAATACCAATGAAAATTCATAAGATACCTTTATTCCTCCAATCTCCAAATACAAGGATAATGTTTTTCAATAAATATTACCAAAGGGGACAACAAATCATCGAATAAAATGTGTTTTTATAAATATTTTAAAACAAACACTCCAGTGTGGGCTTCAGAAAGATATACTCTAATAGTTCTTTTGTCTCATTTTGAAGGCCCAGGAACGTTCATTTTCCTGGTCCCCCTAAAAATTCGGATCCTTCGGGCTCAGTGTAATAGTATGGCCTTTTTCGGGCGGGGCCGTAGGACATCTTGAAACCTCCGTCAACCAAGTCTTTTCTGAAATAAGGACGAATCCTTTGCCCGCTGTTTCTCAGTTCTCGGAAAACTTTCGGGGAAACTCGGAACACTTCTGACCACCTCTTGGAGTGGGGGTCCACCACCAACCGTGAGATCCTCTTCTGTACCTCCAACATGTTTCTACTTTCAGAATCTTGGTCATTTGTACCTAAGGGATTGTTAGAAGGTGCCCATGGGGGTAAGAACACAGGCCTCGGCTCTGGAACATAGTATGTGGAACCAGCATCTAGGAAATGCAGCTCGTGAGCATCTGAGAAGACGTCGTGGCCAGTTTCCACTGGAATATCTGAGGGAAGAAGATTATTGACTGTAAATAATTCCGTGAGATAATTTTATGTGAATACAATTTCTTTCATCCTGAGTTGGAGCGAATATAAATTTTAAAGGGATTAATATGAGTTTTTATTATGTTAAAAATGCGACATAGGGCATACATGTTTTGGATAATGATAGAACAGGGGTGGGTAAATTGCGGCCCGCTAAAGATTTTTTTTTGTGGCCCGCAAAGGCAGCCAAAACATCCGGACAGCCAGAAAAACTGCCAATATTTTATTTTATTTATATTTATTGAGGGGCTGGGGGTGCCTTGGGTGGATTGCAGATCTGTACTGTATATCCGGCATCCTCTAGCTCCACAGAAATTGAAAATGCATCCGAACTTGGGAAATTAACCCTCTACGGCGTATTCAGGCTCTTGCTACGTAGTGACCGACTTTCAGGTGTATCATGGACGATAGACCTTGTAGGTCTGGGGGTCCGAGGTGTCAATTCAAAGGTTATATTTATTGATTTTTTATGATAGAATTTATGCCTTTTCTGAGGGGCCCAGGGTTGCCCAAATTAGTCGGCCGATCTGTACTGTCCGTCCGGCGCCCAGGCCTACAAAAATGAACTGCTCCAAACTTGGGAAATCAACCCTCGACTGCGTATACAGGTTTTGCTACGTAGTGACCGGTCTTCAGTCTGAAAAGGCGTATAGTCGAGAGCCGTGGTCACCGTAATTTTCGAAGTTATACCTTTTCTGAATCACAAAGTTAACTAATAAATGCAATAATTTTAAAAGGTGCGGCCCTCCGCTAACTTCCGCTTCCACAAAGCCGCCCCCGAGCCAAAACAATTGCTCACCTCAGTTATAGAAGACTGATCAATAAACCTCCTTTTCTCGGCTATGGAGTATCTTTACAAGATGAAAATCTAGGTCCATGGTAGCGAGGTATTCGATGTATATATATTTGCATACGTGATCCCTTTTATTCCTGGCATTTTTTCGCCTTCAGAAATCTAAATTTTGGGCCATAGTTCGAGGAAAACGTCTAAACGCTTGATTGGTTGCACTTTGTCAGTCCAAAGGAAAAATTTAGACTAATTCTGCTTTTTGGAATTTTTTTTCTCCCTCCAGCATGTTTGTAGCCTACATCTTTTCAAGGAGCCCACTAGTAGGCTGAACCGAGGTCCATGACTGCTGAGTACGCTCATACAGTTGTTTTACAATATGGAAAAAAAAAGTTTAAAAAAATTAATCACGCAAGTTTTTGCTTATATGCTAATTATAAATTAACTATATCTTTTAGTTAATATGAAGTAATTTCTACGGATTTCTCTCTGCACAATAACTAAAAAAAAAAATTCAGGTAGTCTCTTCTAACGAAACTACCGCGGGTTATGAACGTAGGATTACTTATCGTTGCTTACCTCTTTTTTATGTGTATATGTATGTATGTGTTATCTGTATAGGTATCTATATATATGTACGTATGTATATATATGCATATATGTATGCCAAAATTTTAACGTATTTTGGTACTTTTCTGTTTAACTGTTTACTGCTTGTCGAAGCGATACGGACTGGGTTTGACACGCTGCCAAAATTATAACTCGCAAAAACGTATGGACGAACGGTTTTAGCGTCTGAAATTTTGCTTTCCGAAGGACCGTTATGGAGAAACGTAATCCTACGTTAAAAACACTTGCAATTCAAAATCTCGTAATTTCTAATCTGTGAATAGAAAAAAGGATTTTTTTTTTCTCAACGCGGCAACAATTTCTTCTGGGGAAATTTTGTTATGTCACACCAAAATTTTATTGCCTACTTTATTATGGGACCTCAGTATAGGTAAATCAACACTACTTCATGTAGGAGGACAACACAGAAACACTCCTGCCTTAACCGGGATTCAAAACCGATTCCATTTTGGGCTAGTTCGCAATGTAACCGCTATTTGATGTGTGCAGCATTAGAGGACACCTGAAACAGACGAAAAATTATCCGTTTCTTAACATGGGGATTTCGATCTTCAAGGACAATAAATCATCTTAACAACTGATAAGTTGCTACTATAAACCTACAATGTTTTAATGCAGCTTATCAACTGATAGTTTCAGATCAAGTGTTATCAAATGAACCCTGTCTTCACACTCTAACTTCGTAGATAAGATAGAATAACCTTGGCGTAATCCTTATTATTATTAATAATCGTAATCCTTATTATTATTACAATTCTTGCGTGATTAAGGGACTAAATCGATTTGGCAAATTAAAAAAAGTAATAACGTCTAATTTAGTCTTCAAATTATTTTTTTACCAGAGATAAAAAAAAATTTAAATAATTTTTAAGGGGATCCGGGACACATTAAAAAAATTTTTTTGTTAATTTTTTGGTTTTTTTTTAGTTAAAATTTAAATTTTTTTGTGATGGTTAACCATATAATTTGTAAATAAAATCACATCATAAATCTTCTCATAAAGTTTTTAAAAAAAATTTTAAAAGTAAAATTTTTTTTAAAAAGTGGGGTAATTTAAAATCGTTTTAACTCGAAATATTATTTGTCGAATTTCAAAATTTTTTCTTTTAATTAAACAGAAATATAAAAGTTTTAATTTTGATTCAGCATTTTTTTAAATATTAATTTAAAAAAATTAAAAATATTTAGAGTAAAAATTGAAAAAATAAATTGTGTAACTTATTTTTAAAAAATTATGTTTCCAAAAGTAAATATTTTTGTCATGCTGAATCAAAATTAAAGTAAAATAATTGAAAAATACATGTTCCAAGTTTGAAAAATTTATCTTTTAAGGTTCTTGACTTATAACAATTTAAAGACGAGAAATGGTGAAAAAATCCATCATGCAGAAAAACGCACTTACAGGTTTAAACAGTGATTGGCTGCTATTAGAATGTTGTCAAAAAAAAAAAAATAATAATAATCCTGTTCTAACTAAGATAGAAACACGATTTAAACGTCATTTAAAGCGGAAAAGAACGCAAAAATTTTCAATTCAATTAAATTTAGTTTTGAAAATTTGAAGAATTTTGTTTCCTGGACTCCCTTAATAATTCCCAATTACCTACTTCTGCAGCAGTTAGGCTGTAACTGACTCATTTATTTTACCTTTGTTCGGGATGATACAACGTTAAACGATTTACATAATCAAGTACTTGCTTCTGCGTTTGAATTGTATCACTGCAACGATTTACATTAGAGGATGGACTTAACTGATTAGCTACTGAAAAAAGTGACTTATTATTCGATGGCCAAAAACAATTTTTGTCATTGAGTGGTGTTAGTCCTTATTATTTTGGAAATTTATTATAAATGCAAAAAGTTGGGAATCGCTAATGTAAAAAGTCGCTAAATATAAAAAGTTAGGAGTTGCTTTGACACTAAAATTTAAAAAATTTTAAAATAGGGGACTTAATCGATTTGGCTTGTGAATGGCTTAATTATATCAAGTGACTTTTGCTCTGGCCAAATGGATTTTGCGAGACCAATAATCAAGAACTGAATTGCGGTATTGAAGTAATTGCCTTTTTCACAAAAAAACGGTTTTGTTTGCCTGAAAGAATATTCATTTAACTTTTTAACTGTAGTGCCCGAGATATGCTCCGGCCGGTCCTGCCCGAGTCCCACTCGAGGTAGAATTTTTTTCTTGCATTTTATTGTCAAACCCGAATCTATTTCGGGACAAGTTGATTTGGGCTTTATTCAATAGATGGCAGCACTAGTATTCTATACCATATCTTGTGAGGTGAATTTTTGCTTTATTCAGTAGATGGCATTTTATGTGCGTTATTTTCTACTAAACATTTGATTTTTTTCAATAAAAAAATTTACATTTTCCGTACCAAAATCATCACAATAACTTGACAGTTAAAAGGTTTTAAACCAACTGTAATAATTCTCTAGGGAAAATGTTTATCGATATCTAACGCATATATACATGTTCGAATATCGACATTTAACTTCAAATACAACGTTATCAAAAGAATTTTCATGCATAGTATATTAACAAGTATGATAAAAAATATATTATATATACTTAATGAATAGATTGTTATATAGTTTCGTAAGAATTCGACAGTTAGTTTCATAGGATAATAAAGCGCAATAAAAGTTTTTTTAATGTATTCTATGTCGTACTTAAAAAAGAAAAATTCCGAGGAAAATTTAATAGAATGAAGGGGCTGTAAAAGCCTAAATTTGTCTTTGCAATTACAAAAAAAGAAATAAATTTCAAATTTTCTTACGAATTTAAAAATACTAAAAAATATTTAAAAGACTACTTGAATAGTAATTTGTTTCCTCCTGGCATATAATACCTTCAGCATATCTTAGTTTATCAGAGTAAATATTAATTCAGTATTGTATGATGCAAATCTTAGAAAGCGAATTGCTAAGTAAAGCTATAAAGCTTTCACGTTCAAAGGAGCGCATTTAATTGCGAAATTGAAGTGATGTTGTCTTAGAGTTCATTACACCCAAATTTATAAAACGTTTCTTTGCGTCAAGCATATTTGTAAATTTGCCTCGATTGAGAGGTAAGTTAGAGTGGGATAGATGATGGTAAGACGAATGCAGTCCACTCTTTCGATTGTCTGTTTGAAGCTTCCGATTATTTTTCTGATGTTAAAATATAAGCTACAATATTTCAGGAAATTTGTAAATTTGGAACTTTTGCGAAATTTTTTATTTTGTTGCTGGATAAAAAGTCACTCCATGAATAGTTCTAAGTTAATTATGATAAAGCTACAATTAATTATAAAAGAATATGAGAGCATTTTTTATTTACATGTTTTTATTAACTCGCTTTCCTGTTTGTTTGTGGGTTTGTGTGTTTGTCTACTCCAAATCTTGCAATCGATTTTTAACTAACTTTCCGACTAGCTAGACATTTGAAACATTTAGAATTGCTAAGAACACGATGACAATGCATTCTTTTGATACTTTTAGCCATCTTTAAGCAGAATTAAATTCATTTTCAGTAATTTTCAGTTAATTTTGTTTTGAAGACTGGTGCAGCCATCTATCGGCCGGGACGGGAACGAAAAGTTAAACGCAAGTTAGCTTCCAATTAACTTCATTTTCTTTCAAGTTGATGGGATAATTCCTCAAAAAAATTTTAAAAAAGTATTTGTTAATACATAGAATTGTCAAGTTTATATGATTCAACAGAAAATTTAAAAACATGGTATATAAAAAGTTCTTTTTATCTTGCAATCAAATGATATTTACCTGGATGTTTGTGTTCTTGACCTCCAACATCTCCCCCGAAACAAACCACCACGAACACTGCTGTGCGCCAAGGAATCATTATTCGTACCTACCGTGTAGAAAAAAAATACAACTATTAATAATCCTGATTTTATATAACATCCATGACAGATATCAATTAAGGCTTGCTAGAGTTCTTTTAAAAAAATGACCCATTGCTGCAAAATAAAAATCTTAGATAGCTTATTAAGTGATACAAGCGCGCATCAAATTTTTATGTCAAAAAAATTGTCAAATACCCGTAGATTCAGTCAGTCACTTAATACATTACGTAGAAAAACACATAGAAAACTTAAATATCCTGTTTTATTTGTTTAATATAATATAAAAAATTATAGTGTTTGAGTGGCAGCTGCACACATGAGGTAGAATTTTATCGCATGATGCGGTCTGTCGCGGCTTTGCAGTGATACCCATGATGGCAGATGCTTTTTATCCGTATCATGGGGGCAGTTTTTGAAAAATGACACTTCCTGACATCGGCTGTAGAGTTCAACTGGCATAATATTGACCTTCACGTTTGGAGACTCAGGTTCAAATCATATTCTTGTAATAGATCGTTATACTTGTGCTCGAAAGTTGGGAGGACGATATTGGACTGGTAGTTAAACTTGCGACAATTGTTTGCCGAGAGATAAACGTCAGCATCCTCAATCTATATATATAAAACAGTTCCGTAACTGACTCATTCATTCACTGACTGACTGACTGACTGACATACAACGCACAGACCAAGCCGCTGGACCTAAAGGGCTGAAATTTTGCATGGCGATTCTTCTAATAGTGTAGAGGTGCACTAAGAAAGATTTTTCAAAAATTCTTACATTTTTTTAAAATTAAAAAAATTAGAAATTCTTGATTTTTTTAAAATTAAATTTTTAAGCTGTTTTTGAAACTTTTTTTACGTTTGCATTTAAAATAATACATTGAGGGTTATAAAATTTATATCACGAGAAACATCATTAAAATTCCTTCAAAATGAAATTTTTTTCGAATTTTTACCTCCATTTCCTGATTTTTGGTGAATTTTTAAAGATTAATTTTTAGAATTCAATTTATTAAATGCTGATCACGTGATTTCTTTTTCTGGTACTTTCAATAAATTTATCGTCACGTGCGTAACAACTAAATAGACAAAAAAAATATTTTTTTCTCTTTCTAATGCAGCAGACGATTGGATATTATATATATATATATATATATATATATATATATATATATATATATATATTTGGCATGAATTGCATACATTGACCGTTGTATTTAATTTGAATGTACTCCGTAGCGAAGTACGGGTTTTCAGCTAGTCTATATATATAAAACAGTTCCATAACTGACTCATTCACTGACTGACATACAACGCACAGACCAAACCGCTGGACCTAAAGGGCTGAAATTTTGCATGGCGATTCTTCTTATAGTGTAGGGGTGCACTAAGGAAGATTTTTCAAAAATTCTTCTTAGAATTTTTTAAATTAAAATTTTAAGCTGATTTAGTAACTTCTTTTAATTTTGCATTTAAAATAATGCTTTGAGGGTTATAAAATTTGTATCACGAGAAAGATCATAAAAATTCCTTTAAAATGAAATTTATTTCGAATCTTTACCTCCATTTGCTGATTTTTGGTGAATTTTTAAAGATTAAATTTTAGAATTTAATTTATTAAATGCTGATCACGTGATTTATTTTTCTGGTACTTTAAATACATTTATCGTCACGTGCATAACAACTAAATAGGCAAAAAAAAAATTTTTTCTTGCTAATGCGGCAGACGATTGGACATTATTTTGTTTATAAAAATATCCCTTACGATTTTTTTATAAATATATATATATATAGATAGATATATATTTTACATCAATATTTTACATATATTGACTGTCGAATTTATTATAAATATATATATTTATTTTTTTGGCATTAATTGCATACATTGACCGTTGTATTTAATTTGAATGTACTCCGTAGCGAAGCGCGGGTTTTCAGCTATAGTATAATATATACAGTGGAATCTCGATCTATCGTTTTTCAAGGGACCGACTGAAATGAACGATAAATGCGGGAAAACGATGATGCGGAAACATAACAAAGCAATATGATCGTTGGGACTGGATAAAATGAACGACACATACGGAAAAACGATGGATCCGAAAACGATCGATCGAGATTCCACTGTATATATATTTGGCATGAATTGCATACGTTGACCGTTGTATTTAATTTGAATGTACTCCGTAGCGAAGTACAGGTTTTCAGCTAGTAATTAAATAAAGACAAAAGGATAATGAATTATGGGCAGGCCAATATCTTGTGCAGTTGGACTCAAAAGGAAAGGTGGAAAGTTTTTGAAAAAAAAAAAAAAAAAGTAAAAACTTTCTTACGGCGCTGAGAAAGTTCAGTTGATATAATACTGGCCTTGAGATTTGGTTTTTTCGTCTAAAGGGTTTTGGAGAGGATTTAAGTCGATACTGGCCAATCTTTGTTATGAAAGGGTTAAACAGACCGAGATAAACAACGCAAAGACGACAACGAAGGGCTTCAAATGTCCATGTTGATAGCGGGACTCGATCCCACAGACTACAGAAGGCCAGAGTCTCGACGATGATCAAATGGCTAAGGCGCTGAATTCGGTACCGCAGCCTGTGGGTTCCAGAACTATTTATATAAAACCCTCCACTCATTGCTTAATTTTCTTGAAAAGTTAATTCATTATTATTTTTTTGGGGGAAAATTCAAGATTAAAATACTGTATATAATCTTCAATCCAAAGGCAGCTTTAAATTCAATAAGCATTTGAAAAGGATTTCTCCATAACATACTTTCCAATTGAAAAGTTTTTGTAAAATATTAATCCATCATTATTTGCTGTTCAAACGCAGTGGCGTAGCGAGGGAGGGGGTCAAGAGGTTATATCAAGCCCCGGGCGCCACTTACAGAGGGGCGCCAAATGGTGCCCATGACCATTGGACCATTTGGTGCCCAATACCTTGAGGGGCACCGAAAAGGTATCGTTCCCTGGGCGCCAGTTATGCTCGCTACACCACTGTTCAAAAGTGTCTCGGATCCGTGACGCACCCAGGATTTTTTCTTGGAGGGGGGGGGGCGAGATGAACGGATAAAAATAATATTTATAATGCAAAATCAGTATTCATAATGCAATTTCTATTTCTTTGGGGGAGGAGGGCCCGTTGGGCCTCCCCCAGGGTGCGCCACTATCTCAGATAGTACAATTTCGACACTTTTGAACTAAAGGATGGAATAGTTCGTCAGAATTACTTTATCCAGCTGAGAGAAAGAGACAGGAAAAAAGTAACCCTCAAACACTTACAGAGTAAAATTTTCACCCCCCCCCCCCGAGTCCTAAACTCTTGAAACTTGCAAAGCACCGATGGGAGTAATGTGCGAGTTACTAAGTGTTAACACTGGTTGTGTTTTGTAGAATAAATGAACTCTAAGTCCGTCCGCACACGGAGCGACTCAAAGGAAACTGAACTGGTTAGCGACTGAAATTGCTTATCGGTTGCAAACTCGTTAGTGATGCGGCTCCGCACACGGGCCGACTCAAAAGTGATTCAAATCAATAGTTTGCGACCTGTCATGGAAGGAAAAACATCATTATTCCGGGCATTATTTTTAGTTAAATTATTATCAGAAATTATTTTATTTTAAAAAATCGTCACAATAGATTGTCTTTGATCAATCGTTTAAAAATGGATTGTATATATGGGCGCACATATTCCATACAACAAAAAACGTTAGAATTTCATTTCATCTCTAGGCAGAAGTCACGTGACTCGTGTACGTCATTTGGCAGCTTGCCAAAAGAGCGGCTGTAACATAGATTGCTTAATAACACGCACAACGCAAGAGAAACTGACGACTGAAGTTGCTAGCGACTCGACACGTTGAGTTGCCTGCGACTGATTACAAATGCATTGCTGACTGGTTTGTAA
This sequence comes from Dolomedes plantarius, assembly GCA_907164885.2. Taxonomy (NCBI): domain Eukaryota; kingdom Metazoa; phylum Arthropoda; class Arachnida; order Araneae; family Dolomedidae; genus Dolomedes; species Dolomedes plantarius. The sequence continues at coordinate 41,094,963 of OU015497.1, forward strand.
CCAGTTGCGCCGTGTGCATGGCTCCATTCAATTACATAGGTTACGAGTCATCACGGACTGGTTTGTGATTGGAGTCGGTTATCAGTTTCTTTTGCGTTGCTCCGTGTGCGGACGGCCTTAGACTTTTTCACGTCGATAGTAACTTTATTTAGAATGAATAATAACACAGTGCGTGAACAGGCACTCTGGCTGTTCATCGTTCCAAAGTCGCTTGAAGGTCAAACCCTTCGCTTTTTTTTTTATCAAAACGCTGCGCGACTACCGCGCCTCCATACAGAAGATTTAAGTTACTGATACATAACACTAAGTACTGCAAATAATGGTTTTACAACGGAGAAATTGGAGACATTCCTTTATAGATACCCCAAATGGACAAACTCAATCTTTGTAAGTTGAGGATTACTTATTTCATCAAAACATATAATTTTGCCTGTATTTAATAAACCAACGTTTGAGTGGTATTAAAGCGTACTTATTCAGAATAATTTTTTTATCCAAAACTTTAAAATGTAGTTTAGATTAAGTTTAAAACTAGGAAATTATAAAATAAAGTAAACAGCTCCAGAAAAACATTTCTTTATAAAAGTGTGAAAGCAAATTGAGAATACAGTTGTTCTTTTAACATTAAAACAACCTATGCGTGAAAATTTTATTTCCCTGGAAGTTATTAAATTTAGCTCGTTTTTAACAGAAAAACGGTTAAACAGTCTGTGAGAAAAGGAAAAACAAAAACTCTCATTTTTCCTTTATCGCAACTTTAAAAGGCTATAATTACTTTTGAAAGAGGAAGTTCGAATGTTTTTCTTATATTATTATTATACCCCTCCCCCCCTTTTTTCCTTGCTATGCGATAAATTCCAAAAAAAAATTCGGATTTGCACCCTTCCTTGCTAATTTACGATTGAAAAAATAAAGACATCCGTTAATACATAAAGTTTGGCGTATTTGACTTGGGTTTTTTTTTTTTTTTTTTTTTTTTTGCGGTTTTAATATCTTTCAATTTTTCGAACTCCCAGTGTGCATTTTTATTTTTAAATCTAAGCATTTTGTAGCTAAGGATATGAAATGTCACAGTTTTTGGAGCTCCGTTTTTTGCCACTAAAAAGGGGCATTCTACATATTTTCCTTTGTCGATAACTTCGTCTCACTTTTTTTTCTGTAACATTCTTCAGTTATGTTATTACTAGTAGGTAACCCGTCATTTTGACGTCATAATGGAAAAGTATATGAAAGTTAAAAAATATCCCGAATTATCTAAAATATTGCATTTAATCGACACCTTGTAAAAGCAAACCCTTTCATTATTTTTTATTTATTTAGTTTTTCATGCTATTGGAGTAGTAGACTGCCATCCAACCCGTCATTTTGACGTCATAATACTAAAAATGACGTCATAATGGAAAAAGTATATGAAAGTTAAAAATTTTTTTTACAGTTCACTTCGCGATTCATTCACATTCAAGTTTATTTACTTTCAGAATTCATCGCAAAAGTAAACAGATTTTTAAAAACTGTTAAATATACAGCTAAAAACATCCAATTTTTTTTAGTTCTGAATGTTTTATAGAAAAATAGGCTGAACAAATGTGATTTGATGGAGAAGATATTAGTTTTTCGGTAAGAAAAAATTCTGATCCACATCTGAAATTGAAATTAAGCCTAACCGGCATTTTGTTTACTCAGGGCTTCAATTGAAAGATGAGTACAGCCCGGAAGTGTCATACAGAGACAACGGCTATTATATATAGGATTAATTAATTAATATAATGATTAATTTCCCCGCTAATATTTCATTATTTCTTTTATATGCATAAAAGGTGATCATATGGATAGGGAAATGATAGACCAATATATATATATATATATATATATATATATATCAATATATATATATATATATATATATATATATATATATATATATATATATATATATATATATATATATATCTAATATTAGGGGGGTTGATAGTCCCTCTCCCCTTAAATATTAAATATTTAGCTTGGGCTTTCGATTTTGTACAATCAAGTTGAAATTCCTCTCAATCCATCAGCTCAGTAATAGCGTACATAAAAGCACTGCAATAACCAGCTTTTCAAATAACTAGTTATGCAGCATAGCTATTGGCTAAATACAAACTAATAAAAACGTTATACTGCAAATCGGCGACAGCCCTGTTTGATTTTGAAATATCACCAAATACGCGCTTTTTGGCGAAAACTAGGAAAACCCTTGCTTCTTCAGTGCCTAATCCAAATCAAAAAATTACATTTTCCTCTTTCTTTCTACCTCAAAATAAGACATAGAAATTTAAGACTGAATGAAGGACGTTGGCAGCAAGGATTGGAGGAAAGAGGGGGCAGATCAGGTTCCCCCCCTCCTCCCCGTCTCTCAAGTAGTATCGCAATAGTATAAACATAAAACGAGTCTGTGTGCCTAGTGCCCTTTGCCTACGTAACTGGCTGGAAGTTTTAATAACGACCTAAAAATAAAAATAAAAGCAGTTAAGATAACTAGCAGATAAAGTACTTCGAATCTCAGTCTGAAGATAATTGAAATAACTGAATTATTTAAAAATCAACCATCGATAACCAGTAAAAATTATTTCCTCAATATTTTTAATCTTAAGTTAAACTCCAACTTTTAATCTACACATACTTAATGTTTCGAGTTTAAAATTTTGATTGGCGCTACAGCATGTGATTTATCATAGATAAGGGGTTTTTTTTATTCATAATTGGCATTAATAAAAATTTAGAGTAAACTATTTATACAATAAAAAAATAACTAAGGAATCGGTATCAGTTCAAGTCGTTATTCAAATAACTGACTCAAACTGAGCAAATTTTCAATCACATAGGTATCTGATTCAATTTCTTTGTTCGTTGAAGTTGGTCAATTTTGCAAATAAATTATCCGAAAATATTTCAGTAAGTAAATAGAAATGATCATTGTAATAACTTAGAAATAATGAACTGCGAATTATTTTAACTTAAATGCAAAAATGACAGAAAGGTATTTCAATCATAGAATTTTAGCATTTGTTGAGCAATAAATCATCATGTTTTCCTTTGCATTTCAGATTTCCTGCACTTCTGAAAACAGTCGATAGATGGCAGCACTGGAAATTTCGTATTTCAAATGTATGTGAACTTTCAGGTAAGTTTCTAAAAAATTTTAAGAGTATATCACGAAAAATTCTTACACAAAATTTTAGGTGTACGAAAAAAGGAGTGAAAAGTTTTATTTAAATTTAAAGCACTCGTTGCCAACTCCCATGTGGTCTAGTGGTTAGGATTCCTGGCTTTCACCCAGGCGGCCCGGGTTCGATTCCCGGCATGGGAAGACGGTTCCATGGTGTAATGGTTAGCACTCTGGACTTTGAATCCAGCGATCCGAGTTCAAATCTCGGTGGAACCTGATATTTTTTAAAACTCTTTTTAACTAGATTTGTTTTTATTCTTTTTTCTTGTGTGTGCAAAAAATTTGATGTTTTTAACTGCATTATTATTTTATATTACAAATTCTAAATTTAATGATTAACAACCATAATTATGAAATCAAAGATCGAATTTCGTTGAAGTCTCATGTTTGAAATTTTCTTAATACGTATACTTTTACGGTGATTAAATAGAATCTTGATCATTCTTCAATAAAATCGTTATAAAAGATCTTTGTTCCTATCAGTTCCGATTCATTCTCATTACAGTAGTTTAGTATTGATACATTTTATTAACTAACCACATATTTGAGGCTGTTCTATTTGTTTAATTGATCATGAACGGTTTGCAGACACTGTAGGCTTGATTGAGGCATGTATAATTGTAAATTTTGAGTAACTGTAATAATGAATACAAAGAGGAAAAACATGGATACAAAGAGCAGAAAATCTTTATACATACATATTAGCGTTGCTATTTAATAGGCAAAATATAATAAGATTCGTTAATTAATTAGCGGAAAAAAATGATCAGACACTGAGAAATTAACATAAAGTAGTTCAGTTAATTTAACGAATATTATTTCACGTTAATTTGGTTAAACTTTAAGGGTTATAATTTTGTCTTCGAGTGAATTCATCACAGCCAGCAATAAAAATGTAAATATATACTTGAGTAATTATTATGTGTTTTGTGCATTATATTGATTAGTTTAAAGCAAAAAAAAAAAAAAGCAAATAGACACAGACTCCGAAAACCTTACAGAAAATTTGTCGCTCTGTCGGATTGTTAAAAATACGTTTCTTGATTTAAATTTTGAACAAGAAAATTTATTAAGAGAAGAAATTTAAAAAAAACAAAGAGAAAATTAGAAATTAAAAAAATATTTTTATTTAATGAAACTGAATTTTGTTAAATTTTAAGATTTTATCCAAAGTTTATTCGAGATTTCTTTTTTAGACTACGATAAAATCATCAGAGTCGACAGTAATAGAATTAATGCATGTTAATACATTAATTTGTATGTTAATACATTAATGTTATACATTGTCGTTTGTAATGATTCCAAATTTTAAAAACGTTCGAAGAAATAATACTCTTTGTACATGTTTCGTTCTGTCGTACTAACACCAGTAATATTCCATTTGGTTTTCATTGTTTATGTTAATTTTTACTTATTTATGCATTCAGTTTATTTTAGTTTGACAACTATCAATGGCATAAAATGCTTCTCGTGGAGTTAACTTGAATTTTCCTTGTGTGCACGAGAGAGTATGGGAAGGTTGGATATATAGTTCGTATTGTTTCGTGCACTAAAAAAAAAAGGAAGAAGCAGTTGCAAAGATGACAGTTGCTTTTTTGTGCGCCAAAAAAGCAACTGTCATCTTTTTAAAACCAGAACCGGTTTTTGTGAATGATGTCAAGTAATATACTGCGTGTGGAGTTTCCCTCTGGTGCTGTTTTTGGGGAAAAAACATTTTTCCTGGTAAAATTTAAGATTTACGTTACATAAGAAATGGTTACTGTAATGTAGCACGGCATTATTATTATTATTTTATTGTTTAAAGAGTCTTGAATAATAAGTAACTCTTGATTCATTTCGTAACGTGAAATTAATAAAACATTAAATATAAAGAATCAAAATTTTACACTTATTTTTTTGTTTTTTAATTATTTTCTTTCTCAGAAGAGATAGTTACTAAATAATATTTTCATATACGGGAGAGTTAGGAACGTAATTCTTATTGAAGGGTATTTTTTAACTTCTATAATTTACTTCCTAAATTATTATTGAGAAAAAATTTATTTCAAAATTGATTGCAATTGAGAAATATCATGCTACTCAACTAAAATTCCACAGAAATTGTAATAACTCTTTGTTTATATATATACATACACACACACACACACACACACACACACACACACACACACACACACACACACACACATATATATATATATATGAGGCGTTTAGTATCAAAACCAGTTCAATCCATGAATTTTCAAAAGTTTCTTTTTTTTTTTCGTAATTTGATCGTTCTTTGTCGATACTATCACACGACAAAGCGATTTCGAATGAATCCAGCTCAATCCGATGATCCCCGGTGCAATTCTATGGTGTTTATTTCAAACCCAGCTTAATCCATGCTTCCACTGAAATGTTTTTTGTGTCTCCTGTAAAATGTATAAAAATGGATTGAGCTGGTTTTGATACTAAACGCCTTTAATATAACAAAAAGAAATATTTTAAAATAAGGAAATTGAGATTTAAAAAAAAACTAAATTGCTTTCATTGCTAAAATGCAATAAAAGAAACAGTTTTCCTACGTGCCAGTGTGTACTCCCGCTTATTTCCTATGTGTATAAAAACCATACTAATAGAACAGTGTTGGTATTTGACTGATTTTGTGACTACAGGTATGGCTATGAAAATCCATTCCGAGTATACTTTTCAGAAGTATGCTAGTTTTAAAACTGTATTTATACAAAAAAGTTTGTTTCACTGGAAATCCTTAAATGGCTATCTTGATGGGTTTTTTCCGTGATTAGTTATGTTCCGTGTTGCAGCTTTCAGTATAATAAGATTTTCGCCCAAAGAAACCCTCATTTCAGATTCCCAGATTAAACGTCGTTTTCTTCGTAGTAAAACGTTTTATAACGTAATGATATATTTTTAAATTTACGATAATTTTGAAAATAACCCATATATTTCTCCACGCATAAAAATAACGTAATATAAGAATATTCAAAGAGCAAAATTTTAACTTTATGACCTAAGTTTTCTGAAAAGTTTCAAAAGAAAATATCATTCCAGGTTTATTAAAGCGAAGTACACGATGCGCAGTTTAAAAGTACAGTTAAACATTTTGGCGAATTGTTAAATATATATATATATATATATATATATTAGGATTCTTTTCCATCTTAACCAGATACTATGAATTAAATTTGAGTCTATCAATTTGTTCCTGAGTTCAGGATACACAATTCATCCACACATTCATAAACGATTATAAATATAAATAAAAAGAATGCTTGCGAGATAAAACTAACGTATATTTAGGTATATTAAGAGACCGAACAAATAATTCATTTAAGCGATTTTTTCGCATTTGAAAAAAAATTCGTTCTAATAGCGATACATATATCGCTGTGCATTAGTTAGTAAACATTTCTTTTGTATGTAATGCCTGTTAGTTAGTATTTTTTTCCTTTTCTTGCAATAATGCATTATTTTTCTCATCGTCATTACTTGCTATACATGAAAAAATTCACACATAATATTGAAAAAAAACTCTTCCAACTCTTCTAACAACTATACAAATTCACACATAACATAAAATTCCCACATAAAATTCACATAAAATTCACACATAACATTGAAAAAAACCTCTTCAAACAAACTATTCAAACTCTGCTGACAACTATACAAAAAATGGCAGCAAAAGTTCACTTAAAAATTGATAAATATTATGCTATCTCCCATAATGTAATATTTTACCAAATCATGCATTACACTTTATTAGACATATAGACAGAGATCCAGTCAACATCTTAAGGCTGCTATGTACTAACTCCATTGCATTGGCTTACCTCAATGTTAACCTAAGGAGAAAATGTGTCAAAGGATTGTCGACTTGGATTTAAAGAATTTTTTTAATTGCAATCCGTAATAGATAGAGAAATTTTTCCGATTGTAAAATTTTATTTTTTGAAAAAAAGGCAAATAATATTTTTTAATTTAAATTATTCGGGGGAAAATCTGGTCTAGAATATTTTAAACACTCTTAAATTCCTTTGGTGGACGATATTTCTAAAATGAATCCTGTTGCAAGGTGCATTAAAGTTCTGGCTATCTGAATATACCATTTTCATTGGATTATCAGCCTTTATGTAGCTGCTAATAGTAGACCAATTTTCTCCATAAGTTAACATTGAGATGAGCTAATCCAATAGGGCAGTACACAAAAGCCTTAATAATCTGAAATTCAGCCTTAATAATTTAAAACAAGATCATTACAATTCTACCAAAAGGTTTATTCTGCCCCTCGAAAAATTCAGTGCAAAATATCTTTCTCCTAATTTTCATCGCCATTCCAACAACATTCATAGACAAGAGTCACTATATGAACAAGACTAACACGATTTTCAATCAACACCGGCCATGGAGATATTTGAATTTATATGAATATAACTACAAGCATCTATTTTGTAGTCTGAGTTTTGCATAGCTAAATTTGGAAACCAACATCTAGTTGTAACTAGTTTTTTCTTTTTTAAATAGGATATATTTTTCAAATATTTTTCTTCCATACTAAGTTCTAGCAGTAATAGCTACCAACATTAAAAATGCTGTAAAAGAAACAGATTTAATCAAAGGGATTAAACGATATCACGTGTTCTAGTCAAACACAAATAACGGTCACAAATTCGTATAAAATGCAAAAGAACAATCTAAGATATTTACATATTCATGTGATAAACTGCGTAGTTTAAATTTCTATATAAGCCAGCAAAAATTATCAGCAAGTCATTAAAATCAGTTATCATCTAATTAAAAATAATTTTCTATTAATATATATATATATATATATATATATATATATATATATATATATATATGTATATATATATATATGTATATCTATATATATAAAACAGTTCCGTAACTGACTCATTCATTCACTGACTGACTAACATACAAGGCACAGACCAAACCGCTGGACCTAAAGGGCTGAAATTTTGCATGGCGATTCTTCTAATAGTGTAGGGGTGCACTAAGAAAGATTTTTCAAAAATTCTTCTTAGATTTTTTGAAATTAAATTTTTAAGCTGTTTTTTAAACTTTTTTTACGTTTGCATTTAAAATAATACATTGAGGGTTATAAAATTTATATCACGAGAAAGATCATAAAAATTCCTTCAAAATGAAATCTTTTTCGAACCTTTACCTTGATTTTCTGATTTTTGGTGAATTTTTAAAGATTAATTTTTAGAATTTAATTTATTAAATGTTGATCACGTGATTTCTTTTTCTGGTACTTTAAATAAATTTATCGTCACGTGCATAACAACTAAATAGAAAAAAATTATATTATTTTTCTTTCTAATGCGGCAGACGATTGGATATTATCCAAAAAAATAAATATCCCTTACGATTTTTTTAATATATATATGTATATTTTACATCAATTGTATACATTGATCATCGCATTTATTATAAATATATATATATATATATATATATATATATATTGGTATTAATTGCATACATTGACCGTTGTATTTAATTTGAATGTACTCCGTAGCGAAGCGCTGGTTTTCAGCTAGTATATATATATATATATATATGTATATATATATATATATATATATATATATATATATATATATATATATATATATATATATATATATATATATATATAATGTATAATAAATATTTGAAAAATATAAATTTTATTTTAGTGTTACCTTCGGACCATAAGACGCACCCAAATTTTAAGTCGATTTTTTATGTAAAAGGTGGTCTTATGGTCCGAAAAATATGGTTTATCTTGAAATGCTTATTCTACTACAACCATGAAAGATTTTCACTAGCAATTTCCTACCTAATATCGATCAAATGGTAATTACAAATTCTGTGGCCAAAAAAAAAAAAAACGAAATATGAGTGTGGGTGAGTAAATTTGCAGGAAATAGGTCGTAACACATATCTGAAAATCCGGGAAGGGTTGCGACAGCAAACTGCAAACGCAAACGTGTTAGGCAATATACTCTTCAGCTGAACATACCACAGAGAATAGTTGGCTCGTGTATGAACAAATAAACAAAAACGGAACTTTTGAAACAATATCAAGTTTAAAAAGACAGAGAAGAAAAAAGTTAATTGATCGCCTTCGTATTCCCCAGGGTCCTTTGCGACACGCATGCGGAGTACTTGATCAAAAACAAACCAAGACACGCATGCTTTATTCGCTCTGAGGGCATATAAATGAGAAAGTACGGTTTTCAAGCAGTTAATTTCTGTAAGTATTAGGGAGTAAGCCTTCAAAGAGTTGAAAATTGTTTGAGATGCACTGCATACAAATATCAACTGGAAGTAGCCATCTGCGTTATTAAAATGATACTGTGGGAATGTAATAAGGGAGAGTGACCATTATCGTTGTTAAATACTCACGTAGTTCTATTACTTAATTTTAACAATATTCTACTGCTTTTTTAAATTCCTTCTTCATATTCCTATATATACAGTCATTTTTAAAATTGCTTAAGCTCAGAAATTAAGTTTTTGGTTGTTGGTGAGTTGGGTCAAGGAACTTTGGAATTTTTGGTCTAATTTCTAAATATTATTCTGTACCATTTTAATAAATTAAATTTCAATCATGGAATTTAACATCGAAAATTATAGCTTGGATAGAAACTTATTAATTTTTGCAAGTTTCGGTAAGTTTTGTTAATTTGTCGCTTGTTATGGCTAAAGAACGACCTGGTACCATAGATCAGAAACTTTGTTTGTTACAAACAAACGGAGACTACATATTAAAAACTGATTCCGACTACAAACACCAGTACCAAACAAACGGAGACTACATATTAAAAACTGATTCCGACTACAAACACCCTTAACATCCGTAGATTTGAAAGCGCATACTGACATACCTCTATTTGTACGATGGCTAGGAATGGGATACCTTGTTCTTGGAAATTTCGGCTCACCCTGGGATTTCCTTGACTAGATTTCATTAAGATTTGCAGGACTGGTGACAAAGTCGTGAGCTGGATGTTAGTGGACTTGCCAGAATGTAAACCAAAGGGTCAAATAATTGAGGAAGTACAAACAGATCTCCAAATTCCCTAAATGCATGCTATTAAAACAAGATTATTACGATTCTACCAAAAGGTTTATTCTTCCCCAGAAAAAATTTCAGTACAAAATATCTTTCTCCTCATTTTAATCGCCATTCCAACAACATTCATAGACAAGAGTCACTATTTGAATAAGAGTAACACGATTTTCAATCAACACCGGCCATGGAGATATTTGAAGTTATATGAATATAACTACAAGCATATATTTTGTAGTCTAAGTTTTACATAGCTAAATTTGGAAACCAACATCTAGTTGTAACTAGTTTTTTTTAAAAAATAGGATATATTTTTCAAATATTTTCCTTCCATGCTAAGTTCTAGCAGTAATAGCTACCAACATTAAAAATGCCGTGAAAAAAACAGATTTAATCAAAGGGATTAAACGATATCACTTGTTCTAGTCAAACACAAATAAGAGTCATAAATTCGTATAAAATGCAAAAGAACAATCTAAGATATTTACATATTCATGTGATAAACTGCGTAGTTTGAAGTTCTATATAAGCCAGCAAAAATTATCTCCAAGTCATTAAAATCAGTTATCATATAATTAAAATATTTTTCTATTAAAATATTTTAGGACGAAATATCAAACTGACATAAAAATCAAATATGGACATAAAAAATTTATTGAGGTCTAAAATAAGGAAAATTTAAATTAATCATCATGCCCTTTAATTACTTATTTATACATTTTGAAATTATTCATCTTCGTAAATTATTTTTAAACCAGAAACTATCTAGAACTCCTGTTAACCTTAAATTTTCGTAAGTTACTTTAATATAATTTTCTTCAGCCAGCTTAATTTTCGATCATCTATATATATAAAACAGTTCCGTAACTGACTGACTGACAGATTGACTGACTGACATATAACACACAGACCAAACCGCTAGACCTAAAGGGCTGAGATTTTGCATGGCGATTCTCCTTATAGTGTAGAGGTGCACTCAGAAAGAGGTTTGAAAAATTCTTCTTAAATTTTTTTTAATTAAATTTTTAAACTGTTTTTGTGACTTTTTTTAAGTGTGTATTTAAAATAATAATAGGGGGTTATAAAATTTACATCACGAGAAATATCATAACAATTCCTTTAAAATGAAATCTTTTTCGAATCTTTACCTCCATTTTCTGATTTTTCGTGAATTTTTAAAGATTAATTTTTAGAATTTAATTTATTAAATGCTGATCACGTGGTTTCTTTTCTTTTGTGATACATTAAAGTAATTTTGCGTCACGTGCATAACAACGAAATAGACAAAAAAATATATTTTCTTCTTGCTAATGCGGCAGACGATTGGACATTATCCAAAAAAATATTAAAATACAGTAAAAGATATGTTCCTCAAACTCTATTATATTAACTGTACTATATTCTTTAGTATGTTCTATTAGATTGAATTTGAATATTTTCTTCTACATTATTTTGTCTATAAAAATATCCGTTACTATTTTTTTTATAAATAATTTTTTTTTACATCAGTTGCATACATTGATCGTTGTATTTGTTATATATATATATATATATATATATATATATATATATATATATATAGGCATTATTTGCATAAATTGACCATTGTATTTAATTTGAATTTACTTCGTAGCGAAGCACGGGTATTCAGCTAGTTTAATATAATGAGACAAAGCACACAACTGTAATTTATCTTTTTTGTAAAATCTCCCCTTCCATATCTAATATAGAAAAAAAAAACTGCATTATGTGTTACTGCAGAAGTTTACGTATTTTATTGAAAAATTGTGCTTCTACTTTCTTTCATCAGTTTCTTATATTTTCTTTGGAACACAAAATTATTCATGGCCTTTGTGTCACAAATTAAGGAGATACATTTTTCTCACAAAGAATGCAGTTTTGAAAAGATACGGTAGTGAAAAGATATAGAGACAGAGATTTAAATCTCTCGCATTTTAAAATTTGAAAGAATCAAAATTTCAAGCAGAAAAATATCTAATATGATGGATGATTTTTTTTTAGTTGATAAAAGAACATATGAGATTAAGACTGCCTTTGGCATTAGGCATAGGCTAATCCTGCCCTGCGCAAATTTTTCTAGTTTTTATGAAGTAAAAAAACTATCATAAAGCACTATTTTAATATTAATATTGTTGCATACATAAAAAAATAGGTTTTCATACAGCTTAACGTCTTGTTTTGAACGTTACATATGCGCTACTAACAATGCTATGTTAACAAATCTTAAATAAAAAATAATTTTAAATAGGGAAACAGTTTAAATGATCCATTAGCTCATTCATAGTAAAATACCGTTGAAGTGAATTTGACAGGAGCAGACAAGTACTTCCATTGTACTGAAAATTTTTTACGATCAAAATTTTTAAAAATGCATACGTTGTTTAGGTGGGCTGGATTACCAAATATTTTGTTAATTTCGAATTTAGTAAAACACAATTTTGTTGTGCTAAAAATGCTACCATATATCAAAAATTAATTGAGAGAGGCTTTATTTTCCACTTTTATAAAGATTTTAGTGTCAAGTTTTGGAATTGTTTCACATTCAGTAGTTCATAAAATTAAGTTTGAGAAAAATATATAAAGTTCAAAATGGTTTTAGGATACCATAAGGTGATTCGAAACCGTCGGACAAAGCGTTCCTTATAGGCTTATTGTGAATGTTATATACATGTATGCTTGCATATTTGTGTGCATGTATAAGTCGAGAATGAATTTCAGCGTCCCGCCAAGTAGGCAGACGCCAATTTCTGATGTCCGGCCGAACGGGATACAAACCAGACATCCAAAAACGCCGGTCCACGACTGACTATTAAACTTTAATCTCTCTTTACTGCAAAACCATTATATTATCACTCACTGAAAGGCAACGCCGACCACCACCATCATACTCACAATTAGGCATTTAAACTCCTCCCTCGAAAGAATTTTTTTACATCTATAATTACTTATTATATATATATATATATAACCCTCTGAATGGCCGTTCTTAAAAAAAAAAGAAAAAAAATTGCACGAAAGCTGAGTGAAACACAGGATTACTTTAAATAAGGGTGGGGTTATTTATAATTATTGTTCCAATTTAAGTTACTCTTGAAATTGTTATAAGTATTACTTGTAAAATAAGTAATTATAGATGTGTGCATGTATAAATGATATACTATAATTTTGAACTCTACATTTTAATCCCCCTTTATTTTCACGCATCAACAATCAGAAATATTTTCTAATTCTTTAGCCCAAACTAAAATAACCACTGCTTTTGGTCTGCCGACTTCGTAAACCGGAAATTTCAGTAGTCTAGTTATATATCACTTGTATTGGTCACTGAATTTGTTAAGAAGACGTCACTAAACACGTTCAGACAAAAGTTAATCAACCAGTATTCCAACATTTCTCGTAGAACCGTAAGTCAGAGCTTGATATGGATTTACCTAACTCTCAAATCGAGCAAATCAAGGTCCCGATTTTTTATTTTCTTCCGTGACCAGTTTCATCTAACAATTCAGCGCTTATTAATGCGCAGAGAGCAGTGGCTATTCCGTAATCTATTAAGAGTAGCGAAAGCAAATATGTTATTTATTTAGTGAGCGATGCGGCCAGTTTGAGTGGGTGGTTCCTTTTCTTTTTGATCAGCCAACAAATTACCTTCCCAGAGAGTTGCTCGCGAATTAAAACTTATTGGAAACTATAAGAGGAAATCGATGCCCCTAATGTTGCGAATCAGCCGCGATAAACAAGCGAAGTTCGGCTCATTCTCGGAAAAACACGCCTCGTTCATTTGTTTCCCAGCGTTTGCTCGAGTATAATGAGTACAAACCGTTCTCGTTGACCTCTTGAAAATATCGATTTTGTAGCTGATTAAGGCACGAAATGCTTTCGCTTACTGTAGGTTACCCGAGAAACAACTTGCCTCAGAATTCAACTGACGTTATTTTTAACATCTTTGGTACAATTTTCTTGATTGCCTTTTAACTTTTTCCTTACGGGGTGGGATAGCATGTATCCCAAGAATACGGGCCCAAGGAGGAATGTATAATATATATATATATGTATATATAGATGTATGTATATATCTATGTATGTATGTATGTGTATATATATATATATATATATATGTATAATATATATATATGTATATATAGATGTATGTATATATCTATGTATATATATATATATATATATATATATATATATATATATATATATATATATATATATATATATATATATATATATATATATACAAGGTGTCCATAATTAAGTCCCACTTTCAAAAGGCTGCAAAAAAAGAACCACTGGTCAGAATAACTTCAAATTTGAACGGAATATACTGGAAGAAGGGGGAAACGATTTGGCATAATAAAAAAGTTCCAAAATGTATCAATAGATGGCGCTTTAAGCGGTTGGAACTTTTTTTTTTATTATTATGCCAAATCGTTTCCCCCTTCTTCCAGTATATTCAGTTCAAATTTGAAGTCATTCTGACCATTGGTTCTTTTTTTTCAGCCTTTTGAAAGTGGGACTTTAATTATGGACACCCGGGTTGTCCATCGGGGTGTATGTATATATATATATATATATATATATATATATATATATACAGGTGGTTATCACAATAATGGAAACACTTAGGAAAAACATGAAATTCTTTATTAATATGGCATAGGACAATCTATGACATTTAATACCACCTGGATTCACTAAGGAAGTGAATTATGTAAGTCATGAATAGTGGTTAAGGGAATATTATACCATTCTTTATGGATAAATCGTCAATGCTCCTGTAGAGATGATATTGCTGGATATTCATTCCTCACTTTGTTCCCTAAAACAGACCACAGAGCAGAAAACGACCACAGAGCAAAAAGAAACAGAGCAGTTAGATGATATTGAGGTTTTGGGACTGTGCGAGCCAGATAAGGTGTTAGACTTGGTCTTTATGTTCCTCAAACCCCGACCTGACACGTCTACCTGTATGGATCGGAGCATTATCATCATGGAGAATGCCATCTCCTACAGGAAACAATTTTTGCACCATAGGATGGATCTGGTCGGGTAAAATTTCGACATAGTCCTTCCCAGTCGATCTCACTTTCAGAGTTACAATAGATCCCTTTTGAAAACCATGAGATGGCCGCCGAAACCCTAAGAAATTTCCTCTCCATGTTTGACAGCTGGCATGAGACAAGCATGATAATACGCTTGTGTAAGTGTTTTTAGACATACGCACGTCCTGTTGCAGGTTAAAAAGTGAACAATGATTTGTCTAACCAAATGTCATATTTCATCGTAGCACTCGACCAGGATTTGAGCTCGTGGCACCTGTGTAGAGGACGGTTTGTTTTCACATCTGTTACAAATGGCATGGGAATTACTACTCTGCCATAAATCTTTTGCTTTTGAAGCTTTCTCTTACCTGTAATGACTGGTGATGGAGCCTACAGATTCAGATGGAGCTCTACGGTCACTTTGGCTGCAGTTGTCTTCTTTTTTGATGTCACAATCCACTTGAACACCAGTCAGTCTCTTTTACTTAGCTTTCCCTTTCGTCCACTATTCTGTTTCACAGAGGATGTCTTTCCGTAAACTGTATGCCATCATGACTTCCGATATCATAGCTCGGTAAACACCCAAACCCATGGGGGCTTTTGTAACAGATACTCCAATTAAACGCGCTTCAACAATTTGCCCTTCTGCACGGTCTACAAGGTTAGACATCTTACGCTACCCCCAAAGAGCCTGATGCCCATAGTTTCATTACTGCTACGTTAGAGTAGAATAATGTATAAACTATATTCTATAAAAAATATTGGTCGATAAACTTGTTTTTTAAGGAATACGAGGCACATCCATAAACACCACTAATATTGATGTGTTTCTATTATTTTGATAACCACCTGTATATATATATATATATATATATATATATATATATATATATATATATATATATGTCGAGCGTAAGGCTACGCCCGTCATCTTACAAATTATGGCAGTCATGGTATATCCGGTGGTGTAGCAAGAAGTAATCCAATCAATAATTGAGCAGGCATCAGTTCAATTTAATCCAGTTTATTTCTTGTCAGGTAAACCACAGCTCCAACTCAGTGCGTTCATTTTGCGCCATTTCTTTTTTAGAGCCGCGGCGAAATACACATCTGATAGCATCGACTTCTATTCCGCGCTCTGACCAAATTCGCGGGCACCTCCGCGTGCCAACTCTCCCTGCACATGCGCAGAGCCCGAACCAGACATCTTTTAAGGCTAAAATGTAAATGTTTCCTCCTCGACCGCAGAACCCAGAGGCGCGCCAAGATTACATAATGAAAAGGGAATTTTCCTTTTCCAATTCGCGTCTTGAAATACGAACAATTAGAGGCTAATTACGCCACGAATATAATTTAATTCCCAAGCCCCCTTTAAATTTAGAATAATCATTCTTTTCCCACTAAATCCTTGACATATATATATATATATATATATATATATATTATATATATATAGTGGTTAAAAGCTACAAGCTGCCATCCCACAGGTCCAGGGTTCGACCCTGCGACTGGGCAAGGTTGACTCAGCCTTTCATCCCTTGAGTGGGTCGATAAAATGAGGACCAAGCATGCTTGGGAACTAAACTCTGGGGGTCCCACGTCAGGTTGTCCACCTGACTGAGACATATGATGTAGGGCACCCCAAGCCCAAAGGTCAAGAATGCGGAGATGGATACCGCCGGCCCTGGTCCACATCCGACTGTAGCGCCGTGAGTTTAGTTTATATGTATATATATATATATATATATATATATATATATATATATATATATATATATATATATATATATATATATATATATATATATATATATATATATATATAAAACAGTCCCATAACTGACTGACTGACTGATTGACTGACTGACATACAACGTACAGACCAAACCGCTGGACCTAAAGGGCTGAAATTTTGCATAGCGATTCTTCTTATAGTGTAGGGGTGTAGAAAGAAAAAGTTTTTGATAAATTCTTCTCAGATTTTTTAAAATTAAATTTTTAAGCTGTTGTAACTTTAAATGTTTTTTTATTGTTGTAGTAACTTTTTTAAAGTTTGCATGTAAAATAATAATCCAACGGTTATAAAATTTACATCACGAGAGAGATCATAAAAATTCCTTTAAAATGAAATCTTTTTCGAATCTTTACTTCCCTTTTCTGATTTTTGGTGAATTTTTAAAGATTAATTTTAGAATTTAATTTATTAAATGCCGATCACGTGATTTCTTTTTCTGGTACTTTAAATTAATATATCGTCACATGCATAACAACGATATAGACAAAAAAAATTCTCTTGCTAATGCGGCAGACGATTGGACATTATCCAAAAAAATATTAAAATACAGTAAAAGATATGTTCCTTAAACTGTACTATATTAACTGTATTCTATTCTTTAGTATGTCCTATTAGATTTAATATGAATATTTTCTTCTACATTATTTTGTCTATAAAAATACCCCTTACGATGTTTTTATAAATATATTTTCTTGTTTTTTGAATCAATTGTATACATTGATCGTCGTATTTATTATAAATAAATATACACCGAAGAGCCATTACATTATGACCACCCTCCTTCTGTAACAATGACCTCGAATAGAAACAAAACCACGGCGTTTGCGCAGCTGAAGTTGGAGTATATAAAGGGCCCATGCATTGTCTATCCAAACATAAAGTGAATACCGATGTAATGGGAAAAGCAGCTGATTTATCAGACTTCGATAAAGGTCAAATCGTTATGGCTCGGCGCCTGGGAACGTCGATATCAGAAACGGCGCGTTTGGTGGGCTGTTCACGTGCAGTCGTTGTGAGCACGTATCAAAAGTGGTGTATGGATGATGAAACGAAAAGTCGTCGGCCAGCGGTGTGTCACCCGCCGCGCCTTGATTCCAGAGGAGAGCGGAGACTGTTACGCATTATTCGCCGTGACCGCAGAGCTACAGCAGCCGAAATTACCAGCAGCTACAACAGTGATGACACAGATAGTGTTTCTCAACTCACAGTGCAGCGTGCTCTGCTGCTAATGGGCCTACGAAGTCGGCGGCTGAAGCACATCCCTGCTCTGACGGCATGTCATCGCCAGCAGCGCCTGCAATGGGCCAAGAAGCATCGGAAACGGACCATAGAAGAGTGGAATGAAGTTGCATGGTTCGACAAATCATGTTTTCTCGTCCATCACTTCGACGGGTTCGTGAGAATACGCCGATTTCCAACGGAAATCCTGGCTCTCGTATGCACAGTTTGACGGAGGCAAGCTGGTCGCGGCGGTACTATGGTGTGGGCGATGTTTTCATGAAGCACATTAGGACCCATAATCTCCATAGAAAATAATCTCCATCCCTGACATCTGTGCGCTACGTGAACATTGTTGCAGACCAGGTGCACCCATTCATGGCAACAGTGTTTCCGGCGGATGATGGCGTTTACAAACAGGATAATGCACCATGTCATAAGAGTCGAATCGTCAAGGAGTAATTCGAAGAACATTCTAGTGACTTTCCAGTCATGTCTTGGCCTCCAAATTCACCTCAAATTAATCCAATACAACATTTGTGGTTCCACCTGGAAAACCGAATTCGTGCTGCCACGCTACGACCTCGCAATGTATCGGTAATTGCAGTACCAATTGGTGAGAGCTTGGAACCAGATACCTCAGACTGCGTATCAGCACCTAGTCGAGTCAATGCCACGCCGGGTGTTGGTGGTTTTGAGGACGAAAGGTGGTTTTACGTCGGTTCTACGTACTAAACAGGTGGTCATAATGTAATGGCTCTTCGGTGTATATATATATAAATATTTACATTGACCGTTGTATTTAATTTGAATATACTCCTTTGCAAAGTTCGGGTTTTCAGCTAGTCGAATGTATAGTTTGAACTTTCTTTCACAAAATTAAACATTTCACTC
>OU015497.1:41119230-41124230 GCA_907164885.2 Dolomedes plantarius
ATACAGCATGTCTGGGACGCTCTGGGGAGGGCAATTGCAACTCGCAACCCTCCTCCGAATGAAAACAGTGTTGCTGAACGAGTGGGACCAATTGCCACAGGAAATGATAAACTGCCTTATTTCAAGTATGAAATCACGCTGCGAGACCTGTATATCTGTAAGAGGGGACCATACCCCCTATTAACCCATTTATTAACCCACTTTTTTGTTTATTCTGCAACCGCTGTTTCATACCTTCCGACTCCAACGAGTGTTACGCACGATATTGCGTGTGTATTACAATTAATGAATGGTTATTTGTTTTGTATTGTATCAATGTATGTACATATCAAATTTCATTAAAATCGGTACAGTAGTTCTAGAGATAATCGACCAAGTCTGCAAATTCTCTTAATTTCTTACACCAGTGTATATATATATATATATATATACACTGCTGGCCACCCAAATTGCAACACCAAGAAAGACAAGAGATATCACAACAAAATTTATTTTGTAGATAACATGTTGATCAAGTATCAAATGATTAAATTTATAGACTTCTGTGAAGTGTGGTTCCTGCCAAAATCAGTAGCCAGAGTAGCCGCCATTGTTGGAGATCACCGCTGCCACACGCCTCGGCATTGATTCAAAGAGACTTTGGATGAGTTCTTGGGGTACAACAGACCAAGCAGCTTCCACACGTTGCCAAAGTTGATCTGCTGTGGCAGCTGGGGATGGAATCTGGGTCAATCATAGAGCAACCATGGACCAAATGTTTTCTATCGGCGAAAGATCCGGAGAGCGAGGCGGCCAGGGAAGCAATTCAATCTGGCGATTGACGAAGAACCGTTGGACAATGCGTGCCACGTGTGGTCGCGCATTATCCTGTTGAAATATGGCTGTGGGCAAGCCCTGAAGGTAAGGAAGGACAACTGGCTCCAACACCTCGGAGATGTAGCGCTGGCTGTTTAAAGTACAGGCAATGCGTACTAGAGGTGTGCGAGAGTGATATCCAATACCGCCCCATACCATAATACCCGGTGCAGGACCAGTGTGGCGGTGCATAACGCAGCTGTTCAGCATCCTCTCTTCACGGTGTCTCCAGACTCGAATGCGACCATCGTGGTGTTGCAGACAGAAGCGTGACTCGTCAGTAAAGACAATTTTATTCCATTCTGCCGTCCACATCCTTCTGTCATCGCACCATTGACGGCGGAGACTTCTGTGGTTCTGCGTCAAGGGTAGACAAAGCAATGGACGTCTTGCGGACAGACCACTCTGCTGTAAACGGCGTCGAATGGTACGCGCAGACACTGGATGATGCGTTACAGACTGCATGTGCTGTGCTATAGTTCGTGGTGTGACTGAGCGATCCGTCACTGCCATGCGCACAATTTGCCTGTCATCACGTGAAGTGGCGCGCTGAGGTGGATGCGATCGAACACGCCGGTCCGTCGTACCCTCCTGCATCCAACGATCACATATCCGCATTACAGTTGTTTGGTTTCGTCGAACACGACTACCGATTTCCCTGAGAGATAATATACAATATCGGAAGGCCACTATCCTTCCTCTGTCGAACTCGGGTACTTGATCAAAAGATGATCGCTGTTTTCGACGAGGCATAATTGATCGGTTTTTTTTTAAAAACCACAAGAAAACACAATTGCCGAACTTGAAATCGTCGAAATCTCCAAGCCTTAAATAGCGCTTTGAAGTGGCGCCACAGGCGCGCGTGATGTGCGTCTGCGCTGAAATTCTAATCATTTGCATATCTCACCTCCGCTAATGCATGTTGTAAATTTCATGTTATTTGCATGTTTGCTTCAGGGTGTTGCATTTACAGTGGCCAGCAGTGTATATATATATATATATATATATATATATATATATATATATATATATATATATATATTTTTTTTTTTTTTTTCCCATTCTAAAGAGGGAATCAGAAAATGGGCTCCGTAAGCTAAAGGTTAATGAGAAACGTATTTTTTTAACTAAAAGCTTTTAAACCAGTTATGTGAAAGACAGTAAGACGTTTAGTGCTTATGCCATTGTTAAATTTAAAATTTAAAATTTAAAATTAAATGAAATCTGCGGTAACTAAAATATTTCAATATTAAACTTTGCATAAATTAGGGATTACACAAAACGTGGTTGCAAAATAGAATTTTATTCTCTATAAAAAAATTTCTTTATAGATATTACTTATAATTTTTGTCAAAGAATATTTCTTATGGAAATTTCCTTTTAGCTTTCTACAGTAATACTCAGAATCAGAAGTGTTTTATTAAATTTTTCTTGACTGCAAAACTTCTATAGACTCGTGAATAATATTTAGAAATATCTGAAGAAACTTAAATCACGGTCTATCCAAAATAGAGGAACTACTTTCGTTTTAAATCTAAATTTTGAACTGTAAGACCTATTGAAAAAAATATATTAAAAACTGATAAATGACATATTTCATAGAATCGCTGCTTACACAAGTCACATCTTTTACATCATAGGACATAAACTTTTCTGGAAAATGTGCAATGCATCAGATAACTCAATTTAAAAAAGGGGGAAATAGTTGCTAAACTTTTGTCACTCTACGGGATGTTGTAACGAAGGACGAATATGCTTCAGTGAGTTTTGTAACGAAATTTCTTCCGTAATTAAATTTATTTTAAACAAAAAATAGAATAAAAAATTTAAAAAGTGTAAATGCAAGTCTTACACGGGCTGAGAATAAGAAATAAAGATAAATTTAACTTAAAAATATAAAAAGAATGTATCGCACTGAAGTAAATTTTACATAATCCCAACAGATGAAAAGGAAAAAAAATTGAAGAACTAAATATTCATATAACCGAAATTAGTTGGAAATAACAGAATTCAATAAAACCCAAATTAAAGGAAAATAAGTAAGAATCTTATTAAAAGAATGAGGTTTAGGAATTACACGAGAGCATTATAGAAGGGAAAATTATAGAAGGGAATTCATTATGGAAGGGAACAGGTATCTTGGTATATTAACATTATTATTTTTTTTTCATGTACATGGGAATATAAATTAAGAGGATAAAAATTAAAAAAGTCAGAGTACATCATATCATGGGGGATAAGTTCAGGACTCGAGTTTAGGAGATGATAGTTTAGTTCCCGGTCTTGTCAAATAGTAGTTATAACTAACACACACACACACACACATATATATATATATGGCTTGGTACAATAAGTGCCTAAGTGAGTTTTTTCCAAGAATACTTTGTTTGCTTATGTCTCTTTTAAAAAATATTTTCAATGTAAGCAATGTAAGAAGTACCCAAGTCTGTCCAATGCTTTAAAGCAGGGGTGTCAAACTCAAAGGCTACCTTGGGCCAAACAAACAAGGTTTAACTATAGGTGGGCCACAAAAAAAATCAATATTAATAGAAACGTAGGTTTATTTACCTAATTACAGTATATTCAACATAAATATATGCATTTTTTTAATAATAGCAAAAAAGAGTATCATTATAAAAACATTTAGTGAATTATTCCTATCTTATTATAATTCTGCGTCGGTTATTTTATTATATATTATTGTGTGCCAATATATTGGCCGGGCCGCAAAAATGTTCGTCGCGGGCTTCGAGTTTGACACCCCTGCTTTAAAGTGTTTTCTAAACCATTGTATATATATATATATATATATATATATATATATTACATAGATAGATTACTAGATATAAATATATTCTCCTCAGACACGAGACATATTTTAGCTCTAATATCATTTTTTTGCTTCATTTTTAAAAATAGTCATGCTGCAGTCAGGGTAGAGAGCGATTATATTAATTCTTGAAATAATATCTGTCAAGATAAGGGTACTTGGCTTAAGAAAAGTATGCACAAATAAACATTTCTTTAAATTATTTTTATAAGAATTTTAAGGAAATAAAAACTGTATAAAGTCAATTATTTTTCATGACTTAATGGTTTACTGTGTCTCATATGTCAGGATCCTTCCTCCTAAAATCGTGATTCGGCGGTATGTTTGTCAATGGCGTGTGATCCTCTTCCAGCCTTAGAATAAATTCCTGGAGAAGATGAAAGGAGAGATAATTTTCCTTTGATCATCAAATTTTTTAAAAAGATTTTTGTGTTTTTCTTGATAGTATATATATATATACATATAAAACAGTTCTGTAACTGACTGACAGATAACGCACAGTCCAAACCGCTGGACCTAAAGGACCGAAATTTTGCATGGCGATTCTTCTTTTAGTGTAGGGGTGCACTAAGAAAGATTTTTGAAAAATTCTTCTTAGATTTTTTAAATTAAATTTTTAAGCTGTTATTGTAACATTCTTTAAAGTTTGCATTTAAAATAATAATCTGAGGGTTATAAAATTTATATTACAAGAAAGATCATAAAAATTCCTTTAAAGTGAAATAATCTTTTTCGAATCTTTACCTTAATTTTCTGGATTTGGGTGAATTTTTAAAGGTTAATTTATAGAATTTAATTTATTAAATGCCGATCACGTGGTTTTTTTTCTCTTTGTGATACTTTGAATTAATTTCGCGTCACGTGCATAACAACGAACTAAATTGACAAAAAAATATTGAAATACGTAAAAGATAAAATTTAACCGCTAGATTAATTGAGATGGAAGTTTTTAAAGACTTGAATTCAAATTAGTATGTTTTATGGATATTAAACATACGAATTAATTGCATACATTGACCGTTGTATTTAATTTGAATATTTTCTTCTACATTATTTTGTCTATAAAAATATCCGTTACGATTTTTTTATAAATATATTTTTTTTTTTTTTTTACATTAGCTGCATACATTGATCGTCGTATTTAGTATAAAAATTTTTTTTTGCATTAATTGCATACATTGACCGCTGTATTTAATTTGAATGTACTCCGTAGCGAAGTACATGTATTCAGCTAGACTAAGATGCTTCACTTCTATACATACATACATATATATATATATATATATATATATATATATATATATATATATATCTA
>OU015497.1:41126730-41254230 GCA_907164885.2 Dolomedes plantarius
ATACAGTCGAACCTCCATTTATCGAAGTAGCAAATTGCCGGAAAAAAATTCGATATATAGAAATTTCGATGTATAGAATTGAGCTTAGTTTTATCATAATTCTCCTAAAAAAATTAAAGTTAATTTTCGTTTACGAAACTCCTTTTCTAATTTATATGCGAATCACATTAAATGAAAGTTAATAACTAAAAATTGAATTAATATGAAAGATTTATCGAGTACTACATACCTTTAAAAAAAACAATAATCCAGACAGTGGTTACAATGATCACAGTTGCATTCTTTAAAAAAAAATACGAATATTTTGCTGAACAGCCAGTTTTGCGGAAAGTTCAAAGAAATGTTCGTATGTCTTCAGTCCACTAAAAACTTAATCAGGGACATTTCCCTCAAATTGAAGTCCACGACATATTGTTTCAAGTGTCAAAAATTGGGAGATTTTATTCAAAAGTGGAATAAAATCTCCCAATTTGTCTTGGAAAAAATTTCGATATATAGAAGCAATTTTTCTATGTAATGAACATAGAGATTTGCCAAGAGTTCGATATATAGAAAATTTCGATATGTGGAAGTTCGATATATGGAGGTTCGACTGTATATATATATATATATATATATATATATATATATATATATATATATTAATTTTTTTTCTCCAGTGCCGGCGCAGACGGTATTCTTGGACATTATCCTCACCGTCATGTGACACCGCGGTTTTGCTGGACACTTTTCTGAGAGCACCGTATAGGTGGACCAGCATTACCCCTCCCCCCCCATATGGGCCGGTCCCGTAATTTTGAGCCAAATCAAGTGACGAGACCGGAACACTTGATCCCGCACCTCCAGACGTTAATATGTATATATATAGAGGTCAATATATATATTCATCAATGGACCTGTATTCTTGAGATACATGCTACCCCAACCCGTAAGGAAAAGGTTAAGTTCTAATGTACAGTAATCGGAATAAGAGATTCTCTATCGTCGCTGATGTGATGTAGGTTTTTCATGATGTCAGTGGGAGGAAGAATGTACGAGCCTTCCAGATGTAGCCCTAGGCAGTTTATCGGTCAAAATTGAGGTGGAACAGGTGATGGTGTTGGTTCACCTATGAAGGGCCACCTTTGAAAGCAACCAACAATTTTCGCTGATAAAGGACGAATGTCTTCATCAAAAAGCGCCCGCATTGGCTAGCAAAACACTGGCTTCGAAGTCCAGAGTTCGTGTGTTCGTACCCCATTCGTGGCAGGTGGTCTTTACAATGACCAGTGGCTTGCATTGGGTAACAAATTTAATAAGAAACTGCACTAACAAATTTAGAGTAAAAGTAAATCTAAGAGCAAACATGTGAGCCTATGAAAGCCTAAAAATGAATGCGATTTTTGAGCTTTCATTTGCTTCACCAGCTGTAAAATTGCTGCGACGCTGTGACTCCGTGTCACAGGAAATATATTAGGGATTTTTTAAGCCGAACATGGATTGTTTTCGTACTCGAAACTCAGGAAACGGAAAAAATGCAGGAATTTTTAGAATTTGAACAAAAAATTAGGAGCAAAAATTTTTTTGTTCCCAGTTTTATAAAACTGTTAAATTTGCGGTCATTTTAAAACGATGAAACCTATTTTTTTATGATTGCTGAATTCGCGGACTACTTTTTGGTGTCTACCGGACCACCGGTAAAGAACCAAGGGTTTAGACGCTTGCTTAGATGTCCACAAGCCTAGGGTGTTGCTTCTCCCAGATGGTATCCGTTACAGCGAAAATATATAAGTTACCGATTAAGAAATTTAGGATCCTAAGTCGTAAAAAGAAGTGAATTACGACGTGAGGAAGATTGACAAAAATGGGGCTTCCTTAGATCCCCTTAGACAGCTGAGTTGGAACAGCGTCTGTCTTGAGATCAAAAGACGCGGTTTCAGTTTCTCTTCCTTGTTGTAACCTACCAAAACATTATCTATTCATTAGATTACATAGCAACTTACTTTTTATCGAAATTCTTATTTCTCATTTCTTTGACATTCTTTTTCTTATTTCTCATATATTCAACTGCAACACGTGTACATCGGGGTATAATACACACACACACACACACACACACACATATATATATATATATATATATATACATGCAGAGCCGGCGATAGGGGGGACAAAGGGGGCAAATGCCCAGGGGCCCGGGCTGGCAGGGGGCCCGGTTAAATAAGAGTTGACTAAAAAAATGTATACAATGTTCAACTATTGAGTGGAGAGGGGGCCCCGCTGTATTATTTTGCCCCGGGCCCTGGCTCAGTTGACGGTGGCCCTGTATACATGCGAGCATTCTCTTCGTATACATGGCTTAAATTGCTAACATGGCTTAAATTAAAGACTAAAATATTCTGTTAATATAACCGCCTAAACGTGGACTATATAGATCTCTTCGAGCGTGTTAAACAATGGATGAAAGGATCATCACGAAAGGCAACTCACATAACAGGCAACATGAGCAAGCCTTAAAAAATTTGGTTTCTACGTCAGCATTTCAGGCTAAAAAATTCACTTCATTTAATCATATTGACAATTATAAATTCATTCATTTTGCAACGTAAAAGCGTGCGGTTTGACTGACACATATCAAAGTTAATATTGGTTTGCGCATTCATTTAAAAATGCGTTAATTAAAGTTTCAAGTTTCCTTATTACGATTTTGCATAATAAACATAATTCAGACAATATTTCTTGTCCATAACATAAATAATGTCGATTTTTGTGAGGTAGAACAGAAAATTTTGTCAAGTAATTATAGTGGGCGAAGTCAACTAGGGTTCAATCTTCCGTACTTAACCCCAACAAATTTCCTATTCTAACTTAGCTTGATCGTAGTTAAAACTTTTACAGACATATATACACCAGTGGTAGAGCAGCGAGAGAACCAAGCTGTTTACTTTTCTTAGAAGTTAATGTTCTATATTCTCTTTGTATAACCATAAATACCTTGATTTTTAATTTTTTATGTAAATAGAAAATAGCCTACTTCTTTTTTTTAACATAGGGTTACGTTCCTCCCTAACGGTCCTCCAGAAAGCAAAATTTCAGATGTCCTGTGTCGCGAATTATAATTTTGACAGCGCGCCTAACCCAGTCTGTATCGCTTGGGCAAGCAGTAAACAGTTAAACAGAAAAGTACCAAAATACGTCCAAATTTATATATATATATATATATATATATATATATATATACATAATACATACATACTTATATACATACAAAAGAGGTAAGCAACGATAAGTAATCCTACGTTAATAACCCGCGGTAGTTTCATTAGAAGAGACTACCTGAAATTTTTTAATTTTTTTTTTCAATGTGAGAAAATAGGTAGACATTATAAGATATAACAGATTGAAAAAAAGAGGTTGATATCTTCTGTTCGCTTTAAGATATTGTTTCTATATTTTGGAGATTTACGCAAGCCGTGTAACAAAATTGTTTTTAACCTAAATTGCTTAAAAAGTTAATTAATTAGATATCTAATATAATTTGATTTATAAGACCTTGGTTTTTAATATCTGATATTTTAACATCTGTGAATATCATCGAAAATTATTGAAAAAGTGTCAAACGGCAGAAACTTGTTAGATGTAAAATATTTCAAATGGGTCTCGCAAATAAGTTGTTCCTGATATTCTTCCATTAATTTATTTTTTCTTATTACGGATATCTATTATATTAACCTATGTTTTCTCTCTATATAAAAGCGTAGTTAAAGATATAGTTTCCAAAATACTGTTTATTTTCTTTAGATCACCTTTATATACCGTCCTGTTTTAAGATCTTTTACTATAAAAGTCAATATATATATACTGAAAGGCTAAAACAGTCTAAAGCAGTTTTTTTTCAAAACAACAGGGTATATAAATTTTCTCTTATATTATTTAATTACATTATATTTTCTCATAATGCAGATATATTTCATAAATATAAATTTCTCTTAAAACAAACTCTCTATATATAAAACAGTTCCGTGACTGACTGACTGACTGACTGACTGACAGATAACGTACAGACCAAACCGCTCAACTTAAAGGGCTGAAACTTTGCATGGCGATTCTTCTTAGAGTGTAGGGGTCCACTAAGAAGGATTTTTGAAAAATTCTTCTTAGATTTTTTTTAAAATTAAATTTTTGAACTGATTTTTTGTAACAATTTTTTAAGTTTGCATTTAAAATATAATCTGAGGGTTATAAAATATATATCACAAGAAAGATCATAAAAATTTCTTTAAAATGAAATCTTTTTCGAAACTTTACCTTCATTTTCTGATTTTTGGTGAATTTTTAAAGATTAATTTTTAGAATTTCATTTATTAAATGCTGATCACGATATTTCTTTTCTTTTTGTGATACTTTAATTTAATTTTGCGTCACGTGCATAGCAAAAAAATAAATTGACAAAAAAATATTAAAATACGGTAAAAGATGAAATTTAACCACTAGAGTAATTGAGATGGAAGTTTAAGAATTTAATTCAAATTAATATGTTTTATGGATATTAAACATAGAAATTAATTGCATGCATTGACCGTTGTATTTAATTTAAATATTTTCTTCTACACTATTTTGCCTATGAAAATACCCGCTACGATTTTTTTATATTTTTTTTGGCATTAATTGTATACATTGATCGTTGTATTTAATTTGAATGTACTCCGTAGCGAAGCACGGGTATTTAGCTAGTCTCAAATAAATAATTTTTTCCTACTTTAAACCCTCTTTTACGGAAAGAAATCTTTACATATATTTTCATTACGCATATAATCTTTACATACAGTTTTAGAAAAAAAAAAGTTAAAGCGAGAAGTAACGACCTTCACTTACCTGCGGCTTCCAAGAGCTTCGCGTCTTCTCAACAGGTGCCAACGGAAAGAAAACTCCAGGGGCTATCAACTGCCTCTTTATATTCTTTGCCACCTGAGGATCAGCTGACTTATTTCAGAGGGAGTGGCTGACGTCACGAGCGGAACTACCTGGCCACGCCTCTTTAGGGAAATAAAATGCTCTTTTGCCGTCACGCGAATCTCAGAGATGGCTCATAATATTTTATTCGGA
The DNA here is from genome assembly GCA_907164885.2 of Dolomedes plantarius. Classification (NCBI taxonomy): domain Eukaryota; kingdom Metazoa; phylum Arthropoda; class Arachnida; order Araneae; family Dolomedidae; genus Dolomedes; species Dolomedes plantarius. The sequence continues at coordinate 41,131,816 of OU015497.1, forward strand.
AATGGGAATTGTATAAGGCTTAAATACGGGCCAATGTTAATTGAGGGGTGGCGAAAACCCACGCACGCCGTAGGTTTCGATGAAAAGACATTATTGAAGGAAATTTCGAGTGTAATTTAAAGTAATTGTCAGACACGAAAGATATGGGAAATAATGCCAGGTCATATGAATTCAATTTACAAACCTACGCAAAAGTACGGACATTCAAAGCTTAAAACGGCTAATAATGCCTGAGTACATATACGCTGCAGTTAAAATTTTCATAGGAATTTTCAATAACAGATGCGATTCATTTTTTACTTTAAATTGTAAATAATAGTTAATACTGTTAATATTTTTCACCATCATCAGGATATATTCGGAGAACTATCTGCCTGGAACTGTAAGGACTGTAATTATAACAAACACATAAGTCCCTTAAGTTTATTCACATATAAGAAAAGAAACCAACAATGCCCTTATACAATTTCTGGGAATTTCAGATTTTTCTTGTTTCAGTTTGGGAGCGAAAGTCAGTGGGAACACAAATTTTTCTCCGTTCAGTCTAGAAGGTAGTTGGTAAAATTCCAGGGTGAGGTTTGGAGACTTGGGTTCGATACTCGCCTGTGGAAGACGGCCTTTACAAGTCTACGTAAATAGGCAAATATGTGTATATATATGCGCATAGATATATGGATAGTTAGAGGCACTACAGATTTTTTGGAAAATTTCTCAAGAATAACAGCATCAAGCTTTTGTATATAGCCCGCCAAATTAAACGGCGCAAGAATTGATATTACAGTTAAGAAATTCGTAAATACTGCATGAAGCATAATTGTAGGCGACATTGCAATAGTTCCTTAACAAACAATACTTTGAACCTAGTTTATAAAGATTGAAATACTAAAGTGGAGACTTACATACATGTATATCTATATAATTATATTATACATTCCTACATACACACACATAAATATATATATATACATACACATATATACACGTACATATATACATAATACATAAGTTCGTTTATAAGCACATATAACTCGGACACATGTGGCTTGTGCTATCGTTCCGATTCTAAAATTACTCAGCATTTTGAATTAAAGATTGAAAGAAATTAAAAAAACACAAATGTGATAATACTTTACTAAATAGTATAAAAGTCTCCTAAAAATCATAATCTAGTACTAACCTCTTTAAAAATCCTAATCTTAATAAGTTGGAAATAAATTGTTTTAGAGGCCTGTTAATAATATTGGTATTTGCGTAGCCCGAGTCGCACTATGTGGGAAAATTGTCTACATATTTTAACTGAGAATGATATTCAGTGTCCATACTGAACTAGTAATCTTATTTATAAGTATTGAATACTTGTTCTAGCTCATATATTTGTACACTATATATCACAATTTTATATCTTTTGATCATATTATGATTGAAAAGAATAATAAAAACTGTGTCATTAAGATAAAGATTTAATTTGCTTCGTCAAATCATATGATATACCTCACAAAAATTACTATAATATGTCTAAATTGTACCAATTTGAAATCTTTTCCAAGATTGAATCTTCAATAGATATTTGAAGAGAAAATAAGTATTTAAACCTATTCAAACGCTTTGTGCGAACCGTGTATTTAATATTTTCATCTACTTCCTCATTATAATCGATATATCTCAAACTCTGTCAGTTAATTTTATCACTTGACATGGAACTATGATGTCACTTGAGGCGTGCGGTAGCTTATTTTATTAGCGAACATTGTGATACTTTGGAGCACATTTTATAATTAGATTCGGAATGATATTTCCCATGAAGCTTTATTTTCTCCAGTGAGGTGTCACCGAATGCGGAATGTATTTAACGCCCCGTAAACTTAGACCGTACTTTTTAGTGGTCGACCTGTCGAAGAATTATCACACAATCTTATAAGGCTCTCAAGTTAAAATATGGAGACACGAAAATTTGACAATATCTCGCCAAGCCAGCGTTTAAGCTTTCGACTAATTTTGTGCAACATATTTTCAGGATCATCGGTCCATTCAGAATATGAAACTAGCTAGGAAATTAAGTATAATTTTATCGATAAAATAGGCCATACGCACATAATTGTTGCCTGTATAAGAAAGTCAAAGGAAATCTAGAGCAAATGATAGATGAACAGAAATTTTGAGCTTCTTATTTTCTTTCAAAGTTTAATATAATTTGATATCATTCGCTGCCAAAAAATAATCATTGCATTTGCTTTCCTGATTTCTTATAAATATGTATTAAGTAAACTGCACTGTAAATAAGAAATAGTGGAGAGAAGCATTTCATTTAAGATTAATGAGGAAATAATTATTGCATTTGCTCTCCTGATTTCTCATAAATATGTATTAAGTAAACTGCACTGGAAATAAGAAATAGTGGAGAGAAGCATTTCATTTAAGATTAACGAGGAAATAATTATTGCATTTGCTTTCCTGATTTCTCATAAATATGTATTAAGTAAACTGCAATCCTTACATAGAGTAGCCGGGACTTTTCTCTATAGGATTCAATAAACTTCAGTTCAAAAACATTTTTGCAGGTCATTTTTACAAAAAGCTTAGAGGAATGGTAAGTTAAAGGCCTGTTCAGTTTCTGCAAAACCTCTGCTCTCTTTTTTCCCAAACGGTCCGCTTTCTCATTTCCTTGTAAGCCTCTATGTGCAGGGCTGCTCTTTAGAGTAAGATGGTCCAGATAATCAAAAATTACTTACGGCACTAGGTACTGTCTTTTTTTATTAATATTGAATTTATAGGTTGTAATAGAACCTCAATAAATGATGCTTGCATGTGTTGGGGCATGCAAGGAAACATAGAGAATTGGCCTTTATCATACATTTATTCGACAATACTAAAAATACTTTTAAAGTGAAATTAATAACAGAATAAGGTTCCTCTTCATATTATCACTTTATACATGAGGAATCAGAAACAGAGACAAAATATTCAGTCAAAACAATTATTTCTAGGATCTTTCGGGAGGCACTTACGACTGTTGAAGAATACAGCTATGAAGGATTTTGTTGACAGGTGCCCACATCAGGCCATACTCAGCTTCATCATGTCAGACTACAGGAACTTCCGCTAGACAGCGAAAGAGGCTCTCTATATAGTCAGAGCTCCAGGGAAAGGCCAACGAAATATGCCAATCTTTTTTTTTTTTTTTTTGAGGGGCTGGTGTCCGTTTTCCAAGGTCATTTTGTCCCACCCTTTTTTCTCTCATTGGACAGTGGGCTGCCTTTCTCTTAGCAGTTTCTGCCCAAATTGGTACCTTATTTCACTGCTCATGTTCAAAGTCTGCAAAGTACATCCGCACCATAACTTTCGGTTGGGATACCACTTTGACCATTATCTGAAAGTTTTATGGTGGGCCATAAAATAACGTCACCAACAATCTTGCAACATTTATAGTCTTTTGATCGCTATCAATGGCCACACAGACAGTTTTTCTTTTGCTTCACCTTAGTGTTCCTCAAGACTTTATTTATTTTTTTCTTGCCTCTGGAGTTGTTATAAGAGTTTTATTATTGACCGTCTCTCGACCACACACCGCGGTGAATTATAACATCCAGCGCTTCTACAGAATTATATTCTGGTGCTATTATGCTATTTAGCAAAATATTTCTTAAATAGCAGCATTCACAGCTACTCAAAAATAATATATGTATAAACTTCATTCAGAAAATTTTGTGGGGTAATAGTAAATTGACTCTAGCTTAAACCTATCTTGTGAATATCTTTAAATAACAGCATAACTAGTTAATATAGAATATTATATTTACCTTGGTATTTTTTTTTTTTTTTTTTTGTTCAGCATTAGATCTCAAAAAATGGATTTCTTCCAGGCATTGCAAAACCGTTTCTCAAACTTTTTTTTACAAAGAAATATTAATAACAAATAACCTCCAACTAGAATTCTAGCCAAACCCTGCAGGTATAGAGGGAAGTTACAGATGATGTAACGATAATTTAACCAATTTTCTCTGCCTCTAAACAGAAATTTCCCTTCTGTTTACAGTTACCCCGAATTTACAATTACCCCTACTTATATCATACTGCGTCCACACAAATCTTGCACTGCACATAATTCTGGAGGGAAAACAGTGATTTATGGGCAGGGGACGTCTACTGCCCTCGCTCTGCGGCGGTCCCTCGAAACAACGATTTTTCACAGATCATCAAAGAGACACGAGTGACCTTGGGGGGGGGAGGGGTTCTAAATGGGGGAATGTTCATTCACACGTCGCTTTGGACTAGCGGATAGGGTTGATTAGTCACGCTCCTGGAGCGTGACTAATCGACCCCCAAAATGTGTCAACAAGAATCGGGGGAGGGGTGCTTACTGCAGACATGTCTGCATGTGTGTGGACTCGCCATCACAAGAAAGCTCCAGATGGCTAATTGGACTGTTAAATGCCAGTTCCAAATCCGATGTAAGCTTCTTTTTTTTATAAAAAAATTTTCGTGAATCGAAGTTTAACAATTTTCCAATATTTTTAGCCCTTGTGCAGGGGAAAAAATTATTACTATCACTGCTAATAAATTACGGTTCTTCTCATAGCTTTCATTTATCTTCACTTACCTAAACTGTTCTTTACTTAGTCTGCCACTTGACTTTTGAGACTACTGCGTTTCTACCGTAATTAGAGGAATAGACTTTTAGATAATTATTTCAAGAGAGGCGTTATTTAACATTGATTTTCAAGTCGTGATCTGAAATTTTCATGCTCTTTCTATAATATTAGAGTCGTGGTTCCATAACATTTTTTATTGATTTTTTATAGTCTTGAAAAAAAAAAAATCATCTCTTGAATTTTTCCCAAATTTACTTTTGGAAATCACTTAAATTCACTCTAATTTTTATTTGGAAATCACTTAAATTCTGCGAACGCATTTCTTTCGAGGAGAGATCCCTATTATAAATTTTTTTGCTATGTTAACGAAATTACTTAAAGTAATTTTCAGTTTTTAAACAAACACACACACACACACACACACACACATATATATATATATATACATATATATATATATATATATATAACATACAAAACCAAAAACCTTTTCCAAATTCCAAATTCGTTTTAATTCCCTTTAAAATTACTTGCGCAAGCAAGCTATTTTCGTTTTAAGAACAAAGGAACTGATTGTATCCTAAATACAAAAGTAGGTAATTAATATATCATCCCTTAACCCCCAGTCTCTTGGGCGCCAAACTTATATAACAGGCCAGACTACCCTGAGCCCAGAAATCTGCTCTGGCCAACGGGTGCAGAATGCAAGGGTCATATGAAAACGACCTCATGAAGATTATTTTAGCCACAGCAAGGTTTTGCCCGGGGCTTTTTCTCTCTGCCTTCGTGCTTGCCATGTAGTATCCGTCTTGCTTGTGTTTTGTCCTTCGCCTATTCTCCAAAATTCAAGATATGTTCCTGCGAGTAAATAAAACACAGTCCTGCGAGACAGGACTGTGATTCTTTATTCATTTGTCTATGAACGTAATTACGCCTTCTTAGTGTAGTAAATCGTCCGACAGGTGCTGGGTAACTTTCGGTCGAGGACGTTTGTATATAAAAGATCCTCATGTAACTGCAAAATCATTGACAGAATCTTGTTTAGGAAGTTAAATTCTTACTAACGTATTTCCATAATCCTATTTATATATTCCTTTTAAATTTTTTTCACATTCTATCTTTAGAAATGTATGCTTTCTAAAGTAGCAGTATCTATTCAACAATATCAAACATTGAAAAGTCCCGGCTAAGATAGATGCAGCAGTGTAGTGAAATCTATTTATTTTCTGAAATGACAGAAATCCTTCTTTACTCTCACCTACAATGGGTAGAGCCCCAGGCCATATCCGGTGGTAAAAGGAGGAGCTCGAATAAGTGGGTAATTATTCCCCATTCTTGGAATTCAAAAATTTCAGCCGGAGTTGCAAGATATTCAGCCCTTTAAATTATAATAGGGTGGGTGTCCCAAATATTGCCCCTGTGCCTAATATCGCCTACTCGTGTTTCCAAAGTACGATTCGCGCTATGCATGAGAAAATGCAGTAACTTCTTAGTTCCGGGTTTGTACTAACAGCGGGATTAGCGACAAAGCTCTTATCACTGACAAAGAAACTATATGGCGTCTGAAGTTGTTTCGGCTGTTGTCTTCGTAAATTTTGTCTCCAAAGAATCCAGTGAATGACCAGGTAGGTGCATCCAAATTCTACTTTTGCTTATACCATTTGAAAGTGCATTAAACAGAGAATACAGAGGTGCTATTATTTTGCTAGCAACGCCTTTTAACAGGTGCTCCTAATTTCGCCTGGTAGGCGGCAATATTTACAGAGGTAGGCGATATTAGGAACCGCTCTGGGTTTCACTGAAAATTTCAATAATTTTTCCAATTCAGAAACATAACTTTAAATGGCACTAGTTTTGGAGCTGGTTGATCTCAGGATACCAAAGGAAATAGTTCTTAGGTGTGATCTTTGAGTTTCCAGCCTAATCAGAAACTAAAAAATGGATGAAATGTCGAAAAAATGTTAGAGTAGGTGATATTTGGGACACCTACCATAACAGTCGTTTATTGCGGAAAAGTGGTAAAATTAACAAATATTTTGTAGTCTTTCAAAATTTTGCCTAAATATTGAGTATGTCGTGCTGCAAAATTAAAGAAATAAAAATAAATTTATTTTTTCTGTGTTCGGGACGTTGCACAGCTGCAACACGTAGGCATGAGCCACCACTGACATGTATATATCTACTCATTTACGCACGCACATATCTGTATGCTTAATTTTTTTTTTCTCATGGATATGCTTTAGATGTAGGTTGAACTCACATCGTATGCTAAGCGTTCTAAATGTCTTTTGAGGATTGAAATGCTCCTCTGCACCTTCGTCAAATTTCCACGTGCCTCGAACTGAAGATTGAGTTCCAAGCTTTAAGGGTCAACGTGCCTCTGGAAAAAAAACACCCTTCTTACAGTATGATCGCGTTACTCAATCTGCGCCTCTAGATGACCGACTTATGATGAACATCTGTATCCCTGAGATTATTCATGCATGCTTTAGTTATTTAACGAAAGTCAACACACCGAGGTAAGTGGAGAAACTCTCTTTCTTTCATTTGACACATACTTTCCCGTAAACAAATACTTCATTTCGTTTCGAGGCACTATATGCCTAATTCGAAACTTACCTTAATTATGTGAATCCCCTTGAAAGAAAGAGAAAATTATAGTCAATCTTTTTTTCCCTAAAACTTATATGAACCTAGAAATAGAAGGTTGTTCTCTAGTAAAGTTATAGCCATAGATCGAACTGCAGTGCTTTTTTTTAACTTTCCCTTGAACTATCAACTTTGCAGTATACTACATTCAGTTAGCTGATCTGACTTTATGTTTAAAATTATATCTATGGTTCCCGGTATAAAGGGCTTAAGTCAAAAAAAGTGATTTTTAGATATCTGTTAGTATTAATTAATAAAAAATCGTTTGACTTGTACAAAAGGCTTAAGTCTATCAATTTTGTATACAAAAGCGCATTTCTTTTTACAAAAGACTCAATTCCGAATTATATTTCTGCGATTGGTATGAAAGCCAATAACTTGGTATATTTAAATCCCTGTTTTTGACTTAAGCCCTTTATACCAGACACCATAGATATACCACATATTATTTTATTTTGAGTCCTATAACTTGTTGATTATTATAGTTAAGTTTTAAAGGTGTCTGATAATAATCTGTAGCTAACATATGAAATGGAAATGAATTCTCTATATTAGCGAACTATTAGGCACTGTAAAAATACCCAGCGGTTTTCTCTGTACATTCCACGGTCGCAATCATGAAGTAGGGAGCCAAGGTCTTTATCTTCCCCTCCGAAAGAAAAATATTTCCTCTCCCTTCAAACGAATTCTTTGCGCGCCTCTGTTACGTTTCAAGTTGTTTGAAGTATTGTTGCAAACTTTTTAGTTTAATGCAAAAAAATCTAACCTTTTTCCTGTATTCGTAAAATATTTCACGAAGTCTCAGTTGAAGGTTTCCAGAGCACCATAAATTACTGAATCGAAATCAAGTCAATAGAAATTTTACAAACGGTTGATCTGATCCCGAAATATCCTTGGAATCAATATTCGCAGAATCTAAAAACCATTCATGCATTTCATACTTTCATTTTTTTAAACACGTGTGCGTATTATGCTACGGATTATAATTGTACCAAATAAATAGAAATAGTATATAATGAAATTTGCTTTACGCCAGTGCTTAAACTTAAGAACAGGATGATTGTAACTGAGGGAGTAATCATATTTAAAACCAGATAAAACAAATTTTAAACAGATAATATCACCTGAAGTAAGAAGAAAAAATTGAACAAAGCTACATGAATAAAAAGTTTATCCATTAAAGATATCCCTTTTTTTACATCTGTAAACAAAGACATTTTTTCAACATTTAACAAATTAAAAATCGTAAGTATTCCTCGAAAATAGGGCTTCAAGCTTTTCTGAGAGGTTTCCCGTTTTCGTTAGAAAAATGGCTTACGATATTTTTCTTAACCTTCTCCTTACGGGGTGGGGTAGCAAGTATGATAAAAATACGGGCCCAAGAATGAATATAAATAAATATAAATATATATATATATATATATATATATATATATATATATATATATATATATATAACCCCTTTAATGGCCTTTCATACAAAGGGGGTATGAAATTTCCCGTTCTAAAGAGGGAATCGGAAAAATAGGCTCCTTAACTAGAGGTTAACAGATAACTGACCTTTTCTACAATATGATATAATACCGCTAAAAATATAAATTTCTTTCCAAATTCCTTTGACGATTCCTAGTTTCGACTATATCAAATTAATAGACATATTGTTTTATGAAAACTCTATTCAAAGACCATTCTGAGTACAATTTTAACCAAATTATTTTATTAAAATAAAATCAAGTAAAAACAGGGTTTTATGAATGGTGAGAGTATTTTGAGTTAAAAGGCTAGAAATTAGTCAAGTATTAAAATAACCGAATTTCAGTTCTGGGGTAAGTCCAAAAAAGAAACCGTCCCACTCGAAGGCATGCGGCAAGATTGGATGAAAACGTGTGGTCGCTGCGTGTGCGATCCTGCACGCACAAGAAAGTCCTGCAGTGACTGCCTACGTTGAAAATGCCATTTTTGACTATTTTGATCAATTTAATTTTTTGCAAGAATCTTGTAATTCAATCTTTTCTCTTTTCAAAACAGTTTTGATTTTCATTCTACGTCAATTAGAAGCAGAGTTATAGATATTTAAAAAAACATCGTCTAATACAAAATTTAAGTGACAAACAACTTTAAAGGCATTTTTCTCAGAATTATGTTTTTTAGCAAAAATCTCTACCGTTATCATAATATTTCAGATAATAATGCATATAATTTGAGAAAATTTTCAGGAAATGTTTTAGATGCTATTGTTAATGAAATGACGTACAATAATTGATGTATAATAAATAGTTTTTTGTTTGGGGCTGTTTTTATAAGGAAAGGAATGGCGAATTGGGGAAAATTTTCATATTGGAATATAAAATTGTCTGTATTATTTTTGCATTTCAAAATTTCTCTTAGATTGTAGGTAATTTTGAAGATAACTGTTATATGTATCATGTGTGCGAAGGAAATTAAAATAGTAGCATTAGAATTTTGTTCAGAGTGATAAGCGTATTAGCTAAATTTCATTAAAAATTACTTCAAATTGACCAATTTATAAAAAAGTATGGTGTTTACAGGAAAGTTTTTTTTAAATTTTTTATTTTTAAATGCTGTTTTACCATATGAGACCAAAAAATCCTTAAAAAAAACAATTTTTTAAAAAAAATTGGCTCCGAACGTAGGCAGTCACCTTAAGAAATTCGTTTTGGGACAATGTAACTTCTTATTACTTACTAAATGAAGAGTAAGACTAAGAAAAATTGGAATTTAGCAGAGGATAAGATTTTATAAGAATAATAGTTAAGAATGAAATAAAGTACGCAAACGATATGTATACAAAAAAAAAAAAAAAAGAATGCTTATGAGCAGAAAGAAAGAACAGGTGATTAAAAATTCAACCATACATTTTCAATTCTCTATATATAGTTGAATTCCCTAGGGATATAACATTTTATTCACGAAGCTCGAACTTACAGAGTATTAGATCATCAGCTGTCTTTTTCAAGCATTTTGTTAAGAAGATGTACGGATTTGTTGAATCTTCCCTCAGTATAACTTTATCTATGATATATATATATATATATACATATATATATATACATATATATATATATATATATATACATATATATATACATATATATATAATTATATATATATATATATACATATATATATACATATATATATATATATATATATATATATATATATATATATATATATATATATATATATATATATATATACCAGGGGTTTCCAACTAGCGGCCAGCAGTGCCTTTTTTTGCGGCCCGCGAAGACTTCTAGGAAAATAATTTGCAGCATCAATTTAGATATTCTTAGTTAACGAAAAATGTTTTTGTAAAAATCTATATTGTTTTCAATTTCTGTTCATTTGCAAAAAAGATTGATTTTCCTCGAATTCCATGAAAAGTAGGGTGTCCACTCATGTTCTATTTCATACCCCCCCCCTTCTTATTCGATCCACTTCTTATTTGACTTTTTTGTGTGTGTCTGTGAAAGTTGGCCTGTTATAAAGTTACGAAAGTTGGCCTGTTATAAGTTCGTTGTTGGGGGGTTCATCCTCGAATTTTTAAAAATTTCATAGTACATACTATACACAAATCCTCCAAATCCCCCTCCCTCAAGAAAAAAAGTCCTGGATATGGTCCTGATTAAATTGCGGCCCGCCACTAGACAGGTGTTTTCGATTGCGGCCCTTGGACACTTGTAAGTTGGAAACCCCTGATATATACATACATATATATATATATATATACATACATATTATATATCTATTATATATAATATATATATACATATATATATACATATATATATACATATATACATATATACATATATATATATACATATATACATACATACATACATATATATATATATATATATATATATATATATATATATATATATATATATATATATATATATATATATACATATAATATACATATATACATATATATATATATATATATATACATATATACATATATATATATATATATATATATACATACACACACACACACACATATATATATATATATATATATATATAACTCTGAAGTATTTGTTCTATAATAACAGGGAAAAAACGGTGAATCATTAAAAAGCCAATGAACTGATTGCAGTTCTGCTGTAATATTACTTCATGTCTTAGATCGAAATACGACCTAGGGGTTAACGAGTGGTCGCAAAACTTGATTTCGCTAGCATGAATTGATCCAATACAGTCAGTTGTAGGGCCCGAGGTAGCCTATCGGTACCGTCGGCTTCGAGCATCGCTAAATACCTTCGTGTCTAGATCAAGTATGGGCACGTTCAATCCGTAGACTGGAAAGTTCTTCTATGAGGTCAGTGGGTGGAGAAGGTATGATCCCCCCAGACGTCGTCCCTGGGGATGCTCGGTCAAAATTGGGGTGGCACCTAACCAAGTCGGACTTGGGTGCTATTATAACTTGGGTGCTATTATAAACTGAAGCCGCACTACTCAGTCCGAAGTCTATATATACTTGATGTGGAACATCCGTCCAGGGGGCATTAGGTTCAACAGTTAGGGCCTGTTCATATAGGATCGGTCAGCGTCAGCGTAAAAAATTTTAATCAATCATATACCAATCATTGACCCATTAAGCAAATCAGCGCCGACGGAATCTTTCACGCTGACACTGGAGGATTCTATGTGAACAGGCCCTTAGTTGTTCAAGGTTCGATTCGTATTAGCTGAAAACCTGCCTCTGAATGTCTCTCTTTATGCAAAGCACGTATTGCAAAAATGTAAATGGTAGCAAAAATAATTTTAATTAAGTTTAGATTGTACATTCATTTTAATGTTTCCTCGTGTATAACTTCTAACTGTGAATTTTTTATTTATTTATTTATTTTTTATTTTATTTATTATTTTTTCTTAAAGCGGAGGCACTTGTCGTCAAACCTTCCCCTATACTACGCTGCAGTTTACTGTCCATTTTATTTATTATGGGGTACCATATAGGCGGACAGCATTAAACCCTATGAGGGGACGACACGAACGAAGGCATTTTTCGTGGCGCGACGCCGGGATTCGATCCGAGCACTCTCAACACCGAAAACCAGCGCGCTGTACCTCAGGGCCGCTACAAGCCCTGTGAAAATGCATAATTGTATAATAAAAAGTTATATAAAATGCTTTAAAATAGCGGTAAAAATTTCTGGGCAACATATGAGATTGCTCTCGTATCTTGGTAAATGTATCTTAGGAAAAAAAAAAAGCCAATTTCTAAACCAATCAGACTCTCAGCCTTTTGCAGAAGCTTAGCGAGGGAAGCCAGTCTTTGGATGAATAGACGCCGGAGTTTATCTATCAATGGTTTATTACGTGCATACATTGCGACAGAGAGCTAATTTCAACTCCCCACTGATTATTTTTTCTGTAGCAATAGCATTTTTGTGTTGTGATGTTATTCAGCATCGGTTCTGTTGCGTAAATAATCTGTTGCACTGTCTGCTGCGTAATAATTGAATTATTGTTGTCATGTATTATTGTAACATTATTCTGTCATAATATTATTGATTTTTTCTTTCAAGCTATTCGTCATGAAGGTTCTGATTTGTGGAGGAATTGCTGCAATTTTAGCAGTGAGTTTTGCTTTTCCAAAACTGTCTCGTAAGTGATATTTCATTGAAATCATAAAGAAACTTTCTTTTCCCGACATCTTTAAAACAGATAGACAGCTAATGCTACAAAATATTGTAACTCCTAATATATTTACGTTTTAACGTAGGATTACGTTCCTCCCTAACGGTCCTCCAAAAATCAAAATTTCAGATGTCCTGCGTCGCAATTAAAATTCTGGCAACGCGCCAAACTCAGTCTGTATCGCTTGGGCAAGCAGTAACCAGTTAAACTGAAAAATACCAAAATGCGTCAAAATTTTGACACACACACACACACACACACGCACACACGCACGCACGCACACACACACACACACACACACACACACACACACACACACACACACACATATATATATATATATATATATATACAGTCGAACCTCCATTTATCGAAGTAGCAAATTGCCGGAAAAAAATTCGATATATAGAAATTTCGATATATAGAATTGATCTTAGTTTTATCATAATTCTCCTAAAACATTAAAATTAAAGCTAATTTTCGTATACGAAACTCCATTTCTAATTTATATGCGAATCACATTAAATGAAAGTTAATAACTAAAAAAGGAATTAATATGAAAGATTTATTGAGTACTACATAAATTTAAAAAATAACAATAATCCAGACAGTGGTTACAATGATCGCAGTTACATTTTTTTTTTTTAAACTACGAATATCTTGCTGAACAGCCAGTTTTGCGAAAAGTTTATCAAAGAAATGTTCGCATTTATTCAGTCCACTAAAAACTTCATCAGGGACATTTTCCGCGAATTGAAATCCACGATGTATTGTTTCAAACGCCAAAATTGGGAGATTTTATTCTAAAGAGGAATAAAATCTAATATGTCTTGGAAAAAAGATTTCGATATGTAGAGATTTTTTCGATCTATAGAAACAGTTTTTCTATGTAATGAACATGGAGATTTGCTAAGATTTCGATATATAGAAAATTTCGATATGGGGAAGTTCGATATATGGAGGTTCGACTGTATATATATATATATATATATATATATATACAAAAGAGGTAAGCAGCGATAAGTAATCCTACGTTAATAACCCGCGGTAGTTTCCTTAGAAGAGACTACCTGAATTTTTTTAAAAATTTTTTTATGCGTCCTTCAATTTCACAAGAGAGATTTCAAAATGTTTCATGTATGACAAAAATGATTTATGAAATTGTTACGTTAAAAGGGAATTAGGCCAGATATTGGCTATATTACAAGTTACCTAAAATATAAGTTAATGAAAGAACTTAAAACTGTGTTATGCTTTCACATTACCTTCCTACTTTAAAAAGTTTCATACAATATATATATTTATTTCTGCAAATTAGTATTTAATATGTGTGTTTTATGATTGTAATATATTCCTATTTATTTATTTGCTCTAATCTGGCTTGCAGAAAGTTCTTTTAGAATTGCAGAAAAAAATGGGATAATAATATTTATATTTTAGAATTGACGTTCCAAAATCGATTGTTTAAAATTTTTCATTTATGACAGATTTTGATTTCAAGCCTTTGAACCGTAAATGTTACATCGTCAATTGACTCGATGCACAGAGACGTGACTTTAATTTCAAATCATAATGTAAGTCAAAATTGATAAATTTTTATAGGTATAAATAAATATATTGTGGGTGCCGCCCCCCCTTTGAAAAATTCAGCCGTATCACACTACTTTAAGAGTGCACAGTAAATATAAGATGTCGCTACTGAATCTTTAACGTCCCTATGAAGTTCGTAATAGACACTGAGACGTGCGGGTTTCAGAAAATTGCCTTGTGCTTTGTACATTATGCGAAATATTTTTAGCCAGTAATTTCTGAATCTGGAGTTTCAACTTTATATACAAAACTTATATTTTCAGTGACAGCTCAGATAATATATCCATGTAAGGCTCTCAAGAAAGCATCTTTTGTATTTCGGACCGTGATTGCATTTCTTTTGCACAATTTTTAGTTTCGAAAAATACTTTATATCATCATCCATGCTACAAAAGATTGCATGAAATTTTTGATGTTTTATCAAAGGCATAGGAAATAAATAATGTAAAATAGATGCACGGTAACATAAAATTCGGTGTCAAAGAATCCGTTTTCGTTAGATTTGGTTGAGGAAATAGAAAATTGGTGATATAAAAAGGGTAGAAGAATATACAAAATTCAACATTTAAGTGCCCGTTTTCGGAAAATATAACTGGTAGAAGATATAAAAGGTAGATAATATTAAATGGATAGACTATAACACAAAATTCTTTGTCAAAGCAACCGTTTTCAATGTTTTATAGAAGGTAGACCTTCATAACGAAAATATGATCAGCACCTTAGCAATATTGGTGCGTTTTCTTGAAAGCCAAATATCTTGAAAAATGTAGACAAATATTGCAGTAGAATAAGTTTTTTAACGAAGGATTACGTTCCTCCATAACGGTCCTCCGGAAAGAAAAATTTCAGACGATAAAATCGTCCGTACCTCGCGAGTTATAATTTTGACAGCTCGCCAGACCCAGTCTACATCGCTTGGACAAGCAGTAAACAGTTAAACAGAAAAGTACTAAAATGCGTCAAAATTTTGACATACGTATATATATATATATATATATATATATATATATATATATATATATATATATATATATATATATATATATATATACATATGTACATATATATATATATATACATATATACTATATATATATATATATATATATATATATACATATATACATAACACATACATTCATATGTACATACAAAAGAGGTAAGCAACGATAAGTAATCCTACGTTAATAACCCGCGGTAGTTTCGTTAGAAGAGGCTACATGAAAATTTTTTAAATACTGTCTGTCCTCCCCATCCCAGGAGGACTATTGGCACAGAGCCCTTGCTGAAGAGGAAAAAGATTATCTCTAGGCCCCATTAACCCTAACTCTTAATATGTTGACTTTCTTTAATACACGTACTAAGCTTTCAAACAATATAATGTTCTGCCCCAGTGTATTTTACAAATGTAATATTAGTCTGTCAACGAGCACGAGAAGTGAGCAGTTCAAAACAATACACATACAGTAAACGATCCTAAACATGTCCAGTATTTGAATGGAGGCAAAATTATTAAAGTAAGTAAAACATAGAAGAGTACAGAACCCTTTTGTGTATAGAAAACATTTAGGATGCTAGGTAGATTCGCTCAGCTCAATGTCAACCCATGGAGAAAATTTTCCCAAGTTGACCATTTCCAAATCGTCAACTTGGATTTAAAGATTTTGTTTTTCTAGTTGTACTACACGGTAAGACAGGAAAAAATTTTTTTTTACTCTGCTATCTTATTCATTTTAGAACTCTGATATCATACTTAAATCATTCTCCAAAGGAAATTATTTGCGCTAAAAACACAGTATATCACTTTTTTCTCCTAAATAATTAAAATTTAAAAAAATATTTTTTCTTTTATGTTTTAAAAAATTGGAAAAGGTACCCGAGTAAAAAATTTCTTTCTCTATTACAGGGTACAATTTTTCTCGAATAATTAAAATTAAAAATATTTTTTTCATTTATTTTAAAGAAATGAAAAAGGTGCCCTAGTAAAAAAAAATTTTATTACAGGGTACAAATTTTCCCAAATAATTAAAATTTTAAAAAAATATTTTTTCGTTTATTTTAAAGAAATGAAAAAGATACCTGAGTAAAAAATTTCTTTTTCCCAAACAATTAAAATTTTTCCCAAAATAATTAAAATTTTTCCCAAAATAATTAAAATTTAAAAAGTATTTTTTTCGTTTATTTTAAAGAAATGAAAAAGGTACCCGAGTAAAAAATTTCTTTGTCTTTTACAGGGTACAATTTTTCACAAATAGTTAAAATTTTTTTCGCTTATTTTAAAGAAATGAAAAGGGGGTCGAGTAAAAAATTTCTTTCTCTATTACAGAGTACAATTTTTCCCAAATAGTTAAAATTTAGAAAATATTTTTTTCGTTTATTTTTAAAAAACAAAAAGAGTACCCAAATAAAAAATTTCTTTCTCTATTACAGGGTACAATTTTAAAAAAAATACTTAATTTCAAATCGACAATTATTGAAAGAAAATTCTCCATAGGTTAACGTTGAACTGAGCGAATCCAATATAGCTGCTACCCAGCAGACTTAATAAATTAAAAATAGCAATAGTCTACAAAATTTCAGAGCAATTCTCACTTAATTATGGCTGGAAAATTCTTGACTAATCATATCGTTGATGGTCAAACACGGGAAAGCTGGGGGTCGGTTGTACGTTCGAAATTCAAGGTATTTACATTTAAAAATAGAGTGTCAATTGCGAAGATAACCTTAGAATATTTGCTTTTATTGTTTTTTTTTTTTGTGTTTGTAACGTGGTTGAAATAAACTTTTTTAAAGATTTTTTTTCGATTATATGAAATCCGTATAACATTTGTAGGCCCTAAACTGTGGGGAACTGCTATTCCCCCCCGAGAACTTGACCCAAGCTTCAACTCCACGAAAAGGAAGATCGTCCTCATTCACAACTTTTTCAGGACTCGAGTGAAGCCCACGGCAGCTGATATGCTGGAAATGGTATGAGTATTAAATACTTTGTACTGAATATAATTTCTCTTTCCCCGCCATTTACAGTTAATAACTGATATTAAAATTTATATTGGCAGTACAGGTATTCCTCGACTTAAGACCGCTCGACTTACGACCGCTCACACTTACGACAGGAATTTTTAAATAATAAAAAAAAACTAGCCGCTGCGCGACCAGTATGGTCGCTTTTGCAAAACAACTCAACTGAAAATAACATATGTAAGGAATGTTACCATTACCTGTCATCATAAATATACGTTGTTAAGGGGTATTTTTCATAAGGATCATTCTGAAACATCTTGATTTAAAAAAATATGAATTTCCATTACTTCAGATCAGAGTTAAAGATGAGAAACCCAACACCAATGATTTTAAAAATTACATCCCTCTCTGTATGTACTATTTTTCAAAATTAAGATATCTACACTTTATCATTACACCAAATAAGAAATTGTTGGGGGAAAATTTTTTCACTTTATAAATGGAATGAGAATTCAGCAAATACTAAAATATAGTGTGGATTACATCACTCTCTGTATGTATACTATTGTTCACAATTCAGATATCTACACTTAATCATATCAAATAATAAATTGTTGGGAAATTTCTTCACAAATCAACTTATAAAATGGAGTAAAATTTCAGCAAGTACTGAAAAAAATGTAGAAAATCAACTATTACTGGCTGTGGGTTACTATGCCGGCGACGGTTAAGCCTAACCTCGCGATCATTTATGCTCTCTTTCACGCCTGTCTTAATGAATTATTTCTTCTTCGCTTTCTTTCTTGAGACTGTTCCCAATTTTCGCTTGATCGTGCAGCTTGCTTTCGAGCATTCCCGATTTCAGTGCGTAAATCCATGTTGACACGCGGTTGCAAATTGCGGACGGCCGCTAATGTTTACATCTGGTAGTTGCAGCCGTTGCCATTCAGAGTGTAGAAATATCGTCGATTTTTGTGCCGCATACCTACGCGTTTTATATATATAGATTCTCAAAAATACTGTCCCTCGAATGTACAGTACATACCTATATGCATTACATAATTATTAAAAAATACGACGCAATATTCTGCAATACTGCAAACATTTATGACGCAATAATAAAATTCCATGATGCTATAGTTTCGATATTCACACGATAAATCAAATAAACCTTCATTGGCTTCAGAAATGGCTTCAGCTTTTCATTATATTAATAAAAGACTTCAACAGTTAGAAGCAATGGATTCAAATGAAGAAAGATTCACAAGTGTAAATCGTCATATTCAGAAAAATCTGGTTTGCTATCAGACAATATAGATGGAAAAGAAGACGCAAACTGTTCAAACTACCTTGGATAACTTTGTTAAAAAAAAACTTCCAACGTATCTTCTGTCGCAAATTCTGAACCAATGGAATGCACTAGCATAATAAGTAGTGATGACGAAGAATAATTTATGTCTTCTAAATACAATGTATTTTAAATTACGCATGGAAATAAAAAATATATGTATGTGTATATACAAAAAAAAAATTTGTTTTAAACTTGACTTACCACCTACTCAACTTACGACCAATGTCACGGTCCCTATCTCAGTCGTAAGTCGAGGAATATCTGTACCTGTAAAGCAACATAAAACTTATTTATCCATGTACTTTAGGATAATTTAACGTGTTCCTAATCACTCTTATCCTAAAAACGCCAGTTACTTCAGGGATTGCTCTCAATACATTAATTATTACAGGAAACAGTTAGATATTTAGTTGATCTGTGCTGGAACCAGGCATAATTGTGTGCTATTGTAAAAAGTATTTCATTGTTTTAAACAGTGGAATTGGGGAGATGAATGAGGATGAACGACTGTGTTTGGCTAAAGAGCTCTTCGGGCGGGGCCAGTTAGGGGGCGTCCATTAATTACGTGAGGCGATTTTGGCAATTTTTCGACCTCCTCCCCCCCCCCCGGTGAGATGTCGTGAGATTTGACTCGACCCCCCCCCCCTAATCTCACGTGAGATTTTTCAAAATGCGTATTTTTAGTGTAAATACGTTAATCTGTGCTTGATTGCGTTGGATTTATTTAAAAAACATAATTTGCTTAATTATTTTTATTTAAGACTAGTTAAGACTAGTATTTAAGACTACTAAGAACGTAGTCTAGAATCACAGGGAGAAAATCGAACAGTAAAATACTTAAATAGGAACTACTAAAATTTGCAAAAGAATAGTCATTCTAATTCAGTCCTCGGGGACTCATGTGTGATCTCAACAGTGACTACTGGAACTATTGTGTAGGATTTAGCCATATTTTAGTGTAGAAACATGTTTTACTTAATATAACCCAGTTTTCTCGCAATTTTACGCTGTTTTTTGTGGAAAAAAATTACGTGATATTTGCCGAGAACCCCCCCCTCTCCCCCACGTGAGACTGGGTGAGATTCGGCTCGACCCCCCCCCCCCTAAAAGCCTCACGTAATTAATGGACGTCCCCTTAATCATAGCACACTAGCAGATAGCCGTTGTACTCCTTCCCTACTAAATCAACTAACAGTGAAGTAACTGAATGTGGAGGGAATTCTCGTACTTAAGTGCATTTTCTATTTTGACGTAGGACAAACCCACTAAATAACTGTATAATAAAGCACGAATTAGATTGGACCTACTTATACAGTGTAGTATATTTTTGGATTGCTATTTCGTAAGAATTTTTATACTGGATTGTAATTAATATAATCCTGGAAGCTGTGAGCGCCTGGTTACCAACTATTAACGGGAATTCGTAAATACTAATTATTGGAATCAAATTCTTCAAGGTAATATGTCAAATGTGGAAAGCATTTTTGATTATATCCTCCATCATTATGGCAAGCGATGCGGCAAATCCTCGAAGGCAACTTTTGTTTTTTTTATTCTTTGATCATTGATACAAATAGGAAATAAAAAAATCAAACACTATCAGCTCACACTGTCTGATTGGGCGAGCTGAAGAGTAAACAATTTTCCAACATAAAGGGTGTCTAAAAGACGATGAATGTGGAATCGCAAAACGTTATGTTACTGTTTAATTTTTCCTAATTTGTAAAAAATATTTGAAAATAGTCAATACATGTAATTAAATCAGAAGTGAACGAGTGTAAAGTAAATGAATACCTGGTGAGGCTCACCAAGGAAGATTATGGTACGGATGTGCGGAGTTTAATCGTTGTTAAAGCCATCTGGTAAGCAAGAAGTGCGGGTATAATTCCCGAGCGTACCTAGTCGCGCAGTTTTCAAAGTGAAAGAAAGAATATGTGGGATATTACGTGGTAGAGTTTAAGTCGTTTAAAGAGAATGTAACATGTCTTAAGAGAAGAAAATTGCATTCAGTATGATTCTCCATCTGGGATTCTTTGTGTTTTTCCAGTCGGAAGCTTCTTTCTGCATTGTTTTGTATTACCAATAATTTCATGTAAATAGTCACAGACCAAATATTAAAAATATGTTTTGTTAATCATTTAATTTCACTTTCATTATCCCTATACATGACATGCACGCGCCTTATTGTTCTTTTTTTAATACTCTAGTCCTGGCACGATGGGGCAGCTGAAGATGCACAAAGGTGGGCCGAATCTTGTCATGTACTTCTGCATGATAATGTGACTGGAAGGTGGACAGATGGTAAATGCCTTTCTTTACCATGCTAATTTGCTAATATTATTCAAAGCAAGGAAGTCCTGTGCATATGGTCTATTTATGCTGAATGATACCTGAGCATAAACAAACATGTTTTTTAGATGGCAATGTCACTAAATCTGAAACTAGTAGGGACGATAATGTAAGGAAATATAAAACACTAATTAGTGCCGTCATTTTTTTACTTTTAAATTTTTTCATTTAGCACCTTATTTTTATTTTTCTCTACTGTTTCATTTTCAATTGTTATTAAATTATATATTTACTATCTTGATTCCCTTCCGATATTTTTGTTCTTTCAATTTTTTTGTTAAATTCAGGTTTTTACCGTTTTAGTTTTTGTAGATTTATGCTATTGAACTGAACTGTGTTCTTCAGCACACATTTCTGATGACACAACTAAATGTATAGAATTCCGTCTCTTGCTTTAATCAATGTGTGAATCCATTGGGAAGCAATGAAAGAACAAATTGACTCCAAAACCAGGTCTCACAAGCACTTACACTAAAAGACAGAATTACCAAGCAATGCGCCGGAAAATGGCCGAATGGCTAGCGCGCTGGCGTTTGGTACCAGAGTCTATGGGTTCGAGTCTTACTCTAGGCATGGACATTTATAGCCATTCGGAATCGGCTTTAAGTAGTAGGTCCCGGTCTAAAGAACTCTCCTGTAGCAAAAATTGACGGTAGCGCTCCAAACCAAATCAAACCCAAACAATGTAGACAGGTTTTTGAGGCTCATAGTACATTTTCATGGCAGTATCAATCATGAGATACTTTACTGGGTAATTCAAATTAACCAGTTAATTAAACTGTTAATTCAAATTAACATTCCCTTCATAAATGACGTAGTTAGTGGAGTAAGGGCCTGTTCACATAGAATCCGTCAGCTTCAGCGTTAAATATTCCGTTGGCGCTGATTGGTTAAGTGGATCGATGATTGGTATATGATTGGTTAAAATAATTACACTGTCGGATTCTATGGGAACAGGCCCTAACACTTCCTACAACGACATATCATAAAAAAAACATGCAACATGGTTCCCATTAAAGTATCTCACCTGTCAGTTTCACACTTTCTCTTCTTAATTCACTCGCGCTGCATTGATCTCGCGGATTCCTGTGTGACGTCATCTACACGAGATTGTAAAGAATAGACGTCTTTACTAAAACGATAGATAAAACGTTTAGGTTTAAATTGGAAACTTACAAAAAGATACAAGAAGAAATAAAACCATAATGTAAGTGTTCTAACGGCAGATCAATCGAGTTTTAAAAATGTAACTGAATCTTAAAAGAATTTGTTTATAAAAATGCAATTCAAGCTAAAGAAAAACATTATTCATGTCCGATTTCAATACTCAATGATCCACAAAATATAAAAAGTAAAAACGATGAATTTTTTTCCCTTTTATTTCTGTCTGTTGTTTCATTTTTGTTCCCTCTTGCGGGTCAATTTTTAATGATAGTTAATTTCAATTAATAGTAAATTTTTGGCTCTTTTGGAGAACGCCATTTTCTCCTATAGTAATTGACTTGTGCATGAAGTCTGATTTGTTTATGACACAAATATTCGACGATCTTAGGAATCAGAAAAAATGCGGTATCTTTGTGTGTCTGTCATGTGCATTACGCAATGAATCTTTGGCAGAAAATCATTGGCAAGCTATGCTTGTAAAGATACTGCGTTTGAGTGCATTCAAGAATATGTCAGAAAGGCATGTCTATTGCGTTTGATCTTTGATATAATTTTACCGACAGAAATTTAGAGCAGAAAAAAAGTAACTCCAAAAGTATCTCATGAAAAGTGTATCTAAACGTACTGATAAAAGTCTGGCTCCGTTGAAAGGACGGTAGGCCAGCTAAAGAACTATTTGAAACTTCAGCATAGCCAAAAAGAAAAAAATTATTTTTAAAAATATATTTTTACGCTGAAGAAAATGTCTGAGTATTTCTAGTCTTTATCGACTTTTTCATGTGCATTACTATTTTTTCCATGCAAAGGAACTTAATGACTACAGATATTAACTGACTACAAAATCAGACAGTCTCTATACTATCTTGTAGTGTATACAGAAAACAGTTATCTTTAAAAAAATTTCGCTCTTCAAGTTATATTTTATGTAAAAAAGAATATCACCAAGACAGACCCCGAAAATACTGAAAAAAAAAAAGACTTTCTACGCTGAAAATGATAAGGCAACTAAAGAACTATTTGAAAGTCGAGCGTTGTCAAGAGATTTCATGTTTCTTTTTAAATATTTTTGTGTGCTGGAAAAAAATTGTGCAGTAGT
This sequence comes from Dolomedes plantarius, assembly GCA_907164885.2. Lineage (NCBI taxonomy): Eukaryota > Metazoa > Arthropoda > Arachnida > Araneae > Dolomedidae > Dolomedes > Dolomedes plantarius. The sequence goes on from OU015497.1 coordinate 41,155,247, forward strand.
CATAGTTCTAGCCTTCACCGAGTGTTTTCTTGTATGTTAATATTTATTTCGAGCAAAAAATACTAAATGACTACAGATTTCAACGAATTAACGTTTTTTAAAAACCTAGCTAAGTCTACTATTTCTTAAACTGTTGAGATAAGGCTAGGTTAACTGATTGTTGCTTATCACCTGAAAAACAAAGAAAAGATTATGGTAAAACGAAAATTAGAGATGTCAAGGCAATAAATAGTACCTATAAAATTGAGCAAATGTTCTTTTAGGATTACAAGTTTTATATTTACAATACCTTTCAGATTATGGAACTTGCGGTCAGAATATATTCGTGGCCAACGTGCAGGTACCCTGGTTCTTTGCAGCAAAAGTATGGTTTTTGGAGAGACTGAATTTTACCTATGGGGAAGACACAAATGATCCTAATGTAGTCGGACATTACACGCAGGTAAAGATTTTTCATGATCAGTATGGTATGGGAATACTATATGACTGGTTTCAAATTATGTAATATTCTCCCGCGGTAATTTGTTTTGTTTCCAAAGTAAAGAGAAAACTGTAAAAATTTTACAAGCCTTTTACAAGATTTTGCTTTATCTTAAAGCGTTTAGACATAATACTAAATGCTTAAATTTTTCTTATATCTAGTAAAATATTTTATGAAGTTAAATCATTTTCTCTAAATAAAAATAAAAATGCTGAACATTTTAAAATTAAATTCGCGCACAGTCAGACTTAAATTAATGAAAACTGGATTCCTTGCATTTTAGGAATGATTTAGATCAGGGGTTCCCAGCCTTTTTCCTACATCGACCCCTTTTAAAAGAATGATTTTCTTCATCGACCCCCTCACATTTTTCTCTATAATATACAGCATACAACATAATTATAATACTAATAATTGCTCATAAAACACTTAAAGCTAACAATTTGACTAAGAATATGAACAAAAAATTAGAAAAGTGGTTCATTAGAATTATGTTTTACTATTTTTGTATTATTTTCATTTTTAATTTCACAAATATAAACATGATTCCAGAAACACAGATTGTAATTGCACAAAAGTTCGATTTCAATTAATGTGGTGTTTGTGCTTGATGCATTGATACAATTTTTTTAATGTTTGGCCTGAAATTTCGTATCATTGTATAGTCACAATAACTAGCATAATGAATATACATGTATATTTATACATATTTAAACGGATATCATTATCTAATAATTACATTCCTAAAAAATAAAATAAAATTTTAGAACAGAACAATTTATCATTGACCTCCAATACACCCCTGTAATTCTATAGACCCTTTTTAAACTTCCCTCGACCCTCAAGGGGTACACCTGCACCCCGTTGGGAATCCCTAATTTAGATTAATAAATCAATGTAATACAGAGGCTGTTCGCACATATTTGAGATGATTTTGGTAAGCGGTAATAAAAAATCGTTTGCTGCAAAAGAAATAATTGAAATTGTACTATGTTTTTAAAAGTCAAAATTATCGTCTGCGGCTTGAAAGTTTTGTTTTTATTCAAAATGGCGTTTTTAACAAAGCAGTGGTTCAAAGGCTACATTTATGCTCTTTCCGAGGAGAAATATGCATACTCCGTTATCCAAAAACGATGTGAAAGTCATGGTTTTGGGATATCTAAAGCGTCGATAGGTAATATCGTCAACAAGAAAGAAAAAAAACGTCAAATTGGAGCCTCAAGTGGGACAAAAATTCCAAACAAGTATCCAAGGAAAAAACGAACATCTTCGACTATTGCAAAGGTACGTTGTTTAATGTTAAAAGAAAATCCCCCTAGTCAAAGGACAGTTGCAAAATCATTAAAATGTTCGGTGTCCACTGTAAACAAAATGATAAACGTTGATTTAAATCTTAAGAAAGCGAAAAAACGCAATGTGCATCGTCTTCTTCCAATTCATATCGCTGAACGCAGGACACGCTGCAGAATTCTATAAGAGAAACACTTATCCAAAGAAAAATGGAAAACAATTGTCACAATAGATGAATAATGGGTGTATTTAATTGATTGCAACAAAAAAAGAGCCATTTATTATCATAAAAGGGGAGAAAAAATTTAAGTACATGGTTCAAAGAATCGAAAGAAAGTTTTTCTAAGGGATTCATGATTGTTGCTGGTTTTTCTTATAATGACAAGTTAAAAATAAAGAGAGTGGAAAACAATGTCAAGATTAACTCCAAATACTATCAGGAACATATTTTATCGCCAATTTTTCTGAATGAAATACCATCGCTTTACCTACAGTGCCATCAATCTGTGAGACTCCATCAGGACAAAGCTAGCAGTCACACATCAAAATCCACTGTAAATTTCCTAAAAGAAATATAACAAAAAACTGGTATCAAGGTCATACCCTTCACTGATATCCCTACTAAATCTCCCGATGTATCACCTATGGAATTTTGTGCTTTCGGACTTTTAAAATCTGCATTATCCAAACGTCGTCCCAAAACCCTTACAGGACTCTGGAAAGCTGTTCAGGAGGAATGGGATAGAATACCTCTTCTGACACTTCAAAAGGCATTATTATCCTGGAAATTGTGGTGTCGAAAGATAGTTCAGAATAAGGGATGTCAAATAGAACACTTAAAACACAAGAATTTTATGTAATTTAGTTTTGTGAATACAATATACATCGTCTAAAAAATGTGTGAACAGCCTCTGTACAATGTAGAACTCTAGGTATCAATTAAAGCTGCACATGTTGTTGCTTGATTGAAACATATTAATCAAATATGCATCGATGCTTTCTCAAAATTTTTCAAGAAGATATTTCTGAACGCTTTAATTTTACGATTTAAAAAAAAAATCTTCACACACATTTTTCGACATGATTTTTTGAAATGTTTTCTAAATGATTGAATGTTTTCATTTCGGAATAGATGGTATGGCACAGTACTCACAGAGTAGGATGTGGTTTCAGCTACTGCGAGTCAAACAATGCAACAGGACAACCTTACTACAGTTATGTTTGCAACTATTGTCCCATGTATGTATTTGTTTTCAATTTCAGAGATAATCTAAATTCTATTCCTTTTAAATAACTTCATGTTTATGGAAGTAATATTTACTCTATAATCTCAAGGGTATCATGAAAAATTTATTATTAGGTATACTGTAAAGTGTCTCATCGAAATAATTTCGTGTATTTGCATATTTTTTTTACAAAATTTGTAATAACTAAAGATTTTGTCTTTAGAAACAAAAAATAATAATAAAGAAAGCATAAAGTTTGTGAAATTGCAAATTTCAAGCCTTCATTTACCTTCACTGTAAACTTCTCCTTGACGCCTTTTCGTGCCCAAGACCAGCTGACTACATGATAATCGCTAATCGTTACACACTATCGGAATCTCACGCTGTAACCATGAGGCCACATGTAGTTGAATTCCCTGGGTACTATCAGCATTTTCGGTGAGATATTTTGTTTTATTCTAAAACAGGATACTTAGACCAGCTATTTTTTTTAAAACGTTTTGAATCCTTTTGGTCTCAGAATAAACTCGGGGCTCGCTGTTAAAGTCCGGCGTATTGATCATTGATTGCATCATAGAACTCGCTATTTGCACGCTTACGTGTGCATCAACTTTCCTTTATTGTTGTTCACAATTATGAAGTTCTGAGACTCCGACCCTTGTGGTGCCAGTCAAAACAGGAGCCACACCTTCATCACCCATAACCCTCGGGACTTGATCTGATGTTGCTGTCGGTCAAGTGGCATAAGCAACAACATAACAACATGAAGTTCTGTGCTCAGAATCGTATTATGGCGTCACATATTAGAATCCCTCATTGAGTACAGTCATTCTACACAAGATCTATAGAAGATTGCATGGGGCTTACGGTAGCCTAGAGGTAGCGCGTCGGCTTTCGGTGCCGAGGATGCTCGGATCGAATCCCGACAAGTGCCATTCAATATCTCTGTGACTAGGCTGGATATGGGCACGTTAAATTCGTAGACTGGAAAGTCCCTCTACGAAGTCAGAGAGAACGGGAGAGGGTACGATCACCTCCCAAATATCACCCCTGGGGGTGCTTGGTCAAAATTGAGGTGGCACCTGGCTAAATCAGACTCCGACTTGTGGTGTCATTATAAACCTGATCCGCACCCCTCGGCCTGCTATCCTATATAGACCTGCTATGGATTTACTTCCGACCAGGGGGTTATTAGAAACAAAAACAACAACAACAGAAGATTGTATACAACTCTAAAATAGATTCCAGGTTCAGCAAAAATTGTTCTTATGTTCCGACTACGCGTTTTTGGGGATTTTGTTTTGTCTCAGTGTTAAATAAAATAAAAATATAATTTTACTTTCAGAGGTAACCATCCTGAAAGATTTGATCGTCCTTATACAAATGGTACAGCGTGCTCAGGATGCGAGGGGCACTGCAAATTCAACACACTTTGTAGTAAGTTGTTATTTTCTCTTTTATTATGTTTTAAACCCATAATAAGGGTTTATAAGCCAATATAGTAACCCACGTTTCTTCTGAATTACGCAAACACTATCTGTCCAATGACTCTACAGTTATCCATATTATACTGATAAAAATGCATATAAGTAGTTTCAACTAGGTTCTTTTAGCCTTTGCACAGGAAAACTTTTAATTATCTTAGTAACAATTTAAATATGCTAAAATTCCCACAGTCTAACAGTCCAAGTTATTTTCTCGTTGCGGCTATATCGTTGCGTCAATTTCATTTCAGTTTTCTCTGCTATACTATTTTCACATAATGGCGTCAGCTATATTTTCTAAGTTTATCCAGCTTCCAGTTCATTCAGTAGTCTATCCGTTTTGCTGTCAGTAAATGTTGCCAATAGAGTTTGATATTCTATTGGATGTTGGAGAACTACTGGTTTCTCCGAAAATGTTTATGTTTTTAAGTGTTCAGTATATGTATATGTGTATATATATATATACACTGCTGGCCACTGTAAATGCAACACCCTGAAGGAAACATGCAAATAACATGAAATTTACAACATGAATTAGCGGAGGTGAGATATGCAAATGATTAGAATTTCAACGCAGACGCACATCACGCGCGCCTGTGGCGCCACTTCAAAGCGCTATTTAAGGCTTGGAGATTTCGACGATTTCATGTTCGGCAATTGTGTTTTTCTTGTGGTTTTTTCAAAAAAACGATCAATTATGTCTCGTCGAAAACAGCGATCATCTTTTGATCAAGTATCCGAGTTCGACAGAGGAAGGATAGTGGCCTACCGAGATTGTGGATTATCTTTCAGGGAAATCGGTAGTCGTGTTGGACGAAACCAAACAACTGTAATGCGGATATGTGATCGTTGGATGCAGGAGGGTACGACGGACCAGCGTGTTCGATCATATCCACCTCAGCGCACCACTTCACGTGATGACAGGCAAATTGTGCGCATGGCAGTGACGGATCGCTCAGTCACATCACGAACCATAGCACAGCACATGCAGTCTGTAACGCATATTCCAGTGTCTGCGCGTACCATTCGACGCCGTTTACAGCAGAGTGGTCTGTCCGCAAGACGTCCATTGCTTTGTCTACCCTTGACGCAGAACCGCAGACGTCTCCGCCGCCAATGGTGCGATGACAGAAGGATGTGGACGGCAGAATGGAATGAAATTGTCTTTACTGACGAGTCACGCTTCTGTCTGCAACACCACGATGGTCGCATTCGAGTCTGGAGACACCGTGAAGAGAGGATGCTGAACACCTGCGTTATGCACCGCCACACTGGTCCTGCACCGGGTATTATAGTATGGGGCGGTATTGGATATCACTCTCGCACACCTCTAGTACGCATTGCCTGTACTTTAAACAGCCAGCGCTACATCTCCGAGGTATTGGAGCCAGTTGTCCTTCCTTACCTTCAGGGCTTGCCCACAGCCATATTTCAACAGGATAATGCGCGACCACACGTGGCACGCATTGTCCAACGGTTCTTCGTCAATCGCCAGATTGAATTGCTTCCCTGGCCGCCTCGCTCTCCGGATCTTTCGCAGATAGAAAACATGTGGTCCATGGTTGCTCTACGATTGACCCAGATTCCATCCCCAGCTGCCACAGCAGATCAACTTTGGCAACGTGTGGAAGCAGCTTGGTCTGCTGTACCCCAAGAACTCATCCAAAGTCTCTTTGAATCAATGCCGAGGCGTGTGGCAGCGGTGATCTCCAACAATGGAGGCTACTCTGGCTACTGATTTTGGCAGGAACCACACTTCACAGAAGTCTATAAATTTAATCATTTGATACTTGGTCAACATGTTATCTACAAAATAAATTTTGTTGTGATATCTCTTGTCTTGTCTTTCTTGGTGTTGCAATTTGGGTGGCCAGCAGTATATATATATATATATATATTTATTTATTTATTTATTATTATTATTGGATTGCCTTACTTTTATCACTCGCTGAAAAGTTCATTTTCTTCTTGAGTGACATGTACTTAGTTGCTCTGAGTAATTTCGAATGATACACATTCAAAATGCTTTTAATTCCTCCAAAAATTTCAAAACGTCAAAAAGCTTAAAACAGCGATCACCATTGAGGGCCAGTTTTAACCTTTTGTATTTCACGAGACAATCTACGAATAATCCTTTGAAAAGGCCCATGGTTGTATCTCTCTTTTTCTTAATATCTGTATTTTTATATAGTGTTGTCATCGATATCGCACACAAAATCACATTCCCCCCTCCCCCCGTCTTCCAATAAACCCCACTAGAAAACTGCCTTGAATGCTTAACATATGTTTTCAAAGGGAAAACTTCAAAATACTTATATTTCCCTTCTAACTTCAGTATTTATTTTAGTGACCAATCTAGCTCGTTGTAATAGACATTAACAGAGATTCTTAAGCTATGCAAATGAATAGCTTAATGTCTAAAAGCAAGTACCATAATGTAAAAGGTACTTGCTTTTGTCATCATTTAAAAGTGTTGTGATTCAAAAAGAATTAACACTAGATTGCAGACATCTTTGCAAGTTCAAAGTTTAAAAAACTAGATGGAATTATCTCTTTTGAACCAAAGAGGACTTAATTTCCTCAAACGTGGAAGTAGTTGGAAGAAACTTATTTCATTGCCATGATCTTATGTTTACCGCTCCTTTGAATGAAAAAGAGTAGAGAAAAAAAGTAGGATTTTCAAAGTAAATCAGAATGGATCGGAAAAGTTCATAAAGTAAGAAATTAAAGAGTAAAACAACTAAATAAAACACTGTAACTGAGCCTCACTTTCGATATATTTTGTCTAAATACAGATAGCCCTCCTATAGCACGGCATCTTGCAACACGATTTTGCTCTAACACGATAGGATAAATTGCGGGAACCCTCGTATAACACTACAACCTGTAACATGGTTTCGTTCTAACACGATAAAAAAATTGCGAAACCCTTTGTACAACACTGTACTTCTACAGCACTAGATAACATGATTTTTGTTTAACACATTTAAAAACTAAATTACCTTAAAATAATGACGGGAAGGAATAATGAAGTATAGTGCCTTTACATGAAAATGTATAAACAAATTATAATTTATTCATTTATAACTCTATAAAATCACAAGAAAGACCTAAGCTTAGCTGAAAGTCTTGAATCATTTTTCTTGAATGCAGACCCTTCCGCTGAAAGAAACCGAAAATTCAAAAGGGAGCTGCATAATTATCTATCTCCATACCGTGATATCTGCAATGACCTTGTAAGCACCAGCAAACAAACCAAAATTACAGATTTTTCAACGAGGATAGAAGGTGCAAGAAATGTTATGAAGAAAAAGGTTCTGAAAATGAAGGTGATATCGTTGAACCGAAAAAACGTTCTCGTTTGATTGTACTGAGCAGTGATGAGGAAGAAATTTATTAAATTAGGGTCGCATTGAATGAAAATAATATTTTTTTGTTTCTTTGTGTTTTGTGTTATACATACATTTATATTTTTAATAAAAATTAAGTTGCTTATATGGAATTTTTTTAAAAGTTTGTTTTTAATAAGTTTTCGGAACGTAACCCTCATTTTTGTACTGGCTCTGGGTCTCATATAACACGGTTTCACAGAACACGGCATTTTCTAGGAACCCATCTACCGTGTTATAAGAGGGTTACCTGTATCAATAGTGCCGTTTACATGTGCCAAAAACCCGGGTAAAAGCAGGGTCGTTTCTTACTTTTTCCCTACGATAGGGAAAAATGCAGGGTTGATTTTCGACCCTGCTTCGACCCAGGATAAAACCCGCTAATTACCCATGGTGCATTTAGAAGCTGGGAGTAAATAACATGGCGGGTTTGAACTTGTGTGAATCCATGAAAATGCAGCTAAATGATCGATGGAAGGATCTGGAACCCCTTAACGATCGCATAATTTTCAAGAAAACAGTAGAAAAGTGCCTATTTTTTTCCGGAGGATTTCATTTATTTCTTGATCTGACCATCTAGTTTAAAAAAAAAAAACCATATCCAATTGCATTATAAATAGAATGGTACTGCCATCTAGTATGTAAAATAAGAAATAAAATTTCATTTCAATAAAATTTCAGTAACATTTTCATTTAAAGTGTTATGGTAAAATTAATAAATTTAATAAGTATTATCTATAATTAAAAGTAACATTAAAATTTATTTATAAATTAATTATTTTAGAATTCACAGATAAAAATTTATTTATATCTATTTATGATTTTTTTATTTATACAAGACTAAAAATTACTGAAACAAAATTGAAATCAAAATTACATTTTGATTTTATAAAAGGATTTATTAAAACAATAAGTAATAAGGACCATGCACTTCGTAACGAGATAAATGCGGAGTTCGAAGTTGGAAAGCTAAAAATAGCAATACAGTGAATTTGGAAAAGTATGACACTGGCTGGGATCGAACCCATAACGTAATTTACAAGGAATGATGGTGTATGAGGATCATTTCCGCCGAATCATGTGACGGCCTTTACTTCCGGTAAGACGGGTAAAAGCAGGGTGAAAATGTGGTCCCATGTAAACGGACTTCGAAGGTTTTCCCTATTAGCGGGTAAATCCCGGGTATTATTGTTGTCCATGTAAACGCAGCTATTAAAATGAGCATCCACCTGCAGTGGTGAAACTTTTTTTCCCTCAATTTCGTCATCACGATCTCGTTTTTTCCATTGGCCATTTCTTCTTTTTTGAAGGTTTTAATGAAGTTTCCTCTCAGTTAAAATACAAGAATTCCCAAGTAAAGAATATTATATGACAGGCAAAGAGATTAATATTTTACACTTTTTTTCCTTATGCGGAGGCACTTGTCGTGAGACATTAGCCATTTGTTAGTCACCGCGAAGTCTTGCTGGCAATTTTATTCTAGGAGCCCTATTTACGTGAGCCAGCATTGCTCCCTATGAGGGGACAACACGATAACGATCAACTCGTATTCCGGATTTTAACCCAAGCCCACTAGAGTGGAAGCTCACGACGCTAACCACTATACTATGTGGGCAGCTTATATTTTACACTTGCATTGTGCAATACACCGAGTTTCATATTTTTAAAAAAATTACTTTCAATTTGCATTTCTTCCTACAGTTTTGTTAAAGTGGTGAATAAAGAGCGATTAAACTTCCTTGGATTTTTTTTTCCTTAAAAGATCCCGAAATTCAAATTTTCTAACATTTCTCTTCCAGCCAATGGATGTCCGTATGCTGATTTCTGGACGAACTGCCTTGAACTCAATTCGACGTGGCACAACTGGCTGTGTGATGATCACTCCACTGACCGCTACCAAGCGTGCCGTGCAACGTGTGACTGCCCTGGATCCATCCGTTGAAAGTTTCCCAGCAAGATCCAGAAAATATTCTCAGGAGAAGCCAGGCACTCACATAGTGCCTTCTATAAATAAATTTATGTTACTATGTATAACTTTATTGTGTATGATAAAGTATTACTTGTATTTCACATGGCAGAGATGATTTGGCCTAAATATATTTCACTTAAATATATTTTGACTCTCAATGAATGTGAAATGTATAGCAGTAATAAAATATATGACATCAGATTTTTGTTCTAGTCCTAGAATTTTGTTTGAAAGTTAAATATTTTATACATAATTTGAAGCTTTTATTTAGGAAAAAAATGGTGTCAGAGTAATATTGTTGGTACTTATTTCAAATGAATCTGTGCAATATATTTATATTATACTAGCTGAAAATCCGCACTTCGCTGCGGAGTACATTCAAATTAAATACAACGGTCAATGTATGCAATTAATGTCAAAGAAAATAAATAAATAAATAAATACATATATATATATATATATATATATATATATAATAAATACAACGATCAATGTATAGAATTGATGTAAAAAAAAAAAATAAATTTATAAAAAAATCGTAACGGATATTTTTATAGACAAAATAATGTAGAAGAAAATATTCAAACTAAATGTAATAGGACACACTAAAGAATATAGTACAGTTTCAGGAACATAATATCTTTTATTGCATTTTAATATTTTTTTTGATAATGTCCAATCGTCTACCGCATTAGCAAAAAAAAATTTTTTTGTCTATCCAGTTGTTTTGCACGTGACGATAAATTTATTTAAAGTACCAGAAAAAGAAATCACGTGATCAGCATTTAATAAATTAAATTCTAAAAATTAATCTTTAAAAATTCACCAAAAATCAGAAAATGGAGCTAAAGACTATACTCTTCAAATATATTAATGCAGGGTGTATTTATGTTCTTTGTTGCTAAGCTGAGCACCGCGAACAGACAATGTGCGATTTTGTAGATAACACTGCGCGTGCGCTGATCGGTACGTTTTTTTCGGCATTAAAATATGGCAACGCAGGTACGCCTATGACGTAAGATATTCATCGTCTGAAGCACCACGAGGCTATTTTACGAGGTTAGACACTATGTGTATAATAATTAAGAAATCGAGAGGTTTTGATGTTGGTAGGTCACTTGATTAACTCAGTCTATGAGAACCTTATGAGTTGTTGCAGAACTGGATTGATCGCATGACAACAGATTTTTTATGTCTTTTAAATTCGAAAAATTTTAAGTCAAATTATTGGAATTTTTTCCGGGCATGATATCTCTCGTTTCATGGTGGTTCCCGGTTGCGGGAAATTTTCTGTTATAAATCGCTCACACCTTTCAAGTTCTCCCCAAACTCCTTAAAACACACACACTGTTATATGTACGTATGTGTATACATACATATATGTATGTCAAAATTTTGACGCATCTTGGTACTTTTCTATTTAACTTGTCCAAGCGATAGACTGGGTTTGGCGCTCTGCCAAAATCGCAAGGACGGGCGGACGGACAGTTTTAGCGTCTGAAATTTTCCTTTCCACGTGACCGTTATGTCGGAACGTAATCCTACGTTAATAACTGCCAATATTTAATTTAATTTATATTTATTGATTTTTACCATATTTTTATTAACTTGCTTTCTTGTTTGTGTGTTTATTTGAGTGTGTGTTTGTCCAGTACAAATCTTGCAATCGATTTTTAACTAACTTCCCGACTAGCTAGACATTTGAAACTTTTAGAATAGCTCAGAACACGATGACAATGCATTTTTTTAATACTTTTAGCCATCTTTAAGCAGAATTAAATTAATTTTCAGTTAATTTTGTTTTGTAGACATGTGCAGCCATCTATTGGCCGGAACGGGAACGGAAAGTTAAATGCAAGTTAACTTCCGAATAACTTAATTTTCTTTCAAGTTGATGGGATAATTCATCAAAAAAATTTTAAAAAAGTATTTATTGATACATAGAATTGTCAAGTTTATATGATTCAACAGAAAATTTAAAAACATGGTACATAAAAAGTTATTTTTATCTTGTAATTATTATGATACAATTTATACCTTTCCTGAAATGTAAAGTTAACTAATAAAGGCAAAGTTTTTAAATATAGTGGCCCTCCGCTAACCTCCGCTTCCACAAAGCGGCCCCTGAGCCAAAACAATTACCCCACTTTCTGTTCTAAAGAATGGTAAAAAATAACCTGAGATGCCTTGGATCAAAATATAGGGATTTTTTTTTAAATCCATACGTTTCGGATATACCACGGAGCAACCACCCAGAAAGTTGTCCTATTTAAAATTTCAAAGTTAAAAGCAATACATACTCTGTGGGACACGCTGTAAAAATAGAAACAGAGTAATAATAAATTTTCCAGAAAACCAGACTACTTCTGCATCTAACTTTTCTTTATAGCTGTTATAGATTTCACGATAGTATAGTAGGACGTTATATTGAATGAAACACCCTGTATAAGTTAAGTTACTTTCACAATAGAATTCCTCAATAAAAAAACGTATAAAAATGAAAACTTACTATTAACAAACTTCCTTATACTAAACTTTGTCTTAGGTATTTCTGTTATAGATTTCACGGTGGTATAGTTGGGTAAAAAAATGACAACATCACTTTTAAACTCATTAAAAAATCATCTTTTTGATACTTAACTCGGTTTGATTAAATATTTTTTTAAGATAATAAGTTTCGCTTAAAAACAAGTTTTTTTCTAAACTACTCAACCGATTACAAAGTTTTAGTATTTTTATAAAGATAATTTAAATACCTTTTAAACGATGTATCACTTGGCTATTTGGGGAAAGTATGTTAGGTAAAACTGTCCCCCCCCCCCCAATCTGTTTCCTGCTTGAGGGATTATAAAAGCAGTTCAACCAAACCTTGAATTTTTATTTAAAAATAACCAACAATTAAGGTGATGAAAGAAACATTATAAATTACCGAACATAACATGATGTCCACAAAATAACGAGTGGGAGTAGATTTTCATTCACCTGCAGCACTGGTCAGAAGGCGTCGGAAGACAGGTCAGAATGAAAGCTGCTGTCGACTGCCAAGCTGGAACTCCATAGGACCATAGGAACGTGTAATTAACTGTGTTGCCTAGGCCAACGACTTCTAACACAGATATTTCTGGAGATTGTCAACGGAGAGCGAAACTTTCACCGAAATGAGAAATGGAATGTTCGAAATTATCTTCTTCTGTACCGAAAAAATGCAACACAAAAATGAAGCAGAGAGTCTTTTGGTCAGAACATTGGAGGGTGAAGAGAAGAGTTCTCATTGGATGTCTCCAGGATCTTCGTGAAGTTTCACTGATGGGGGTGGAGTCAATGGCTGTCTGTAAGCTGGTTTTCAATTGGCAAGTTGGGAGAGGAGGAAGAAAAGTGATTGGATAGAGAGATAAGGTTCAGTATCCGTGAGTTCCAATACTAGGAAATTGAGCAAATCCAAAAGGATTTACTCAGAGACAAAAATGTAATCGCTAGAAGGAAGTTTAAGGATAGTAAATAGATTTTTATTTTATTTAAAAAAATTTTAATTGTTTTTTGCCTTGGCAAAACCAAGTATTGTTTTTTATATTTTTTTATATTTTATTTAAATGATGAGGACAAACAAAGAATTTTAAGACGAAAGACTCAGGATGGCTCGAGGCCTTTTCCTGTTAGTGGAGTCTGCGTGATCATAGTCTGCTAGATTTTTTAAAAGTTCATTGTCAATTGAGTTATGAAAGTTAATAGCTTGATTTTTGAGATAATTTCGAATAGTAGGGATTCCTAACAAATTGTAGATACAAGTATTTCTGAAATACCAATCCGCGTTAACGATTTGTCTAATGGTGCTGCTCTGAGCAGATGCTAGTTTTTTTAATATGGGAATTCACACATTATGACCACGCTGGTCCTCCATAAATTAAGATAGGACGGAGATAGGAGTTATAAAGGAGCATTTTACTGGCTATGCTTAATTTGTTGTTCCGAGAAATTAATGGGTAAATTAATCTTCTGGCTGCTCGGAACTTGTCCCTAACATGGAGGATATGATATTTCCAAGTGACATTTTTGTCTAATACGACTCCTAGGTATTTAACGGTATCAGCCCAGTGAATTTTTGTGTTTCCTATTTGAATTTGGTGACTGTTGTATGTCTTTTTACATTTAGATGTAAACATGACGGCAACGCATTTTTCTGAATTAATTTTAATTTTCCATTTCTCGAGCCAATTTTGAATGGAGGACATATAAATATTGATGTATTTAACAGCATATTTAAAATTTTTGTTGGTGGCGTAAAGGGCTGTGTCATCTGCGAAAATAGCAAGATTAGTGTTGGTATTTTGGGGTACATCATTAATAAATATGTTAAACAAAATTGGGGAGATAACACTACCTTGTGGGACTCCAGAGAGAATATTAAATTTACTAGAAAGTTGACCGTTAATTTTTACTTGAAAGGTGCGGTTTTTAAGATAAGAAATTAGGAGGTGCATTATTTGGGGTGGAAAGTTGTAATTAATAAGTTTATGAATGAGGCCGTCTATCCAAAGTTTATCAAAGGCTAGGGAAATATAAAGAAAAAGGGCTGCAATGGAGGATTTATTTTTCTTAGCACTAGCGAGGTTTTCAGCAAAGCGATAAACTTGGTGCGTGGCTGAGAGAGATTTTCTGAAGCCAAATTGGTATGGAATGATGATTTGATTATCATTGTGGTGCTCGTAAATTTTCCTGGCAATTAATTTTTCGGTAATTTTACTAAGAGAATTTAGAAGGCTGATAGGGCGGTAGCTGGAAGGAGAGGATTGGGGTTTATTAGGTCTTAAGATTGGAACAATTATGGAGTTTTTCCATCTGTGGGGAAAATGTTCGAATTCAAAAATAGAGATAATTAAAATAGCAGCTGGAACTCCCTCCCCGTTTTAGCCTTTTATACGCTGCATGCCTCGAAAATTAGCATACGGCGTTGAAAGTACAGAGCTGTGCCGGGTTCGGATGCATCGCAAATGATTTGTAGAAACCGTCACGTTGGGTCTGACGTCACGCCTCAGATTGCGTAGCTTAATCACCACAACTCCCTTCCATACTTAAAAATTAAAGTTAATAGTGCTTTTTCGAATTTGCAATTTTCGATGCGCAATTTTTCATTTTTTTCTTTAAAAAGTAGGAATTGCCCAACCCTTAAACCATCTTTTTGTTTGAAGTTGATATCATCATTGAGGATATGTAGCAAAATGTTGTATTGAAATCGGTTTAACAGTCCTCCAGATAATCGCAATCAAACATAAATACATAAAAAGCCAATGCGGTTGAAAAAACTGTTAAGTGAACTTAGAATATTAAAGGTACAGGTACAACAAACAATACTAACTTACCCCAAAAAAGCACTTTTCGCATCCAATACACTGTAAATGTTACTCGTACATAAACAGTATCACTACCACAATCCAAATGGACCTGGCGGACGTTATAGCATAAATAAGGCATTGCATTTAATCTGACTCTCTTTTATTAGAAGGTAAAAAAGCTTGCTGGTGAGCGCGCATTTCTCACTTCGCGTCGCGCGGTCGCATATGCAAATACCCACTACCCAGAACTTAGAAGCCTGTCTATTCTTGTCTGTTGTGCATCTCAAAATATAGGATTGGCCAGAAGCCTGTCAATTCCTCTTGTATTTAATTTTATTTTACTATTCCTTTATTTTCAAGATTCAGGCAATCGGAATATATTTTTTTAGTTCTTTTTTTGCTGTTGTTGTAATTCAGTTGGATTTGCCGCCGTAGGCAGTTGCCTACCTTGCCTACCACCTACGGAGACGCATAGTCGTTAACACTGGAAACGAACTGCGTGGCGAGAGATACAACCATACCGAGTTCTTGAACTCGAAGAATCACCGGTACCTGCAGAGGTTGGTTTGTCATCGTCAGTCAGTATAGCGACGCCGCCTTAAGTCTGTCAATAGAAATAGTAACACTATTACCCTTAATTTCAAGAGTAAAGAACTTGTCTGCTCGTTTCAAAACCTTGAATGGGCCATTGTAGGGTTGTTGAAAAGGCTTACGGACACTGTACACTCGAACACAAATGTGGGATGAACGAGCAAGCTCCGGGTGGATGAATACTCTGGGAGTCGAGGGTGATGACGCAGGAACAGGTCTCAAAGTTCGCATCTGGATCTTTTAAGATTTTCCGCAAAGTCGGACTGGAACACATGACCCCCGAAAAATTTCAAAAGAACTCGCCAGGCAACCTTAAGGAAGTACCATAGACTAACTCTGAGAATGTTACGTTCAGGTCCACTTTTAAGCTAGAACGTTTACCAAGCAATATTAACGGCAATACTTTATTCCAAGATTTGGTACCGTACGCCATAATAGCGGCTTTAAGCTGCCTGTGGGTGCGCTGAACCATACCGTTGCACTAAGGGTTATAAGCTGTCGTACGGTTTTTAAATGAACCGAGCAAATTGACAAGTTCCTTAAACAAGTGACTCTCGAAGTTAGTTCCTCTATCCGTTGTGATAGTGTTGGGAATGCCAAAGCACGCGATCCACATTTGCAAAAACGCTGCAGCTATAGTGGCGGCAGTCTGATCACCTATTGGAATTGCCTCGATCCACCGAGTAAATCGATCGACACAAGTTAATATATACGAAAAACCATCTGAAGGTGGTAGGGGGCCTACAACATACAAATGCACGTGACTAAATCTGCTATCAGGTAAAGGTAAACACCAAGATATGATTACACGTTCCTACCGACCTTAGACATTTGACACGGAACACATTCCTTACAAAAATGTTTTACATATCTAGCCATATTCGGCCAAACAAATCTCTTCCTGATTAAAAGTTTACCTTTTTGACCTGCGTGTGCTAAGGTATGTAACATATTGAAGACAACTGTTGGAAAATTCACTGGAATATAAGGTCTAACAGTGTTGCCCGAAACATCACAATAAACGTCACAATTTGGTTCGTATTGCAACAACTCGATGTTTAATCCAGTATCAGATTTCAACAGAGCTTGCAGCTCATCGTCGCATTTTTTGCGCAGCTGTAGTAACTAAATATCTGTATTTCCTCAACACGCTACAAGGTATCTGCGACTACGTTTCGTTTCCTTTATTGTGAACGATTTCTGTTGTGAACTGGCTCACAAACTCTAATTGTCACTCTTGACGTGGCGAAAGACTGTGACCAGCCTTTAAAAAAGTAAAAGCCAAGGGCTTATGGTCTGTATATATTGTGAAATGTCGGCCTTCCAACATATGTCTGAAGTGATGCACTGAGTAATATATTGCGAGTAACTCTCTGTCGAAGGTACTATAGGAGTTAATTTTCTTGAAAAAAATCCAAGGGGCATAAACCTTCCGTCTAAGTACTTCTGTAAAACAGCTCCGATTCCAACTGTTGAAGCATCTGTATGCAGTGATGTTGTGCTGATATTATTGTTAGAATAAATAATTATTAATTTGAGTAACGTTTACAAGAGCGATTTTTAATATAGTAACTCTGAATAAAAGATAGGTTTATTTAAAGAATGTTTTAAGCCTCTAATAAATTTTAAGTGATTTAATGCTTTAAATATTATTATAAAGTGGCTGGCGTGAAGTTATTCTTTGTTGGCTGGTGAATTTTACTTAAAATTTTTTCTCTTGAAAGCGTCTATCCTATTTCTTATCTGTTACTGGTTTCTGCCCAGTAATACGAAACTTCGGGTTTTGCCATTTTTGCTTTTGAAATTCTCGGAAACCCAGACGAGGACTTTGGAATGCAGAGGGGGTCAAGAGACATTGACCCGGCCTGACTCACGAGAAAGTTTGTGGAGCGACGCGAAAGAATGCATTTTCACGTAGATGGCAGCTTCGGGGGATGAATTTTTATAGAAAAAAGAGATGGAGTGGAAAATCGAAAATAAAATTGTACTATAGATCCAAAAGGTGAAATTTGTGGCCTGCATCCTTTTTCCTGGAAGTTTATGTCCAAAATAGACGGCGCGCTATAAAACTAGTTTCTTTCTTACGGAGCGCTGCGCACGTCTACAAGGAGTACAGCGGCTGACCTGGGAGAGCGGCAATTTTGAAACAGAGATTCGGTTCGAGAACGCTGGGGGCCAAAGACTTCAGTGGCGTAGCCAGTGGCGTACCTAGACCATTTGGGGCCCGGGGCGGATTTATTTTTTGGGCCCCCCCCCAAAAAAAATGATAATTTTTAACTTTTTCTGATGACAGCTAGCCTTTCTTTGCCTTAATCAGATAGTCTCCTCAGGCTATTGACCTGTGCAGACAGTGGCGTGCTCAGGATTTTGTTCTGGGGGGTGGGGTCAAGGCCTCCATGTGCTAGGGGTTGTCCATTTCCCTGACGCTCTATTATCAGGGTGGACTAGAAGAGGGTGTCTTCCGGGGGTCTGGGGGGTATGGAATACCCACCAGCCAAAGAGGGGTCCGGGGGCCCTCCCCCGGAATTTTTTGAAAATTTGGTGTTAAATAGTGCCATTTTAGGCTATCTAGAGTACTAGATGCCACTTCTTAAAAATCATATATCTATGAATTCGGATAAAATATTTAAAGCGACGTCCCCGTCATTAGTGGAATGAAAATCTAACAAGAAGTGCTTTTTAAAGCAGATACGCGACGAAACAGTGCGTGCGTGACCTGTTGAAAAAATACCCCTTCAATACTTTGATAGGCAAGGGTTCGGTTCACTCTCGCGGTTCGCAGATAGTACTGTAGAAGTGTATAAACAGCGCTTTAGAAATACTGGCGCTTAGAATAACTTGGCTTTAGAAATACTGGTTCTGGCACTGTATAGCGCTAAAATTGTAACAATAAAGATCGATAAAAATGTAAGTGCAATAAACATCGTAATGGTAAAGAATAAATAACACAATTACTATTAGGCCTATACGAAACTTTTGCATTATTTTGTAAATTTAAAAAAATTATTTTAGCTCTGTGGTGGGGGAGGGGTTCTGTCCCGCTTCCCCCCTCCCCCGTCGGCACGCCCCTGTGTGCAGAGAAAAAATTAACAGAATAAGGGAGCGAACTCGTGCAGTACGAGGTGAGCAATGATCATTACTGTTTAAGCGTTAAATTAATGAAAAAAGTCTTATGTCAAGGCCTGGATTCGAGCAATCGAACCAATGACGTACCACACGGCACAGCTCCGAGACCAACGTTCTAACCGCTTGATCCATGAGCTCGCTAACTTACTGTTCGGTACAAGGTTAAAATCAATTGTACGGCGCTGGTTTTCGTTGTATGAATTTTTCGTCAGGCCAAGGTGAATGGTAAAAGGCTTGGCCGTTTGATTAATAAAAGCGATAATAGTTAAAGACAAAATTCATATTAAAAAGAAAAGGAGCCATTTTGGTGCCAATACTTACTTATAATATTCAGGTAGCTTCAAGGAAAACCAAAGAAATACCTCACTTTGATCTACGTTAACTTTATTGGTAATTCAACTTTAAAAATTTTTACTTTTCACAAGGCAATACACATTCACAGTATCAGTCTGAAAAAAATAGAATGGGAATACATCACCTAGAAAATGCCGTGTTGTGTGAAACCATGTTATATGAGACCCAGGGACATTTCCAAAAAGGGGAGGGGGGGAGGTTGCGTTCTAAAAACTTATTAAAAACGAACATTTTTAAAAATTCCATATAAGCAAGTTAAATTAAGAATTCTGTATTAATTTCAAATAGGTAAAAGCCTCCTTTTAAAATTGTCTTTTTCTAACTTTTGCATCAGAAAATTGTCTAATTGTCTCATGAAAGTTTATTTTCATAGCCAACTTGTTCTCGATGGATAACATTGCTAGGCCATTTAGTCTGATTTGGCTCATTATTGAGCGCAAATAGTTTTTGATGACTTTCAATTTCGAAAAACTTCTTTCACAAGTTGCGACTGAAATGCAAATCGTCAAAAACAACTTTAGTGCTAAATACAAGTTTGGTACTGACTCTTGAAATTCCATACCAACAATGAACTGCAAAACTTGAAGAGCTGACCACTTTTTGACTTCTTCTGTATTAATATTTGAAGATTATCATTATGGAATGGAATAATATATATCCTAATGAAACATTCAAACTGGTTCAATCTATGCAGAAACGATTGATGGAGGTCCTTAGACGTAAGGGCTATCCGACCATTTACTTCTTAGTCTTTTTATTTCTGGTTAAACCTCGTCCTAAGAAAATTCGTCGTAACTTTCAGTTAGACGAGAAATAAGTTCTAGCAATTTCTCATCTAGAGCTTTGATCAAATTAACCGACTGCAAGACTTCAAATTTGTTATGAATGTTGTCCATGGATTTTGTTCTTGTTTGGAGTTCCAAATACAACCTATCTACACATTGGAACATGGACCTCCTTAGTTCTTCTTGTAAAGATAAACCCTCATCTTTAGCTTTTACACCCGGCATCATCTTTTTCGATCTTTTTCTGCCCCTCTTTTCAATAGCAATTCCCATTTCTTCACATTTCTGGGAAGTGAAGTCCAAAGCATCACTAACTAAAGATTCTCTGCTTTCCTTAATAAAAAGTTGCAATGCTCTTAGTTTATTTAAAGCCTTGTCCAAGGAAATCCCCTGAATTTTCAGGTAGTGTTGAGTGTGGTTGATTTCCTCCAAAATGTCTGACCACAGGCGTAGAAACGCTATAAACTTAAAATCGCAAACATTTGCCATTATAATCTGAGCTGATCCTCTTGTATCTAGGTTTTCAGACTCGTCGCACAGCTTCTCCCCTGCATCTATCAATTTTCCAAATTTTCCAAAACACACAACATTATTCACATATTACGCCAAAGCCAGAATCTTACAAAGAATCGGCTTACCTGTAATTTCCAGGCTCATCGTCGTCATCAGTCAGTCTTTCCTCAACCTAATGCTTAAATCAGGACTTCTGACACCAGAAAACTAACCAGTCTATAACAGGGCCCGATTTAGAAAATCCTTGACTTTAGGCACAACTCGGGATGGGGCGATGGGGGCCCCCTAACAGTGATGTGGGCGTAAAATTTCCAAAATTGACACATACAAAAAATAATCATGAATCATTGTGAAAGTATCATTTTACCGAGAATTGGCTATTTGAAGCGTAGAAGCCTTGAGCATTATCAAATAACAAAAAGCAATACAACATATTAACTTCTTCATTAAATTAAAACACCAATACAATGCAACCAGAAAAACTTAGTAATCTCTTATATACACTATAACATACATATGAACTATACATATAGCTATACATATGATGAACCAATCAATCAAATTTGAAAGGATATATAAAAAAAATTGATATTGAAAAAGGCAAAATAAAAAAGAACTGAATTGGAAATTCTTTTCTTCTTTTCTTTTAAAATAAAAGTTTTTGGGGCCCACCAACATTCGGGGGCCCCGGGGCTGCCGGGCCTAGTGGAAAATTAGGGCCTGGTCTATAAGGACTTTGCTTAAAATAAAGACTATCAGCCTATTTAATGATTTTCATGCGTTTATTGCACTTCTAGGATAAATACGGTTACGTACAAAATTTTAAAATACATCAAGAAAAGTTCGTGGGTTCTGGAATACGACGAAGAATGTCGGGCGATTCTCAGCAACTCAGCGTCAGCTCTATGGCATCTCTCAGCACCATAGGCGTAGCGTGCTTCTATCCTTTTTATTTAGGGGGGGGGCACGAATTGAATTCAGTTAGGGCTCTCCTCAGCGCTTTGACTACCGGACGGTACTTAAAATATGAAATATTGGGATTTTTTGAAATTGAATAAAAATAGAATTCATGTTTGAGTAGTTAGTTATACATTGAGAAAAATAAATATAATATTAATAAAATCAGAAAAAAATATAGCATCGAATTTATGCTATGGATCATATCATTGTTAAAATCTATGTTAAGGCTAAAGACATAATCGGAATCTTCAGTTTCACAGTTTGAAAAGGCGGCAAAAAACTCAGCTTTCCTAAAAGTTTTCTACAATTTTATGGTTGTTACTAAACTTCTATTAACGTTTTAATTTATTTCAAGTTAAGTGGGGGGGGAGGCATGTGAAATGTTGGAAGTCACTAAAATATGAAAGTGTAATATTTTATAAAAACAATAACGTTCTTGTCTGATTTTTTTTTCAATTAAAAATGTAATTTTTTGTAGTAAAGTTATCATTCAATTTTAAAAAAGACCCCTCTCGTGGGGCCCCCTTAGTAAGTGGGGCCCGGGGCGGACCCCCCCCCCCCCCCCGCCCCCGCCTTGGTCCGCCACTGGGCGTAGCTAGAACTTTTGCCGCCAGGGGCGGTCTCCAATTTGCCGCCCTTCCTAAGTCAATCAATTGGTAGTTTTTATAAATTAATAAACATAAATAAATAATTGTAATTGAGACAAACTATAGGTGGGGAACTTTTTTACCATTATATGCCATATTTAAATTAGGCAGTAATAAAGGAGGCCGCTTAAGTTGATATACCAATAAATGCAACTTTTATAAAGACCACAAGAAACTTACGGAGGTCGCAGTTTCCCCACCTATGAGACAAAACATATACCTAATTTATAAAAAAAATTCCATAAAATATGTTTTATTTTATATTTTTATATTTTTAAATAAAAATAAATAATTTCATTTCTTAGGGATAAACAAACAAATTATACACATGTGTATGTAAACAAAACATATTTATATAATTACTCTTCTAACTTTCATAGTAGAAAAATCGTGTATAATGCTCTCAAAATTTATATTATTTGTAATTTCTTGTTCTATAGACAATATTGCAAGATTTTGTAGTCTTAAATCTCTCATTGTGGAACGAAGATAATTTTTTATCAACTTCAATTTGGAGAAGCAAATCCGAGCTGTATCCGAGCAAATCTTTAGAGATAATATTTTCAACCCTACATTGACTTGATGATGAGGAAAAATATTCGAAATCATATAGTAATTCATAATTCGTAGAAATCGAATAGTAAACTTATGAATTGAACAAGTGGTTTTTTACAACTAATACTAAATAAAAATATGCCGCCCCAAAATATGTGCCTCCCGGTGCGGACCGCACCCACCGCACTCCCCTAGCTACGCCACTGAAAGACTTCTGTCTTTATGATCCCAGGAAAGGAGATGCAGCCTGATCCTGGAGAACCACGTTTTCGTCATGGGGGAAACCCTTTTCCCTTCCTTTCTGTGCTACTATTTCTTCTATCTTTAATTTCTCTCTTTTTTGAACGCTGCAGCAGGGTCCTTAAGACTCATTTTATTTTATTTTATTTTATTTTATTATTTAATGTTAGCAATTACAATTAGAGTAGCAAGGTTTTTTTTTATTCACCAGCCACTTAATTTTCATTTCATTGATTTCTATTTAATTATTTGTGTAATATTGACATTAGATTTGGTTTAAACAGAATTGTATTGTATTTAATTAAAATGTTGATTGAAAAAGAAATTGAATATATGGGGGAGATTATTGTAACTTTTATAATCATTGTATGTGTGAATCAACTAATGTCTAAATAAATTGTTACTTTAAACTTTATCAGTCGTCTGTTGTTTTTTGCCAGAGTTGAGTTTAAATTATTTTTTTTATTTCAGCGGCTTTGAATATTTTTATTTCAGCAGATTTGAGTTCTTTAATTTTTTACTTTTAGGAGACATAATTTTTGTTTTAGGTGTGCTGAAAATATAGGGAAGTAGTTATCTTTAGTTTTTCTATAATTTTTATTTTGATTAATTTAAATTTTATCTTTGCTCATATCCACCACTGTGGAGTGGACTGTAAAAGAACCTCGTGTAAAGTTAATTATATGTGTTGTGTTATTGCGGATTAAAAAATTTAATATTCCTACTAATTGAGGTTTTCACAACGCGTCTCAATCTGAAATTCCTCAAATGTACTAACCACTAATTATATGTAATATTGCTAATACTGCATTTAAATTTAAGTGCAGTAAGTGAATATATCTTAACTTTAATTATTAGAATTAATTAATTAGGGCTGCTAATAAGTAATTATAATTCACCTCATCTCCCAAGAATTTTTTAGTTCCAACAATGAAATCTCAGCTTCAGGATGAAAAAACACCAAGAGCGTGGTCTCTGAAAATGATTTTTTACATAAGTCAAACGCAGTTCTGGCTACTTCAGTCCATTGAACTTGCGATTTATCTTTTTTATTGGTACCCCGAGTTAATTCAAAAAGAGGTGCTTGATTAGTGGAAGCGTTGCGAATGAACCTATGGTAAAAATTGACTACGGCCAAAAATCTCCGCAGCTGCTCTACAGTATCGCGTAAAGGAAACTGCACAAGTGCTTCAACCTTTTCAAGGAGTGGCTGGATACCAGCAGCGGAAATTCGAAATCTCAAATAGTCAAATTGTGTCTGACCAAAAACGCATTCGCCCGGGTTAACCACGACTCCGGCTTCAGCCAATGTGTTAAATAACCGAGTAAGGTGTGCTTCATGCGTTCGCTAATCAGGTGAAGCTACCAAAATATCGTCAAGATAGACATAGAAAATGTCCAGCTTTCGTATGATGTTATCGATATGCCGCTGAAATGTTTGCGCAGCATTACCCAAGCAAAAACATACGTAGACGTACTCAAAAAGTCCAAATGGCGTAATAACAGCGGTCTTGGGATATCTGCAGACCTAACATGGATTTTATAGTAGGCCTTAACTAAATCGATTTTGGAAAATACTGACTTACCATGAAGCATGTGGGCAAAGTCAGGAATATGAGGTACTGGATACCTGTCTGGAATAACTCAAGTCTGGAATTGTAACTGTATTCAGTCGCCTATAGTCACCGCAAACACTTCAGGGGTCATATTTCTTAGGCACAAGATGTACTGGGCTGCTCCACTGCCTGCTTGAGGTTCGAATTATCCCTTCCTCAAGCAGTGAATCGAATTCCTTGTATTCCTTGTGTAAAGCCTTGCGTTGCGTTAAGGAAAAGATGACGTTGAGACGAAAATAAACCAATCATAGGCGTTAAAAATTTCATTGCTAATCGTTTGGAGGCATATGATTGGTTCATTTTCGTCTCAACGTCATCTTTTCCTTAACGCAACGCAACGGACTCCTATGTGAACAGGCCCTTAAGCTTGACGGGTGCCAACCTACGCATCCGCGAGTAAACTGGAGGGCCGCGAGTCTCCATTCAGTGCTCGACACCGTTTGGCTTTCGATAACCAACAAGCTCAGACCTAAACAGGTCAGGACATTTTAAAAGTAAATCCATGTAAGGCGAATTGGTGCCCACAGGAGTGACAACCAAAGCAGGATTAGATACGGAACAGGTACTAGAACTCAATGATGTTATAGTACCTACCAGTTTCCTGAGCCGAATATCCAAAATAAGACTGAACTTCTCTAAAAATTCAACACCAAGGATTGGGTGTGAAACATCGGCTACCACAAAAGCGAACGGAAAGTTCCTGCGTAATCCTAAATCCAACTCAAGTTTCTAAACACCAAAAGTCTGAATTTTCGAGCCATTAGCCGCCGTAAGAGCAAAATTTGCAACTTTACTGTCTTTATACAATCTTACTTGCAGGCAAATAACAGCAGCGCCATTGTCAACTAAAAATCGGGCACACGACTTTTTATCCATGATGAACAGACGGCTTGAAATGCAACAGCTTCCCGCTATCGAAACTCCGGGGGGGGGGGGGCTTGCTCCCTGGAATTTACATGGGAAAACAGACTTTGTAGCCTTGTGAGCAAATCGATTGTGGTACCAGCAAAAGTCAGTGGTTCGTAAATTATTGCGAGACCGCGAACGTTTTGTGATGTTCGTCCTCTACTAAGGCTACTAGAACGGCTACGAGAATAAAAATCAGTAGAAAGTTTCTCGATTTTTTTAGTGAGCTCCTTAATCTCAACTCCAAGTGACAATTCTTCATTAATTGCACTAACTGCGCCTATTTGTTACGAATTTTGACCTGATACCTCACGTATTTTATCAGCAACAACTGCTAAATAATTGTACAAATCATCTTTTGACAAAGACAGTATTTGCTGCACGGTAGCAGGCAAACGCTACAACCAAAGGGATGTGAGTAAACTGTTATCGATCTTATCTTCAGCTAACCCGCGCATCTTAGCCAACAGCTGAGATGGTCAAAGATCGCCCAATCGCAATTCAAGTAATAATTGCCTCAAACGACTACTTTCAGATTTAGAAATTGTCCTAAAATTTTAGTTTTGAGCGCAACAAAAGCACCTGTAGCAGGAGGACTAGAAACTAAGGGCCTATTCACATAGGAGTCCGGTAGCGGAGCATTAAAGAAAAGATGACGTTGAG
The DNA here is from genome assembly GCA_907164885.2 of Dolomedes plantarius. NCBI lineage: Eukaryota > Metazoa > Arthropoda > Arachnida > Araneae > Dolomedidae > Dolomedes > Dolomedes plantarius. The sequence continues at coordinate 41,181,372 of OU015497.1, forward strand.
ACGAAAATAAACCAATCATAGGCGTTAAATATTTCGTTGCTAATCGTTTGGAGGTTTGTCATTGGTTGAATATATTTCAATACTTTAACGCTCCGCTACGGACTCCTATGTAAACAGGCCTTAAGTCACGAACATAGCCTTAGTGTCCAATGCGGTAACTACTGAATGAAATTTTGTTTTATCTGCTGTTATTCCAGCAATTTCAAATTGAGGTTCCAAATGAATAAACCACAAATCGGCGTCATGTTCCCCAAAAGGCAGAACCCTCATAGCTGCACGTGTTAACTCTGGTTTTACTTCTTCGGAAGCATTCATAAGTGTACGACAATTCTACACAAAAAATATCACTTATATAACACTAATTTATAAATATCACTAATACAAAAATATCGAATGAACACACACACACACAAAAGAAAAAGAAAGGAAAATGAAAGGAGCGAAGATTAGGTACTCAAAAGGAACCGAACTAGTCCAATCGCAATTCCAGGGATTCTGGAGGGGAAAAAAAGATGAAGTTGTGACGTTACGTAAACATAAAGTCCTGTAGAAAAGGCTCTGCACTGGTTATACATTCACACAGCAGATGACTTGCTTGAAACTCAGCGAACAACTGGGATCATCATTTATGTAGGGTGAGTAGCAAGACTTGTGCGTAAATACAAGTTGCGTGAAAATACACACACTATATTTTAAAAATTACAAACTTATTTATTAGGCTGAGTTATAAAAAAAGTACACAGTCATCCATGACAAAGCTTTTGTAAAAAAAATAAACAGATGAACCTACCGTACAAAAAATAAAATACACGTGAAACTTGATGTTACAAGTAGAGCCACTAGTAGTCTGGAATTCACCATCTCCCCTCTGAAATGAAAACATGTCAAACGCAAATCGCACATCGCAAACTCTCCAAAGTCCGATTCAGCTATGAGGGAGTACGCAAACTCTGACGTATGATGGTCGCCACAGTCTTAATTAGATTAGTAGCAAATAAAAGAAAAAAAAAGTGGAGAAAATATTAAAAAAACATTCTCCACGAATAATAACTGTGTCATGTAATTTTTTATGAGTTATTTTCTCTTCTACATTTATAGCAAAATCAAAACATTACATAAAACTGCAGATAAGAATGTAAAAAAAAAAGAGAACAAAAGTTGGCAGTTTATTGACAAACTTAACAGCGAGAGTATATGGCACATGTTATGGGACTCTTCACACTAATAGAGATGTTACTATTAAAATAAAGTCACAAAGAATTAATACATGACTGTAATATTACTTGCGGTGGCTATAATTGGAGTGCAATTTTCAAATGAACTTTATGTGCTATTTGTAAGCTCACAGGTTAAATATATTTTGCCATTGAATTGCTAGAGTGATTACTGTTTTTATTTATTAGACAGTTAATTTCTTTCCCCTCTTTGTGATATTTTTTGCATTTATTTCAGTGTTCATCATATTTTACAGTATGGTGCCATTCATGAGTATTTACATCAATAAGTAAAGAGTACATAACATAATCTTGATCCACGCTATTCAAATTAACAGAAAGGGTAAGTAATTTAAACTTTTTAGAATTCTTCTTTTGATTTATTTATTTATTTACATGCAGTTATAGCTTAAAATAATTCATGAATAAAGAGATTAAATTGCAAATTATAGTCTCTGTCAGCATACATTTAAAAAAAATATTAAATAGACTTTTATCATATAACTTCAGCATGTGAGTTATTTCATAATTTTTTGGTTTATAGTTCATAAAACTGATTAAGGACATCTGAAGTAACAGGTGTGGTGGTACAGATTTCTCAGACGCACCGAGTTGAAAGCTTGACGATTTTGTGTATGGCGTGGTAACCATGCGATTTTGGCGAAATTTTTTGGTTGCCAAGCTGAGGCGATTAAGGCGCCAACGTTGTGGCTCCTGTAAATTCGTGACGTATTTATCATGTGATTATTTCGTGACGGATGTATCACGTGCATTTGACACGTGATTTATTTTGACGAATTAAAAGATTCTTCTTATGTTGAACAATTTTGAATGCGGTGTGCGAGTTTTTAAAATAATGGTGGATTATAAAGTTAAGTTTAAATTTTGTGCATTATTTGGTGTTATATGTGTGTTTTTGGTGCTATGTTCATTTATTGAGTGCAATGGCTTCTAAGTTGCCATTGAGTGCACGAGGTTGTTGTTTAAGCTGGATTTTATTGAAAACAGGTATGTAATAGGTTTTGTATGGAGAATTGCCGTTTACGCCTACGAATTCGTATGGCCAGCGTAAGCTTTGCTTTACTGACCGCTACAGCCAGCGGCAGCGGCTTTTCTGTAATGTTTTTGGACTGACGCGGAACGTAGCGTAGCGAAGTGTAGCGAGGGTATCTGAGCGAAGCGAAGATCCCGTGTGCGCTTACGAGTTTCGTAAAGCCAGCGGGAAGTTTGCTTTCCAACTTATTTTTTCTTGCTTCGTCACCATTGATGTTTTTGTTTACATTTCGCATTTGTTTCACTGACCCGGCAGCGGTTTTCTATGTTTTCAAAACTATGTATAATAGAACAAATACGATTCTTGTGAACATGTGTCACTTTAAATAGTTTTTTTGTTAGATTAACTTGCAAACATGAATGTTTGAAACAATTGCGGAAGTACATAAGTTTTTCAGATGTTTTTATGCATATACATTTAGAAAATTATTTTTTCAAATTTCTAAGACTTGTAAAAATAAAGTATAACATCATAAAATGTTCATTAATTAATTAAAAGTATTTTTTAAAATTGAAGATGCATAGAAAGTTAGTTTCTTAATTATATTAGTAGTACTTACAGATTCATTCCTTCTTACAGCAATTTATGCTGTAGTTAAAGCACTCCTTTTCTCTAGTACAATATACACATGCAGCTAAGTTACATTTGAAACAGTTCACAGAATTTTGTTTCCTTTACATAATTTGATTTGGTACTTTCTATGTTTAAGAGATGGTTAGAGTGAGTAATCATTCTTGGTGTGCATAGTATATACTATTCAGCGTTCTTCATAATACAATTTTCTTGTAGCTCTTTAGCAAGTAAGAATATAAAGTCACAGCGACTAACTTTTTTCCTGCTACTTCCTTGAAGAGTACCCATGCATTTATCACTGTGAAGTCAAAAATATTAAAATACACATGTACTGGCCTGAGGCATGAGGGTGATTATGCCAAATACTTTCTGGCCATTTGATCTACAACATCCACTCCATATTTAGTCGAGTTATAAAATTCGATTACTTCTGGTGTGTTTTTTGTATTCTGTGATATTTTTTTTGAATTATGCAGGGTGTTTAGAAGAAGCCCATTTTTGTTCTTACTGCATTGGTATGATATAAGAAGTACGCCATTGTGTTTCCTTTGTAGTTGAATACAGAGGAACTCGTGTTTTCTTCAAAGATATGGGAGCTTTCGTTTTAGCTTTATTCGTAGTCCCAACTAAACTCAGACCATCATCTCAAAGTTTCTTGTCATGTTTCATCGATGTAAACAAGCTTTCTGTTGTTACATTTCTGCCAGAGTTTTTGTATGATTGGAGTAGACGGATAATAGCATTTTCTCCAATGATTATTTATTCTTATGGCCTGTTAGCTTCTTTGTCCAGCTAAGCTTTTTTAAATATTGGGTATTTGGACTTAACATCAACAGCTAGCCAGAATTTTATTTCAAATTTGTCCGGTTTATTAGGCATGTACTGTCAAACTTGCATCTTGTCTTGGTTGGAAAAAGTTGCTCATCTATCATTATATTCTCAGAGAGTTTGTAGCACAAATAACATGTCTCGATTAAAAATATTCCAGTCTTCAGATATGAGAACAAATCTGTCTTTTTATAAATGGTGAGATCTCGAAGATTTCATATCCAATCGTAAGTATTTCATGATTTCTACAAATCTGTCTTGACTCATAGTTTCTTGAAATAAAATGTAGCCCCAAGGTTTTGATAAGAAACTCCAGTCCATTTCCCCCCTCCCCCGCCCCACTAGTACCAAATTTCAGTATACAAAGAGCAGGGGCTATTCTTAACAAGACTGTATTATCTACAGAATAATAAACACATAAAACAGAAATGAAGACGAACTCTAGGAATTTTCTTGTGTTGGGGTCAAATTGACCCTAGCCGTAGTTCTAGGAATAAGTAGGTCCTGTAAACAAACTATTAGTTGAAACTCAAAAATATTTTGCGAGCATAGTATTTATAATACTTTAGAAAATGTCGTAAACTTGTAATTTTGTATGAAAGAAAATAAAACTTATATCAGGGGATGAATTTCATTTAAGGGCCAAAATGACCCTTACCGTAGTTCTAGTGTTAAAACAAAAGTAGGATGTAAAATTTTTTTATCCTTCTTGTAGTTAAACGGATGTCATAAAAAATGAAATGTGCTCATAACCAGTCTGTGTTTATAAGATTAAAAATTGCCAAAATCCAGTCTGTGTTTATAAGATTAAAAATTGCCAAAATGATTCTGAAGCAAATAACTTTGTTTACAGACTGTAATTGCAGTATTCTTTCGTCCTGAAATTGCCCCGAGTTTTTAAATTTTGAGGTCATTTTGATACTTGTTAAACCAGATATTTGGGGTCCCAGGATGTAATTTCTGGTTTCTATTTAAATTTTTTTTTTCATTTTACTGTTTTAATATGTAGCTGTTGTGAAATAAAGAAAAAAGCAGTCTAAAGTGGCAAAAATTTGGTATTTTGCTTACTGGAGTTTTGATTTGCCAGATTACCACCACAATTTATTATTTTATATACAGAAAAAATGATGTAGCAAATTTGTGTTTTTTTAAATTTTTAAACCTGATTTTTATATTTTCTTTTGTTCTTGGTGCTAATTTTATATGTTTAATCTTTTTATACACATATTTATGTATTTTCACCTAAAAATTTAGAGCATTTCCCCATGATATTCAGAATATTTCATATTTCTGCAAAGAAAAGTTTTTATTACTATTAAATGTTGCTGGAAGAAGAGTTTCTCTGACAAAGAGTTAATTGTATTTCCATGTCAGTGTTTCTTAGACAGTTCAGTAAACAGTCACAATCTGATGTGACTCATGCTGGCAGACAAAATAACTTATGAAGGATATAAAATGGTTCCTGAAGAAATTTCTGATTTTAATTTGTAGATCCATTTTGAAAAAAAGAGTGAAATCTGCTATATAGCATGGCAGTCTGATCTCTGTCTATATATGTCATCTAACTATATAATATATCTCTACAGTAATTTCATAAAGCTAATCTTGAAAATGATGCTTGTATAATAAGCAAGTTTCAAATAAATGTAAAGCTTATAGTAGTTTTAGTTTACTGCCTGTTCCTATCTTTCAAATTTAGCAAATTTAATAAAAGTTTTTATATATTTTGTATTAAGTTGATGGAGTCTTGGCTCCTGTTAGTTTAGCCATCAATAATTAAAGCCTGCATTCTAATTTATAAAGATCTGTGCTTGTTTAAAAGAAAAATTAGTTATGTACATAGTAATGCTAATATGATATATTAAATGTATATGCATATAAAAGAAAAATAAATTGCAAATAATAAATCTATAAAACTTTATCATTACATCCATTTAATATTTTAAAAAAGTTCTTAAATTCTATAAAAGCATAAAAAATTCTCACCTATATTTAATTCACTGAACAAAGATTCTGCTGTAGTCTAAAAGCACTTTTTATTAAATTTTTTTACATGGAACATTTGTTTTACTTTACTGTATTTTTAGACTTTTTCGGTATTTTAGAAGTGTTGCAAAGGCAAATACTTGCCATGTTAGGAAAAAAAAATTTTAAAAGCATAAAAGTTTTTATTCTTACATTTGATATTCTTACAATTTTATTTTTCATTATTCATTTGTCTAATGAATGTTTATACATGTATTTTATGTTTCAAAATATAATACAACTTTAATATCATTTGAATTTTATACTCCTGCTATATTTTTTCAAACCCTCTTTTATCAGTCATTACTTTATAATTCTTTCTGACTAACACATTTTATAAGTTGACTTTCTTTCTCTGTTCTAATCCCTAAATTAAACTACAGCCATCCCTATTCTTAATGAATTTACAACTCTTGCATTTATGTATTCTAAAGGCCCTTCTTTAACGTTGTACAGCCTGATCTGTCATTTAACTGGTTAAGTGATTTGCCCATATGTGGTACAGGCAGACAAGTTGCACATAGTTTGATTTGCCCATACTAGACATGGGTGCCACTGATCATGTGTTTCAAATATTGTTTAGCCTAAATAATATTGTAAGCTATTCAGCATGCTTTAGGTAATATTTTTTCCAATACATGAAAGTAGCTGTCCTCTGTCAGCAAATAATTCTCAGTTTTTTTATTGGCTCTTGAAGGTGTGTGCTGAGTTTCTGCTCTGTGGCTAAAATTGTTCTTTTTACAAATGATAGTTTATTGGAATTTTTCTACTGATATATTATTCTGTTCTTCTAAATTTTGCACAGGTTATATTTATCCTGGAGTTTTATAATTATTTTACCTTGTTTTGCTGCTTGTTTTTGTTTTTCTAAAACATCAAAACTAACAGTTATACTCTTTACACACACCTAAGACAGATGACATTACGATTTTGAATCAGAAATTTTCTGGAATAATTATTAAAGTTATTCAAATTATTCAGAATTATTTGATGAAATGTCTAGTTACAAAGATGCTGTTATAACCTCTGCAAGAGTTTTTGCAGAAATTGATGCCAGAAAAGGGCCTCCTGTACCACGGAGATTTCTTTTTCTCACCATGTTGTCAATAAAAATGAACATTGATGATTGCTTCAGAATAATTTTTTATTTGTAATTACTTGATTGACCTCAAAGATTTTAAAACAAATTATTATACTGAAGCTATTGTTCAAAACAGTACATTGTGAAAGCTACCTTGGAGCAAATTTTGGGAATCTCAAGGAGAAATGTGTGTTTTTCTTATTCATATAACTTTTTTATTCACATATTCAATGAAAAAAATAGCAAGATTACAGTAAGTTTTACATAAAACATGTTTTTCTGCTGACACAACTGGCTTAATTTACTTGCTAATTTTTTTCTTATGTACTAGTTTCTTATGTACTGTTTCTTTTTTTATCCTTATACAGTTGATGTTTGTTATAATGACCCCCCCACATCCCATAGATAAACATCATTATATGGGATGTAAAAAAAAAAAGAAAGAAAGAAACCAGCATATCATTTAAGGAAATTTCATTGGGGACTTTTTACACCAGTCATTGTATTGGAATGGTTGCTGTAATGTGCCATTGTTATAGCGAGTGTCGACTGTATTATCCCTTTTATCTTTATTAATCTTTCAATTATTTTATTTCCTTTTCACACTATTTTTTTTCTCTTCATGCATTCATTCAAATTATATTGATGCTAATTTTCTGTATATGTTTTTATGAATTTAGTGTATATATATATATATGCAGTGCTAGATTTCTAAAAATAGAGGTGCCAGAACGGTTACCTTCCGGGGTGTGTGGGGGTGGTATTCCAAATTATTGATAAAGAGAGGTACCGGAACGCCGTTTCGGGGCATTCCGCCTCAAATCTAGCCCTGTATATATGTATATACAGTGGACGCTCGTTAATTCGAACTTTCGGTTAATTTCAACTTTCGGCTAATTCGAACTAATCCAAAGGCCCCAAAAAACTTGTATTGGAGTCAATGTTAAAAATATCTCATTAATTCAAACTAAATTTTTATCACTTCGGTTAATTTGAACTAAAAATTTGACAAAAAAAAATTCTTTTTCCTCGTTTAATAGAGAAAATACACACTGCATTTATTATTTTGTGTGTCAAAATTTCTTTTCTGTGTAAAGAGGCCCATGCCTGCATTCCTAGACTATTGCATGTCCGCTAAACGTTAGTAGCTATTGTCCTTCTTATTAGTGCTAAACGAAAAAAGCAATTTTCCTTTATTCGGATCAATTTTCTTAGAATTTCAGAAAAACTAGTCTTCTATAGATTCTAGGGAGCTGCGTCAGTAATAACTGCAGTGCAGACAAGTTAATGTGGTCTAGTTTTTCTTCCTCATTGTGTGGTGTGAACGTGTAAAAATTCAGGATGTCTATACGTGGAAAGTACAAAACCCTAACTTTGAAGACAAAGGTAGAAATTTTGAAGAAAGTAGAGAATGGCGAATGTAAAACAAAGTTAGAAGCTGACTATAGAATTAAAAAAATGCCTTGTCAACTTATTTGAAAAACAAGGAGTCAATTTTAGATTCATGGGAAAAATCAAAATTTGCTAGAGGAAGGAAACGCATGGGAAATGCCTCCCAAGAAGTTCTAGAAAAAAACTCTACTGCTATGGTTCCAGGATTTTAGATCTCGAAATTTTCCGATAAATGGACCCCTAGTGCTGACGAAGGCTGGTGAATAGGCAATTCGAATGGGTATTGAAGATTTTAAATGCAGTGATGGATGGCTTTCTCGATTTAAGTCAAGGCACAATATTTCTTATCAAACTGTATGTGGCCAAAGCTCTGATGTAATCGAAGACGTATGCACTAATCTCGGTAGGAAACTGCCAGGGCTTTTCTCTACTTACCTGCCGAAAGATATTTCTAATGCGGCCATAATGGTCAAAGCCATAATGGACTCTATTAACTCTGAAAGCATTTATTTAGATGGAACGTTCCTCTGAAAATGAAATGAAATGTTTACTTCAAATCGAGAAGCTGGTTGAACAATGTAGGCATCATAAACAGAACCAAACATCCATTTTACAGTTTTCCCCCAAAGTGTAATTCATATTTTTAATAAAAGTTTACTTTATACTGCATATCTTCTACTTCATTTTATGATTAATGTAAGTCTGTATTGCTTTTTAATATGTTTAACTTTAGATAACATAGTATAATATATTTTCTGGGGTTATACATACTAGGAGAGTTTCTTCAGTGATACACATTTTTAGTTATATATTTTCTCTTAACATCGGATAATTCGAACTTTTTTCTGAGAACCTTCGAGTTCGAATTAACGAGCGTCCACTGTATGTATATATATATACAGTGGAATCAGTAATTATAGCATATATATATATATATATATATATATATATTATATATATATATATATATATGCTATAATTACTGATTTACACTTTTATACTTAAACATATGTTTACTATACTTAAACATGAATGTTTGAATGTTTTGTAAACTTTAAAATTTGTGAAAATAATTTTTAATTAATTTTTTTTTCCAGATGTTGACAAAGTGTGAACATTGTGGAGAAGAGGCTGTAGATGATACTGAAGCTGTTAGTAGTGTATATATTTTTTCTTTTAGAAATTTTTAAATATTTGTTTTCTTTTGCTGTCATGAGTCATTTCTGTATTCTAAAATAACAAAAAAAAAAGGTTGTAACCTTATTTCGGTGTTTTATGGTTACTTTGGATATGTTTATTGTATTTGATTGTATTTTGTATCATTTATCATGCAAATCTTTATCCATTTAAGCTTTCGTTTTATATGGAGGATGTTTTTGATGATGCATACCTATGTTTAAATCTGTACTACTTCAATTTCATAACCTGTTATTAAGTATTAAAAATGCAAATTTTCTTATATAAATGAACTTTGGTAAGAAATACATAACATTTATATAGTTCCCTGTTGATCGAAATTGAATGGGATTTTTTAGATATAGCTGGATTCATTCATCACTGTATCTTTTGAACTGACTTGTATCTCAGATTTATGATATTCTGGGGCTAGAAGAATGTATTGACCATATTGGATTTCTCATCAAATTTAAGTTTTTTGCATAGTTTTGTGGAATTGTTGGAACTTGGAACACCTTTTAAACCATATAGGTAATGGGAAAATATGAAGCTTCTGTGGTTGAAAATTTAGTTAAACAAGATCACTTGATGCTTAGAACGAGAAAAACAAACCTTAGAATTATAAAGTAATAACTGAAAAACATTGCTTTTCATATGGAAGGTAAATAATATTGGGAAACTGTAAATTATAATTTTTCTTTATGTAGTTAGTTTCATTTATTTAGTACTGTAAATACCCCCAAATGTCCCCATTTAACAACTAAATTTTACAGTTTTTATTTCTGTTTATTATTCCTCAATTTAAACTAGTACATCTTCCCAAATGACACTGACCATCTTTGAACGTTGCGGTGCGATGGCTCAGTTGGCAAACGGAGCGAGCCAGAGATCTGAACGTCTCTGATTCAATGCCGGTCGCCAACAAATCTACCGCCGTGTTCACTAATGGTGGCCGGTGCACGTAAAATCTGTCGTGGCTACAATGTCCTCCAAGCTTTCAAATTACTTCTGGGGGTGCTAGGTCAGGGTGGTCTGGTCCTGCCATTTGACTCTGTTCAAAATTCATGGACCATCAAATGGGTGCAGTGGGAACCCACCCGGGGAAGTGGTCTCGCACTTTTGGCTCCCCCCGCAGAAGAGCCTAGGCTTACTTCTCCCAGCCATTAGGGAAAAAAAACAACAATTTTGAATGTTGTTTTAAGTGTTTCTTTTAATTTTAAAAATTGTGATAACAGATAAAGAAAATAGTCATTTAAAGCATGATTATTCAGAAAGTATTCTCGGAAAATTTCTGAAAAAAATCTGGTATTAACAGTGAACAAAAAACATCACAACAGTGTAAAAAATATTTATTATGTATTCCACACTCTTTTGAAACAGGATACTGTGAGATTGCTTCTGTAACATAGCCAATTATTTTCTAACTGAATTTATTTTTTCTGTTTTTCATGCCATAGTGCCAAGTTTATTGGCAGCAATAGATTGCTCAGAAATTGAACTTTACAAGTTTCTAACTCTTGATAAAATAAGGCAATAACTAGAGTTTGTAGTCTGTTTCAAGCTTTATGCTGTTTTAATTATAGGTGAGCCAAATTTTATTTGAAGATGTCAGTTTCTCTAAAAGAGATTATTAAATTATTGCAATTGACAAAAATGGTTTTAGAGAAAGATTTTGGTAATAAAACCATTTCTCTCAGTTTGAAAAATAAGAGGAATTTTATTACTGGTTTGGCTGAAGGAAACAAAATTCAAAGGCTTTTAAAAATCTTATAAAATGTGGTGCTGTTACCAAACATATACACACTCTGAAAAAAAAGGCAAATATCTTATTTTTATGGTTGTCAGATTCCTTTGAATAGATGATATTAAAGGTTAGTCTTGAATATACGGTATTTTCTATAGGATATGTTCCATATTACTTCTAAAGCAATACTGTCTCTGACAAAAAAATTTTTTCAATTCTTTCCTGAGTGTGAGAGAAGTATGTAAGAAAAGATATTTTAATATGGTTGGAACAAAATTTATTTATGTGATAATATAGAGGTGATAAAAATTGAAAGGTAACACGTGAATGGATTTTCATTTTGCAATTTTTTAATTAAATTTCCCATGCTTAACCTTTAAAATGCCAATGTTCCCAAAAGGGAACATCAACTTCAAAATTCTGTGAAAAATACAATTTTATTCATATTGCTGTATAAAAATTATTACTTAGAAAGAAAATATGGATTGATTTTTTGGCATCGAGGTTATGTTAATAAAATAAATAGTGTCTAGGGGGAAAAAATCGTAACTTTGGCTTTTTTCTAACTTTTCGTCGAACAAAATTCGTGTAAAATTCAAAGTTCAACAAAAGATTTTAAAATTAAGAGGGAGTAATTAAAAATGATCATTTTCTTGGTAGAACATAAGTTATAACAATAAAGATTAAATTTTGTTGTTACTATTAGATGAAAAATTTGCATGTTCTCAAAAGGGAACATTGGCGTGTAAAGGTTAGTTTTTCAACATAATTAAGTTCTTTTGATTACAGTGCATAGGAGTATCGATAAATTTTTTCAAATACGAGAGCTATTAGTACGTATCAAGGAAAGATGTTTACGACTGTGATCTACTTTCATTACCCCTGTTCACCCCTCCCCCTCTCTCCCCCACGTCATGTGGGGGAGGGGGACTCCGATGGGTCTGAAGTGGATTACTCATAGCTGCCTCTGAAAAACATGTGTTTGTTGATAGCTAGACATTGTTTATGACTCTATTGGAGGGGCACATAATATGTTGGAAAACAAGTGATTATGAGTTCTCATTTTTTTTCCTTACTATTTTTCTGCCTATACTTCCCTTACTATTTTTCTGCTTTTCCTGTGCTATTACTCCATAACTTTTAGAAATTTACTTATAACTATTAAAAAATTGGGTACAGAAATCGAAATTTGAATGTAAGGGTCGTTAATCATATTTTATAGAAACATGTGGAAAAACTAAGTGTTTCCCCACCATGTTCCCCTTTGGGAACATGTTATAAATCATGTACAAAAATTTTTATTTTGAAAAAAAAACTACTCATAGTTCTTATGTTTCAGTTTTAATGTGATTTTTATCAATAAATAGTTTGTGTTACCTTTCGATCATAGTGCGGCGTGTAAAAGGTTAATACAGGAGATTTTAGTGAAAATAAATTTTTGTTTCCTAAAATTAAACCAATGCTTAGCCTCTGAGGTAGATCAGACAAGCCTAATAGTTTTATATCATAATACTATTAGGCTATGAAATAGGAAATTTGTAACAATAGTTCATCTAAAACAATTTTCATTGTCTGTACTAAAATGAAAATCTGAAAAGTAGTATGATAATATTTAATAATTTTTGTTTGGTGTTTGATGTTTATAGAAATATAGGTTGAGTATACCTAATTCATAATGTTTCAGACCAGATTTAATTTTGATTTTGGAGTATTTGTTAATAATAATATTGGAGATATATTTAGGAATAGAACCTAAATTTGATATTTCACTTACTTATACACATAGTCAGAAGGTAATTAATACATTATTTTAAATATTTTTGTGAATGAAAGGAATTCTGTGGAGACTGAGCCATCAGACAGCTAAAGTATTTCAATTACAGTTACCCATGTGAGCAATTGTTGGTTGCTGGGAACTGTGTGATCCTCTGATGTAAGATGTTTCCTTTTTGCACTGCTGTCATGTTTCTGTGAAATGTTAACAGCTTTATTCTCTGTGCTCTCTCTCTCTCTCTATATATATATATATATATATATATATATATAATATATATATATAAAATATGTATAACATATTTGCCTCCAGTTACTGAGATGAGTGTTTGTAGCCCTGTATAAGGTTTTCACAATATCTTTCTTCATCAGAATAGAGAATAAGGGGAAAAAAGAAAACCTCTGTGAAAACACAGTAAGTCTTGTTAATGATGCTTTTAAGATAATTGAAAAAATGGAATGTCAGAACCACTGTGACTTGTATGTGGATGTCAGGTTATTTAATATTTTCCTTCTATAAAAGACTTGTTTAATGTTTATTTAAAGATTGTTTAATTTAATAAATATGGATATATATTTAATATGTTTGAATTGTTGTATGTGGTATATTCTTATGGCTGAGTGTATTTAGCTAACTCTGCTGTTTCCCTAGTATGTAAATACATTTTAAAGTAAGTCATATCTCCTTTGAGTAATTTGCATAATTGTACCAAAACAGTTACAAATTCGGAGTATTATAGTGCTCAAATTATTTCATTTTCAAAACTATATAGTATAGTAGTTGCTCGGTTAGCTTTTTAATCTGTTTAAATGAGAATTATGTTCAAGTTTTGCCCGTTCCATGCACTGATTTCTGTGTCATTAATTCTAATTGTTTAACTAAAAGAATTTTATAAAGTGATGTTGGAAATCTTATTTTATTTATTTTATAATATTTCAATAATTGTCTTAAAGTTATTTTGTGATGTATATATATTTTTCTTTTACTTGCAGCAAGAAGTTTGTGGTGCTTGTGGTATTGTGGTTGAAGGTACAAAATGGGAGACTCGTGATTATCTTCCATCCTCATCAAGTCTTTTCTTTACTCCTTATCAAAAATATGGATCAAAGACTCAACAAACTGAAAAGCCAAGTGCTAATTTAAAATATGGATTAAGCACTCTTGATAATTTGTGTCATGTGTACAACTTAGATGCAATGTGTAAAGCAGAAATAGCTGACTTGTTTAAGCGCATTTGTTCTGCAAAGCATTTTAGACACAGAGAAGATGCTGCTATTACAGTAGCTTGTTGCTTGTTCGTAGTGCAAAGAAAAAACAAACAATCTGTTCCCATTAACACAATATGCCATGAGTTGCAGTGTACTAGAGGAAAATTTTCTTACTACTTGAAGTATTTAAAATTTTGGTTATCATCAAATGACAAATCATTTAGTCTAAATGTAAACAGTTCTCCATCAAATAGTGAAATAGTAGACACAGCAAATGGGGGCATATCAGAATCACTTGTATCGCTAATTCAAATGGTTTGTGATAAAGCCGAAGATGAAGAAAAGAGCCAACTTAAGAAAAAGACAACTGAATTAGTCAAGTTAGCCAATGCTTGTTGGTTACTCACAGGTCGATCTCCAAGGAGTGTTGTTGTTGCTTGTACCTATTTGTGCTGGAAATCTATGCACCGATCTCGCAGAAAAGCTTCTTTTCCTCGGTTTTGTTCAATATTTGATATTCATGAACCCATGGCAAAAGTGAGAATTCCTGAGCTAAAAGCATTGCTCCTGAAACTTGGGCAGAAAATACCATCGTACTGTGAAAATTATGTCAATGAGGAAAATTTACTATTTCATCTTGGTACAATCTTAGAAAACTCTGAAACTCTTCGCAATGATTTGTTTCCAGATGCTAAGACCAGAGCGGCAGTAGACAGCACTGAATATTCAGCATTTAGGTTTCAGAAAAATAAACGTTATCGAAAGGAGCCAAAGTCATCTGTTCAATATGATCCTGACATGAATGCTTCAGATATCGAGATATCTGATTCTGAGATAGAGACATACATTTTATCAAATAATAAAAGGAAAGTAATTGAATTATGTGAAGCAAATTTTTCTCATGCATAATGTTAGGTGCATTGTTATTATGCTTTAAGTTCATTGTTGAAATGATTTCTTTATCCATCAAGTATTTTAAAACTGAAATGTATACCTGAAGATGCAATCTCTGTTATATGACATTCTGTTCTCTATTATCACTATTTATTTTCTATGTTTTGGGCTTCTTCCAAAAGCTGTGGCCCATCATTGTATTATATGCTCTAAGATCTTGATTTCTCAAACTTTTTTGTTGGTTATTTATCATATGTATTTTACATTGACTGTAAAATAAAAATTTTTCTTGTTAAATATATTGTTATTGTTTATTCATTATTCAGTTCTGAGGTCAGTTACGTTTTAATGCATATGGAACTTTACTGCAATAACTTAACATAATTTTTCTGCTCATTTATAATGCAAGCAGGTGTTTTATATATTAAAAAAAATCACCCTGGAGGGAACAAAATTTTGATGCTTTTAAATAATGCTTTTGAACATTCTGGCATTTAAATATAGTTTTTCGCCTTAAAAAATATTTTTTTTCTGTAATATGTCATGCAGTTATCTCCCTCTCCTTATTTTAAAGCATTTTTCATTGTTATTATGCCTGCCACTTGTATATTAGTCTTGTTTGCATAATTTGAAAGCACTGTCTTCCAATTATTTTATTCCTTTTTTATTTAATTTCCCTCAAATTGTTGATATGAGCAGTTTTTTTTTTTCCTTTTACTCTACAGTGGTAGTATCTGGCAAGTTTCTTGTGGTTCTCTTTGAATTGGGTTTTAGTCAGTTTTAAACTGGTCCTCTTTCATTTAATTCATGTGTATCGCAAAAATCACCATAGTGTTCCAAACCTTTTTATTTTGGGAGGAAAAACCTTTTCAGGCCGCCTTGGAGCACTTAATTTTAGATTGCCTTGCTTTTTTTTATTTTAAGGGGGGGGGGGGGGTCAGTATTTAGTGTTTCTAGCACTGTATATTCCAGGGACCTAAGTTCTTTGATCTATTTCTGAAGTTCCACTAGACCTTCATGAGTTGGTACAATGGTTTGGAGGTTACTATGTTGGACCCTATCTGGTGCAGTGGACTTGGTACCACAGAAAGTATTTCTTACAAGGCCCCTAATTCATTGATTCGGGAAACCATGAACTTCTCATTGGTCCTGAAAATTCATATTTCAGAAGTGTTAGAAGTAAGCGCCATTTATCGGCATATTTTACTTATAAAGATCGCTATCCCTAACTTTGATTATATCCCGGCAACTATGCGCAAATAAAGGCACCTAAACATATAAAAACACCTATTATTTCCTTTTAATTTATGTGTCCTCATGTTGGCTTTGCCACGGGGTGCGCCGTGCGAGGCGAACTTTTATTTGTAAACAACGCCATGTTGGAAAATGACGCCACCGTCATTTTCCAGCGAAAGATAAACTCTCATCGTATTTTGATTCGCTAAATGCAAATTTTCTGTCAGTATTCAAATCTTTTCATTGTTTTGTGATTGGCTGCCAGAAATCTAAATGCAGCTTGTTAACCTTGTTTAAGCACTATATATAACGAGTGAAACTGTGGTTCAGCGGTGGTGTATCGCTGTTGCATTAAATTATTTTTGTGATACTTGACATATTAGTCTTGTATCGCATTTTTATTACTTGTTTCTTTTTTACCGGACATGTAACCGGTTGATGTATTTCTTTTTTAGTTTTTAATTTAAATGAACTACTTTAATTTTTTATCTTAAATTTTCTTTGGCTCAACTTTAATTGTTTTGATGTTAAAAAGATAAGTTTAATTTCTGAGCCATTACCGTGCTCAGCACCACAGCGCAATTAATTCTGCTTGATTGGGTTTTTCGATCATCTATATCGAGACTCTATTAAGAAGCCCTGCCAGCAATGTTACAACCTGTCCGTCATATCGTGGTTGCATCAGCTAACGTTCAGAACGCGCTATGGCTTTTCTTAATGACCACAACGCATAGTGGTTAAATACAAGTATCATGAGAGCCACGACGTGAATTTCGTATTGTGGTCTTTTTGAGTTAGCCACAACGCGAATAACGCGTTGTGGACGTTTTCTCGCTCTGTGAGCATTTTCGATCTTTGAGCCTAACTTACACACACACACACACACACACACATATATATATATATATAGATGTGTGTGTTTGTGAAAATAAGGCATCTAATAGCTCCCCCTCCTCCAAAATAAATTAACAATTATAAAAATCTTTGTTGGGATTTTAAAAATGCATAATATTTGCGAGTTAATATTTATCTCTTTTTTTTAACGTAGGATTACGTTCCTCCATAACGGTCCTCCGGAAAGCAAAATTTCAGATGCCGAAACCGATCGTCGTCGCGAGTTATAAATTTTGGTAGCACGCCAAACCCAGTCTATCGCTTGGGCAAGCAGTAAACAGTTAGACAGAAAAGTACCAAAATCCGTCAAAATTTTGACATATATATATACACACACACACACACACATACATACGTACCTATATATAGATACATATACAGTCGAACCTCCATATATCGAAGTAGCAAAATGCCGGAA
This sequence comes from Dolomedes plantarius, assembly GCA_907164885.2. NCBI lineage: Eukaryota > Metazoa > Arthropoda > Arachnida > Araneae > Dolomedidae > Dolomedes > Dolomedes plantarius. The sequence continues at coordinate 41,198,883 of OU015497.1, forward strand.
AAAAATTCGATATATAGAATTCATCTTAGTTTTATCATAATTCTCATAAAACATTAAAATTAAAGCTAATTTTTGTATACGAATTTCCATTTCCAATTTATATGCGAATCACATTAAATGAAAGTTAACTAAAAAATGAATTAATGTGAAAGATTTATTGAGTACTATATACCTTTAAAAAAACAATAATCCAGACAGTGGTTACAGTGATCACAGTTACATTCTTTTTAAAAAAAACTACGAATATCTTGCTGAACAGCCAGTTTTGCGGAAAGTTCATCAAAGAAATGCTCGCATTTATTCAGTCCATTAAAAACTTTATCAGGTGTCCACGAAGTAATGTTTCAAACGCCAAAAATTGGGAGATTTTATTCTAAAGTGGAATAAAATCTCCCAATATGTCGTGAAAAAAATTTCGATATATAGAAACACTTTTTCTATGTAATGAACATGGAGATTTGCTAAGAGTTCGATATATAGAAAATTTCGATATAGGGAAGTTCGATATATGGAGGTTCGACTGTATATATAACACATAGATACATATATACATACAGAAGAGGTAAGCAACGATACGTAATTCTACGTTAATCCTACGTAGTTTCGTTAGAAGAGACTGAAATTTTTTACGCCCTTTTTAAATATTTTGTTTCTTTCAGAATAAAATTTGCCTTTTAAAAAATTTTTTTTGTAAAAATTAATATTTTGTAGCTATTTATGAGAATAAAACCATTTAGATAGGGAAAGGAGGTCACTTCTGTTTACAGTTTGGATACATTTAATTATTCCTGAAAAGACAGCTGCTCTCATGGTGTAGTGGTTAGCGTTCTGAGCTGCCACGCTGTGAGCCTGGGTTCAAATACCGAATAAGGCCTGGTCGTTTCTGTGTCGTCCCCCTCATAGGGAGCAATGCTGACTCACCTACATGGCGCTCCCATAATAAAGTAGCCAGTAAATCGCGGTGAATAACAAAAAGCGAATGTCTAAGAACATCGTGTAGAAAAAAAAAATCCTGAAAAAGGCATACAACCATTTTAAATGCAGAAGAGAGATAAAAATATTTTTTAAACTTTGGGAGGATAAAATTTCATGCGTTTATTTCTTGTCATTAAAAAAAGGACTCTCATAAATTCTGTCAACTTTTCAAGGGCGTTTTATATATACGGAAATAGCGAATTGAATTGCGTCACCTAAATTTTCTCCCAAGACGCGACTAGAAAGGAAAGGAAATTTCTTTTTTTCCTGCGGTTTTTTGTTTTATGGTTCACTTATAAACATACGTACGGATTGTTAATGGACATGGAGATGAGCTGATGATGCAACAGAAACGAGTCTTAAGTCATTGCCATTTTATTAATCAGGTTCAACAATCTTGAGAAAAAATTAGCTTTTTTTTTTCCGATCTTACTAAACAGACTGACATGAATGCTAAGCAATAGTGATAAAAATCGGTAGGAGGTCGAGAGAAAACGTTTTGGAAAACCCTAAACAGTCTTTTGGATCTGGTAATCCAGGGGTGTCAAACTCGCGGCCCGCGACGAACATTTTTGCGGCCCTATTATAAGAATATTATTTTAAATAAAATTGAATATTTAAAAAAACATTCTTCACTTAAAATCCTTTTTTTATTTTTGTAATTTTATTTCATCTCTTAACCTCTTTCTATTAATTTGAATACTATTTTAGGTGCTTAAAATAATTTAAAAAAAACATTCATTTCTTAAAATCCTTTTTTTTTTGAATAAAACTACGGTCTCAAGCACACCTCTTTCTTTTAAAAAAATAACGTTAATTAATAACTAACGTAATATTAATTTGAATATTATTTTAGGAATATTATTTAAAAAAAATTGAATATTATTTAAAAAAAAATTTTTTTTTTGTTTAAAATCCTTTTTTTATTTTTGTATTTTTATTTCGTCTCTTAACCTCTTTCTTTTAAAAAATTAATTTTAATTAATATCTAACGTAATATTAATTTGAATACTATTTTAGGTGCTTAAAATAATTTTAAAAAACATTCTTTACTTAAAATCCTTTTTTTATTTTTGAATAAAACTACTGTCTCAAGCACACCTCTTTCTTTTAAAAAATTAACTTTAATTAATTAATATCTAACGTAATATTAATTTGAATATTATTTTAGGTGCTTAAAATAATTAAAAAAAACATTCTTTACTTAAAATCCTTTTTTTATTTTTGTATTTTTATTTCATCTCTTATTCTAATTTTGGGATACCAATGTGCATCTATACTTCTATAGTCTATACTCTATACTAATATATAAAGAGAGAGAGCGGATTTTGTATGTGGAGGGTAATCTCTGGAACCACTGCACCTATTTGAAAATTCTTTCACTATTTGAAAGGTACATTATTCCAGATGGACATAGGCTATATATTATGTATATCTGATCAGTACAAAGAGAGTTATGTTGAGCTGATGCTTCACCTTTACAACTTTTCCTTTGTCAACTATAGTCAAGTAACCATAGCAACACATGAAACTACATTTTCATTATTATCAGTAAAACATTTAATATTTTAAAGATCAAAGTGGAAGAGGTATTGATAAATACAAAAAGGATTTTTGAAATTGGCTACATTTAAGGGTTTATTGAAGAAAATTTCATTTGGAACTACGCTTTTTATTGGACATTTAAGGTAAAAAAAGATTTACAATTTATGGGCTATCAACTGGAAATTTATTGGTGTAATATTACAGAACTTTATTTAACTTTATGTTTTTGAATTTATGTACAATTTTATGCACAATTTGCGTAAATCGAACTTGAATAATTGAACTTTATTAAAAAGTTGGGGTGTTTCATTGAAACTGTGAAATTTATTGATTATTTCGAATAGGACTATGTTTGTTCCTTTATAAGTGAAAAAGTATTGCTTCAATTGAGCTGAAATTATGTATAGATATAGTTGATAGTTCAGATTAAAACATAGGCATATTATTTTTTGAAAATCAGGCCTCGGAGTATTTTTAATTAATGTTTTAATGATTTTGCCCATAAAGTTGCTTATTTCGACAGCTTCCGTGGCTGTCCTCGCTGATAGCGAGACTATGGGGCCGAGTCGTACCAAAATCGGCACACGGGTGGCCCCGGACACGATTCAGTGATTGACGTAGCCGGATTTTTTAATTTTTAATTAAAAAAAAAGTTATTAAATTTTTTGTGCCATTTATGGTGCTTTTGTCATGTTTTTTTGTGTGTGGACTCTGTAGGGGATATGCTATGGGGCCGAATCGTATCAAAATCGACATGCGCGTGGCCCCCGGAAACAATTCACTGCCTGACGTTACAGTTTCCAATAAAAATTTCTTTTGCCATCACCATCAACAAATCCCAAGGTCAAACATACAAATATATTCGACTTGACTTACGGAAAGATTGCCTTACTCATGGACAATTATATGTTGGTCTCTCTAGGTCAGGAAATCCGGAGAATCAGTTTCTTTTAAAATCTCAGAAAAACGAAACAAAAAATGTGGTATACCATGAGGTTTTAAAATAAATTCTACCTAATATCTACTTAAGATAGATAATTGTTCAACCCGGAAAAAGTCGGGACGGGGCGCTAGTATATATATATATATATATATATATATTTTTTTTTTTGGCATTAATTGCATACATTGACCGTTGTATTTAATTTGAATGTACTCCGTAACGAAGTGCGGGTTTTCAGTTAGTCATAATTATAATGTTTAATTTCATTATGCAAATTACTTATGTATGTCACTTATTGTAAGTTTTTAAGGATAAATCTCGTATCATTAATTACAGTTAAAGTTTTCAATTTCATTATGTATGTCAGTTATTGTGTTTCTTACTTGGTCGTTAGATAAAAACATCTGATTATTATTTTTATGATTTACTTATATTGTAAATTTTACAATGTAATCAAAATAAACTATGGCGGGCCGGATACCGGGTCATATTGGTGGTGTTCAAAGGTCGTAGTTTGGAGACCCCTGGTATAAGGGAATGGCGATTAGTACCGAAATATTGTTTTAAATTGGAGATGAATGCGAAGTATATGAGATGTAGATTGATTACAATTGAAACTTTCTAAAAGTATACTTTCCTGTGCTTACTGATCTTAAGATCTGAGTTATGTACCTTAATATATGAAAAAATCCTGGGTGCGCCACTGTGTATATATATATATATATATATAATATCAAGTTTATTAACTTCTAGAATAAATTTATTTTACTTTTTAACTGGTGTATGGTTGTCGCCGCGGCTAAGATTCCTTATTGACCCGATTTCTCGCCAAGGCGATTTCGCGCCAATCCTTGTGGCGCGGTTCGTTCACTGGGCTCGGAAATCCCGCCTTGACGAACTACGTCACAAGGGTTGCTGTAATATTAAGCTAGCCGGTTCAGGAGGTCAAAAGTTAGTTCAGATTTCTTTCTGCTCTGTTAGCTGCTTGACCGACGGATTCTTCATTGGATTAACACGTGCTTGGTGACTATACGATTTTCTAACTTCATTTTTAGAGTTTTTAGACTTTATTTAAGCTAAATATACTTATACATAGCTTATTTATACATATATAAATAGTTTACTATATTAATATATAATATATTTACATTAAATTTTCAAATACATTGTAGTGATTTAGTTTGTCAATTAGATATTATTTTAGAATTATTACTTTTACTTTGTAAAAAACTCTTAATTTTTTATAGCTTTATTAAATTAAACTAAATAGTTATGTTGCCCATTAGCAGCATTGTTTCTAAATATCAGGCTGCATTAGTTAGACTATCCAAGTCGGATTGCAAAATTGGCGGTAAGCATGCGTTCGGCTCGGACAGTATCCCCAATAGGTTATTTATAGTTGATATTTCTAGAAATAGTCTCGTTTTCCCCCGATTTCTAAGGGAATGTTCTCTTTTGGTGAGTAGTAGTGGTAAAATGCTGTAAGAAGAACGACGTTTTTTAATAATAAACTTCAATATTTTAAAAATCATCACCGGATATTTACAAGTAGGTTTTATTTATTAATAAATCTCTTTATACCCTCATTTTATTGTAAAAGTTTAATAAATAAGCGAACCAGTCTTACTCACTTGCCGTGCGGAGGGCTGGGGTAAACAACAATGGCGCCAACGTTGGCGCGAAAAAATTGGCTTGGCGAGAAAACGGGTCAATTGGGAAGCTGTTCCCTTTTTGAATAAACGTTAAAAGGTTCCCCTTTCTGCAGATAGATGGCGGCAGAGGTCCTTAACCCTTTCCCTTGATAGGTAATCCTCGCACGGCCTGATGGGAAGCTCATGCGCAGGGAAGATCGTTTTTGCGAGACTGCGCACAAGTAAAATTTATATATTACTAATGAAGATAACATTATTGGGATAGTGGCCGAGAGCATTGGAGCCTCCGTCCAATAATCTCGGGGTCCCGGGTTCTGTCCTAGCTCGGAAAGGGGGTGCTTTCGATATATATATATATATATATATATATGTGCGTGTGCCTATACAATGGAGGCTCTGTATGTAAGGTGAATACCACCCCCTGGATATAGCTGCAGCAGAGCCATTTTTTAAAAATTATTGTTATCAATAAACGAAAGGGTAATCGATAAGATTACAAATGCCTGAAGGATTTATAGCTTCATAGCGGAAGGATACTTTTTTTGCCTATTTTAATATATATATATATATATATATATATATATATATATATATATATATATATATATATATATATATATATATATATATATATATATATATATATATATATATATATATATATATATATATGGTAGACAGGGGCTTGTTGCCCCAATTTTTCTTCAATATTTAAAACAAAATTATTAAAATTTTTAATTTTTCTTTTAGTTTGTACAAATAGCACATCTTAAAGCATAACCACGAATGAGAAAATTAAAAAAAATAATAATTAATAGTTTCTATATGAAGCTCAGCAGGAAATCAAGTCACTGGGCTAACCTGCCCTATCTAATGGAGCAGGCTGGCCCTCTCAGTTGATTTGATTTTCGGATTACTAACGAAAATGAAAAAATATAAAATATAAAAGATCACATAAAATAAAAAAGATGTAATTTTATTATGGTATATAAAAGACACAAAGGATTAGAAAAGATATTTTGTCCAACTTAACTACTGCATTCATCTATCTTTCTCGTCATCGCAATGAATGCAAACAGAAAATATCGTGTACCCAGTGACACATGATTCATGTGCCCAACGATTGCACCTGGTACATTGAATCCAGTCATCTCCTGATTCATTGACAATTTTATTGACTTTTATAGGCTTATGAATGTAGAAAAGAAACTCTAGGACTGCGGGAGCACTTGGGCCACCGGGTCAACATGCCTCGGATTAAATCGGTCAACTTGCCCCATATCGCCATTTTGGATTTTGATCGTTGTATCAAATATTCTATAAATATTTTATCAAATCAGTAGGTAGAAAATTAGCTCTGAACAACGATCTTTTAGACTGCTATTCACCTAAGTGAAACTTTAATTTAGAAACAAATCAGAAACGATTATTTATAAATGAAAAAAAAACTCCAGTGAAAATTTGAAAATTTCATTTGATTCATTCTTTCATTTGATTGCTTCTTCGCTGCTGACGCTGTTATGAGTGAAAGAAAATGGGCTAAAACACACGTCGCACAGTGGAGTATTTGAGGAAAAAACCTGGCCAAAAGTATAAAAATTAAAAATTGCTCAACAATTGTAAAAAGTGGATTTTATAATATCTGACTAGCTGGTGCGTTAATCATATCATTTCCAGGAGTATAAGTAGCATCCAGCAGCTCCTAACTGACGCCAAAGATTAGCTTTCATGATCGCCATGGTGTTATCGATAAATAATACAAATTAGAAACCAAATTCTTTAATAATACAGATTTATTATCGCTTACCTAAGCTTCTGGAAGTGTGCCTACAGTATTGCTCCGACATGAAGAGCATAGGGACATATTCCCCTTTCCCACACTCCAGCTAGGCAATCATCAGTGGTTCTGGTGTTTTTCAAAACACTATACTATTTTTCTGGCCGTGCGAAGTGCTGGGAACGCCCTCTCGCGGTCTACACGATATAGCTTATTTATTTAGGGGTTGGTTCCGTTACACTCCCCACCTTGAACTCCAAGAGTTCAATTCCCAAACCTAAATTGATAGACAGCAACCTCTTCCAGCATTCCGCACAACCAATAACACTTGAAAGCAATAATCATCAAAACTAAAATTTCAATACACAAACTGATAACATAATTAATTACTCATTATAAAATTCAACATTTAACGCATAAAACACTTAAAAATAAGCAATTAAAAAAAATTTAAACACTTTAAACAATCATCAAATGTAAAATACTGAAAGAGATTATATAAAAAATATATATGTAAATTTGTCCATATAAAGTCAATAAAAAGTTTTAAGTCTCTAAAGGATATAGTAACTGTATTGGTCGCCTAAGTTGACCTTTTGCAGTGCGTACGATGCAAGATCGCACAAACCCGTCACGTCCATAAAAAACACTTTCTATGATTCCTATATCCCAGAGCAATTTCGATTTGTTTGTACCTTCCACTAACACTACTTGATTTTTTTTCAAGTCTTGTTGAGGCGTTGGAGTTTTGAGTTTGTGAGCAGTCCTCAGTTGGAACAGGTATTGCTCTTTCCATTTCTTCCAAAGTTGATTCAAGAGCCTCGATTGGTACTGCTGTCTCTTAGTGAGATGCTCTCTTGTGGACGTTTTCTCCAACATCTCAATGAAATGCACAGGGAGTTGGATGTTTTCTCTTCCAAATAGTAGGAAGTGAGCTGGCGTAAGAGGACTCGGTTCATCAGGCTCATTATAAACGTATGATATAGGTCGATGGTTTAGAACGGACTCTACCTCTGTGAGAGTAGTCAGAAGTTCTTCGAAATTAAGGAGGGATTTCCCCAAAATTTTTCGTAGGGGGTCTTTCACACTCCTCATGAGTCTTTCGTAAAACCCTCCCCACCATGGGGCACGTTCCACAATGAACTTCCAGGTGATACCTCCCGTGGAAATGAAGTCTTTGATTTTAGAGTCCTTTAAAATGTCCATAAATCTACGTAGTTCTTTATCTGCACACTTAAAGGATTTGGCATTGTCTGAGTAAATAACTTTACAATGTCCTCTTCTAGATAGGAATCTGCGAAAGGCAAGTAAAAACTTTGATGTGCTCATACCCGAGACCAACTCCAAGTGTACAGCCCTGGTGACAGCACAGGTAAAAAGTGCGATATAGGCTTTCTGTGACTGATCCTGATTTCTTACGTACACGGGGCCGGTGAAATCTAGTCCGCAGACTGTGAATGGAGGAGTTTCGGCTATTCTGTCTCTGGGTAATTGTGATGTGAGTTGCTCAGCAGGCCTTGCGCTATACCTTTGGCAAATTAAACACTGTTTGATTATTCTTTTGACAGTCTGACGACCCTTAGTTATCCAATACCTTCTCCGAATTTTTGTCAATGTTGTGTCAGTTCCGCCGTGAAACACACTTTCATGCTCCCTCTTTACAAGCAGTTCGACAAACTTAGATTATCTTGGGAGAATTATTGGTTGTTTCTCTTCAAATGAGAAGGCACTTTCTCCCAATCTGCCCCTTATTCGTAAAATTCCCTTTTCATCAAGAATGGGGGACAGACTATACAAAGGAGATACAGGTGAAATATGTTTGTTTTTCTGCAAAGCTCTTATTTCAGCGGCATAAAATTCCGCTTGGGTATTTTTTAGCCAAAAATTCTCAGCATCTAGAAGCTCTGACGTACTTATATCACCACAGTTGTTGGATTTCTTTCTAGCACGTGATATAAATCGTATCACCCATGCAGTTATTCTTAAAACCTTCAAGAGTTTACTGAATTTTGAAACGTCTATTAAGTGATCTTGTTTTGACACTATGCAATCTTGAGACACTACATTGTTGCGATATTCTAAATCGCCTTCGTTAACGTCTCGTAATTTATGCGCAGGCCACATTTCTTCGTGTTCACGCAACCACTTGGGCCCTTGCCACCACAGTTCGTTATTTTTCAAATCTACCATGGATGTGCTACGAGATATCAAGTCCGCCGGATTGGTTTTACCAGGGCAGTGGAACCAGGCAGAAGTCTCGGTTAACGTCTGAATCTCTTTAACGCGATTGCTTACGAATTGTTTGAGGTGGATATATGGAATCTTGACCCAACAACACACAATTGAAGAGTCTGTCCAAAAATAATGCTGCATTTTTCCTTTTAAAGCTCTCGAAACACTTTTGCTTAATCTTGCAGCTAGGAGAGCACCTAGTAACTCCAAACGGGGAAGAGTTTGTTGCTTTAAGGGTGCAACTCTGCTTTTTGCGGCAACAAAGGCTGTAGTCACAATTCCATCGCACGTAATTACTCTTAAATAAGCAACCGCCCCAAAGGCCTTCGAACTAGCGTCAGAGAAAATGTGGAGCTCAGTTTTTTCTACCTCTTTATTCCCTATCTCGAAAAAATAATACCGCGGTATTTCCAAACTTCCTAATTCTAAAAAATCTTTGTATAATAGCTTCCACTCTGAAATTATCTCTGGCGGGAGTTCTTCGTCCCATCCCAAGCCTAATTTCCATATATTTTGAATCGAGAGTTTCAATTTTACAGTAAAGGGACCTACGAATCCCACAGGATCGAATACGCGGCCAATAATTGCTAACAGAAAACGTTTAGTAATATCTTCCTCAGAAATAATTTTGGTTATATTTTTTACGTCAAAATTAAGTATATCATTTGTCGGTTTCCAACCTACACCTAGGACTTTAATGGGAAACACAGACTGGCCTAAAGGTTCATCCCAATCATTTTGCATGTGAACACCCGAATTTTTCCACATCTCTCTTAATTTATTATTATTTGTTAACCATTTCTTTAAATCCATTCCCGCCTCTTGAAAGATTTTAATACACTCTAAACTAGTTTGATACGCCTTTTCAACATCTGAATGACCACCAATTACGCCATCAACATAAACATTTTCATTTAGAAACTCAAATGTTGAAGGAAATTTAACCTCATATCTTTTTATATGCTCTTTTATGGTAGCCGCTAACAAAAATGGGCTACAGTTGATTCCAAACAAAACCCGACAAAATCGATAAACAATAGTGTTGGAATCATCATTAGGATTATTCGTCCAAATAAATTTCGTCGCGTCTCTATCCTCCTCATGTATGCCTACCTGAAGGAACGCTTGTTTTATGTCAGCGGTAAAGGCAATAGCATTTTTTCTAAACCTAATTATTAGATCAAAAATATCTGGATATAAATTTGGTCCAATGTGGAGGCAATCATTAATTGACAGCTCATTTCTAGCACGAGAACTTCCATCGAATACAATACGTATTTTACTTGTGACTTTGTCTTCGCGAATTACAGCCCTATGGGGTAAATAAAACTCTACTTTATTATCATTTTCTGGGGCCTTTTCAATTATCCCTTCACGTTCATATTCTTCAATTACTTCCTTGTATTTATCAAAGAACGAGGGATCCTTTTTAAAGCGTTTACGTAACTTACCGAATCTCTCTGACGCTACCTCGAAGTTATTTTTTAACGATTCCTTAGCATTTGGTTTCCACATTAACCCAACACCATAACGACCATTTTTATATTCGAGATTGGATCTAAATTTTTCAAGTAATTCGTTATCAGAATCTGAAATATTTTCTTTTTCTACATCAATGCCCATACCTTCTAGTTCAAAAAACAGTCTAAAATCATTCATTTCAAAATCAGAACTAGCAGCATGATTCACAGTTATATATCCCGAAACAGAATTGTTGTGTTCACTAGTCTCGCGACCCTGAACTACAAATCCAAATATACTATCAGTCGCTACGAGCTTTTCACCCAGTGGAACAGATGTGCCCTTTAACACTTCAGATAAATAATCAGCTCCCACAAGTATGTCTATATCGAATCTTTCCGCAGTGTCACCCAGTTGGATCCCCCTTTGCCAAGCCATATTTTTTACTTTCAAAGGCGGCGGGGCAATAATTCCGCTCGTGATGTTCCTGACCGCAAGCGCTTCCAGCTCAATTTGTTGCGTCGGATTGTTTATGCTTTGCAGGGGGAGCCGAAATGTTTGACAGCTCAAGTGTTTCGGATTCTCGCTGCCGAACCCATAAATCTGTAACTGCTCTGATTTAATGGCCTGGAGGTTCAAGTCATGGCATATACTCCTTTTCACAAAAGTCCTATGACTGCCTGAATCATATAGTAATCTCACCCGTTTTTCCTTATGTTTTGTTTTAAGAATTGTGCAACAAGTTTGAAGTAACGTAGGCCCATTTGCCAGATGCGTTTCTGAAACCGAAACTTGTGTCGGGGTTTTATCTTCCTGTGAGGCTTGAGAAAGTTCTTTAGTTTCCTCTTTCGGCATTATAGAATTAAATTCTTTGTCACAGATCAGAGTATTATGCGACTGATTACACGATCCGCACGAGATTTTATAAAAACAGAATTTAGAAACATGGCCCCTTTTCAAACATTTAAAACATCGCCGATGATTTTTAATTGACGCCTTTTTCTTATCAACAGTTAAAAAACAGTTAGCCGTGTCATGGGTTTTGTTGTTACAAAATATGCAATATATATATTAGAATTAGCTGATAACGCAGATGCTGAAGGCATTCTACGTGGAGAGCTTTTATAATTATTCTCACTTTTATTTCTATACTGAATTCCCGACTCAAAATCTTTACTAGTGGAATCCTGTTTAAGCATAAAAGACGCTTCACGACACTCGACTTCTTTACGGATAAAATCTACAAGCTCTAAAATATCAAATTCGGAATCATTACTTCGCTTTCGATTATACTCCAAACATAATTCATCGGGCAATTTTTTAAGTATTACGGGGCATAATAAATTTCCGTATGAACCAGCCGCAACGCTTAATGACTGCAAACTGCGTATTTGTATTTCGCAATTATCATAGAATTTTCTCAGAGCTCTCACATTAGACACATTTTTTACTGGCTCAACAGATAATAATTTTCCCATGTGTGAGGATATGATCAAGGAAATGCGTCCAAAACGCTCCTTTAATAATTTTATTGAGGAATCATAATTTTCAGCAGTCAAAGCGAAACCCGAAACTGCACTAAGCGCATTCCCTCCCAAATACATTTTCAAGTAATTAAATTTGTCAATTTTGTTCAGGCAGTCATTGTTGTGAATCACATTTTCGTATTGATTCCAAAAATCTAACCACCCACTAGAATCACCAAAAAATTTAGAAATTACCAACTTTGGCAATTTTACAACCTTAGATTCATTAGATGGGTAAACATTTTCCCTACCATGTGAGGTACTTTCAATTTGATTCGGAACTGTATTCTGTACAGTAGTTCCATTTTCTAAATTTACTAAATGACTAAAATGCCTACTGATTTTACCTCGGTATTTTACAATTTTCTCAAAATATTCCTGACTTTGTAAAACTTCATTCTCTAGATCATCCGCATCAATTAAGGGTTCAATTTCTAAATCCAATTTTTTCAATATTTCAGATTTCTCTCTTAACTGATCATCTGCTTCCCCTAAATCCTCATTTTTCTCCGCAAGAGTGTAATTTTGATCTACTGGTGTAACGAAAATATTTTCTATCCTAGTAATTAGTTTTGTTGTCAACTGTCTAATTACGCTACGCTTTTTCTTAAGCGTTTCTAAATCAACCTCTACACTAGAACTAGAGTTGTGTACCGACATTTTCAATTCTCCTTTCAAAAACAGTTAAAGAAAAGATCAATGCAATTCTAAAATCATGCAATTATACTAATTACATACACAACACAAAATTCAAAATATAAGTAATCAACCTCATAAGAATATATATAATCTTAATTCCTTTCAAAAATACAGTTGGAATTAATATTAACCAAAAATAATCTGTTAACTTATCACAACATACACTTCTAATGAGGTCAAAAACAATTATAAATCCTATACACCATTAAATCCAATCTCGAATTAAATTAAATTCTAATATTAACATCGGCATTTCCCGGCCGATGCACCATGACGCCAAAGATTAGCTTTCATGATCGCCATGGTGTTACCGATAAATAATACAAATTAGAAACCAAATTCTTTAATAATACAGATTTATTATCGCTTACCTAAGCTTCTGGAAGTGTGCCTACAGTATTGCTCCGACATGAAGAGCATAGGGACATATTCCCCTTTCCCACACTCCAGCTAGGCAATCATCAGTGGTTCTGGTGTTTTTCAAAACACTATACTATTTTTCTGGCCGTGCGAAGTGCTGGGAACGCCCTCTCGCGGTCTACACGATATAGCTTATTTATTTAGGGGTTGGTTCCGTTACACTAGCCTCAGTTGAAGAGTAGGTTTCTTTATGAATGGACCAGTAATTTTATTACGTTTCAGCTTTGTTGTTAGTTTAAATCTATATTTTTCGTGGCGTTAAGAATTAATGTTTTGAAATTGAATCAGTTTTACATGTTAAAAAAGGGTATGAGCTGTGTTTTAAAATATATAATAATTTACTTAGTTTTATTATTAACATATTAAAAAAATTGAAAGCATAAAAAATGTGATTTTAAGTCTTTTTAAATGTAAGTTAGATTTCTTAAATGCTTTATGAAGGTGTGTCGGGGCTTGTCGGACCTAAATTCAATTATAATTGTAATGATTACAGTATTGAGAGTCTATTTCAAAGAAAAAATGTTCTGCAAACAGTTGCCATATTTTTATAGAATTTTATTTTATAAAGAACCCTTTTTATTTTCATGAAAATTTCTTGACGGGTATGATAATTGAAAACGACTTACAACTATAGATGTAATCTGTATAAATCTTGTTAACATATAAATTTTTATTTCTTCTTAAGCCTTTCAGACAAAAAAAATCAAATTTTAAGAAATAAGAGTAAATACAGTGTTGAACTTAACCAGACAAAAACATCAAGGATAGTATAAAACTTTTTTTATATAATAATAATAATAATGGATTACATCGTATTTCATTTAATAAATTTATTACTATTAGTCATGAATAAAAAAATATTCCTTAAAACAGTTTATACTACTGTAGGATAAAGTGCACAATCAGTAAATAAATTAAAATATTTGTTATATCACAACTTAAAATTTAACTCCTTCAATACTGATATTGGTTTTAGTGATTCTTAAATACCCTTTTATCTTAACCAAATTGTAGAGATAAAAACTATATTTTTACTGGCACATTACAGGTTTTACGTTTATCAATTTCTGAAGATGGAAAGGGAATTTATTAGACTAACTTTGTACGAATTGGTTAAGGAATCGACCGAAAACTCAATTGATGAAAACCTTCAGTTTATGGAAAACCGAGTGGCGGATATAACGAGGTGCCCAGATGCTAAAAGAAGTTTACTCACTCGTTCCCTCAGGTATTTTAAAACTGATTTTAAGAATAAGTGGACTTCAGCAAATTACAAAGAGGAGAGGTTCCCGGAGACGAATGGTGATTGGTTGGCAAATAACGTCAAGGTATCTATAATTTCTATTGCCACCCAAGGCCGCCCTCAAAAAGATTTCATTGAGTCAAGTGACAGGAGTAAACACAGGAAAACCAAGAAACTACGACAATTAGAAACCCCTAAAGAGTTGACATTTGCTGCAACTATGAGTCACAGAACTGCTGGAAATCCTGATGTGGCTGACTTGATGAAAAAAAGTCACAGAAACTCCAACAAGAGCTACAAAATTAAATGAGCTGCTCTAGACAAAGGCCAAGGATAAAGAGGAAGCCTTTTATTAGTCAGATCCTACAACTTCTTCTTGCAGAGGGGTCTGATGGTGGTCCCTCTCAAAAAAACAAAGAGAGTGATGAAGAAGATGACGAAGATCAGAATTCACGAGCATCAGATGGAAAAATTAATCTTCTGAAGTCACTAGAAAACTAAGATCCCTTTGGTATACTTTGGTAAATATTAAATGCAATATATATATATATATATATATATATATATATATATATATATATATATATATATAAAATAAAGATTGATTTATAGAGATAATTTTTTAAAGTTTGATTTTTAAAAAATTAACATTTTTAAAATTTTTTAAAAATTTAAATTTTTTATTTTTAAAAAATTTTAATGTTTTAAAAAAAGGAGTATTTACTATTACAAAGTAAGTCAAAAGTCAAAAGTAATGGTTTTAACTTTAAAAAACATGAAAAATAATTTTGGGCAGGTTTTTGCTACAAATACTCCACTGTGCGTCGCTTAGCAATTCTATATACACTCATGGACAAAAAAATTAGCGCACCAAGAAGGAGTCGTCAAAATGAAACGAAATTTTACATACGTAATGACTACTTTGATATAAGTAAATGATAAGAAAATCAAAGAAAAAGGATAATTTATTTCAGAGAAAAAGGCAAAAGAACGGAGGAGTTAATACTCCGTTGGACCCCCCTCTAGCGCGAATGCACGATGCGATACGATCGGGCATTGAGTCATACAAGTTCTGTATGATGTCTTGAGACATTTCGTTCCATATTTGCTGTAACCTTGCCTCTAGTTCGTTCAAACTCGTGGGATGCCCAACTCGTCGTCCCAAATGATCCCAGATATGCTCGATTGGAGACAAATCTGGGGATCGGGCAGGCCAAGGAAGGGTAGTAACAGTGCGGAGACAGTCTTGTGACACCCTTGCCGTATGAGACCGAGCATTGTCTTGTTGAAAAATGGCTCCTGGGAGCCGTTGCATGAGTGGCAACACATGTGGTTGCAGGATTTCATGAACATACCGCTGGGCTGTCATGGTGCCACGGAACAATACTAGGGGTGACCGTGTATTGTAGGCAATGGCACCTCATACCATCACACTAGCTGTGGGAGCGATGTGTCGCTGTACAGCAAAGGCAGGATTGAAGCGTTCACCACGGGCTCTCCACACACGAATACGATTGTCATCACTGCCGAGATTGAATCTGGATTCGTCGCTAAAGACGACCTGGTTCCATTCCGCTGCAGTCCAGTTTCCTCGTGCGCGGCAAAACTCCAAACGGAGGCGTCGATGGGTGAGCGTAAAGGGCAGCACACGTAATGGGCGCCGCGATACCAACTGTCCCTCAGCCAGGCGCCTTCGTATGGTTCGAGAAGACACAGAGGTCCCTAGTGAAGGTGCTACCTGTGCCTGGTTGGCGGCCGATGAAGCAGTTGGCTGTACGCGTGCATTTCTTACGATGTGGCGGTCTTCTCGACGAGTGGTCTGTCGAGGGCGTCCTGAGCCTGGTCTTCGTGTACATGACATCTCTCGGGTCCACTGATCCCAACACCTCCTCACAACACAATCAGAGAGGCCTAATTGACGAGCTACTCGCCTAGCTGACCACCCAGCTTCCATCATCGCGACGATTCTCCCCCTCTCAAACTGCGACAACTGCTTATATTGTTTTCGAACACGGCGTAATGGCATGTCTATCTCAGCTCTTCCTTTGTAAATGATTCAGCACACTCAAACAAGCTTTGGTTACCTGTTTTATACTCCACAGAGTACGATGGTCAACGCCCTCTACCGGCTATACGTAATGCGCAATCACGCTGCATTTATAATCATTTGCATATCTCCCCGACATGTACCTTCATTGCAAGTTTCGTTACGATCCCGCAATTATTTCTTGGTGCGCTAATTTTTTTGTCCATGAGTGTATATAAAACAGTTCCGTAACTGACCTATTCACTGACTGACATACAACGCACAGACCAAACCGCTGGACCTAAAGGGCTGAAATTTTGCATGGCGATTCTTCTTATAGTGTAGGGGTGCACTAATAAAGATTTTTCAACAATTCTTCTTAGATTTTTTCAAATTAAATTTTTAAGCTGTTTTTTTAACTTTTTTTACGTTTGCATTTAAAATAATACTTTGAGGGTTATAAAATTTATAGCACAAGAAAGATCATTAAAATTCCTTTAAAATGAAATTTTTTTCGAATCTTTACCTCCATTTCCTGATTTTTGTTGAATTTTTAAAGATTAATTTTTAGAATTTAATTTATTAAATGCTGATCACGTGATTTCTTTTTCTGGTACTTTAAATAAATTTATCGTCACGCGCATAACAACTAAATAAATGAAAAATTTTTTTTTCCTTTCTAATGCGGCAGACGATTGGACATTATCCAAAAAAATATTAAAATACAGTAAAAGAAATGTTCTACAAACTGTACTATGTTAACTGTACTATATTCTTTAGTATTCTTTATATTAGATTTAATTTGAATATTTTATTCTACATTATTTTGTCTCTAAAATTATCCTTTACGATTTTCTTATCTATACTTATATATAAAGAGAGAGCGGATTTTGTACGTGGAGGGTAATCTCCAGAACTACTTCACCCATTTGAAAAAATATTTCACTGTTTGAAAGGTACATTATTCCAGATGGACATAGGCTATATATTATGTATATCTGATCAGTAGAAATAAAGTTAGGGGTTACTTTATTTCTGAAGTTAGGGGCTTACTTTATTCTGCTGAGAATAAAGTGGGCTTCTTAAGAGTGGGCTTCTGTTCTGACGATAGCGGTTCGAAACTAGCCTATGTTCTGGTATAATATTTTGTTCAACCCGGACAAAGTCGGGACGGGCCGCTAGTAAATATATATATACATACACTGCTGGCCACTGTAAATGCAACACCCTGAAGGAAACATGCAAATAACATGAAATTTACAACATGCATTAGCGGAGGTGAGATATGCAAATGATTAGAATTTCAACGCAGACGCACATCACGCGCGCCTGTGGCGCCACTTCAAAGCGCTATTTAAGGCTTGGAGATTTCGACGATTTCAAGTTCGGCAATTGTGTTTTTCTTGTGGTTTTTTTCAAAAAAAACGATCAATTATGCCTCGTCGAAAACAGCGATCATCTTTTGATCAAGTATCCGAGTTCGACAGAGGAAGGATAGTGGCCTACCGAGATTGTGGATTATCTTTCAGGGAAATCGGTAGTCGTGTTGGACGAAACCAAACAACTGTAATGCGGATATGTGATCGTTGGATGCAGGAGGGTACGACGGACCGGCGTGTTCGATCGCATCCACCTCAGCGCACCTCTTCACGTGATGACAGGCAAATTGTGAGCATGGCAGTGACGGATCGCTCAGTCACATCACGAACCATAGCACAGCACATGCAGTCTGTAACGCATCATCCAGTGTCTGCGCGTACCATTCGACGCCGTTTACAGCAGAGTGGTCTGTCCGCAAGACGTCCATTGCTTTGTCTACCCTTGACGCAGAACCACAGACGTCTCCGCCGCCAATGGTGCGATGACAGAAGGATGTGGACGGCAGAATGGAATGAAATTGTCTTTACTGACGAGTCACGCTTCTGATTGCAACACCACGATGGTCGTATTCAAGTCTGGAGACACCGTGAAGAGAGGATGCTGAACAGCTGCGTTATGCACCGCCACGCTGGTCCTGCACCGGGTATTATGGTATGGGGCGGTATTGGATATCACTCTCGCACACCTCTAGTACGTATTGCCGGTACTTTAAACAGCCAGCGCTACATCTCCGAGGTGTTGGAGCCAGTTGTCCTTCCTTACCTTCAGGGCTTGCCCACAGCCATATTTCAACAGGATAATGCGCGACCACACGTGGCACGCATTGTCCAACGGTTCTTCGTCAATCGCCAGATTGAATTGCTTCCCTGGCCACCTCGCTCTCCGGATTTTTCGCCGATAGAAAACATGTGGTCCATGGTTGCTCTACGATTGACCCAGATTCCATCCCCAGCTGCCACAGCAGATCAACTTTGGCAACGTGTGGAAGCTGCTTGGTCTGCTGTACCCCAAGAACTCATCCAAAGTCTCTTTGAATCAATGCCGAGGCGTGTGGCAGCGGTGATCTCCAACAATGGCGGCTACTCTGGCTACTGATTTTGGCAGGAACCACACTTCACAGAAGTCTATAAATTTAATCATTTGATACTTGGTCAACATGTTATCTACAAAATAAATTTTGTTGTGATATCTCTGGTCTTTCTTGGTGTTGCAATTTGGGTGGCCAGCAGTGTATATATATATATATATATATATATTTTACATCAATTTTATACATTGATCGTCGTATTTATCATATAATATATATATATATATATATATATTTGGCATGAATTGCATACATTGACCGTTGTATTTAATTTGAATGTACTCCGTAGCGAAGTACGGGTATTCAGCTACTATATAATAAAATAACCGACGCAGAATTATAATTAGATAGGAAGAATTCGCTAAGTGTTTTTTTTAATTACACTCTTTTTTTGCTATTATTAAACAAAATGTGTATATTTATGTTGAATATACTGTAATTAGGTAATATACTGTAAAAAACCTCCGTTTCTATTAATTTTTTTTTGCGGCCCACCTATAGTTAAACCTTGTTTGTTTGGCCCAAGTTAGCCTTTGAGTTTGACACCCCTGTGGTAATCCATTCTGAGTATAAAAGTTCTAGTACTCGATAAAATTGGACTAGGCATAAAATATACAACAGAAGGTATTTCTGTTTGTGAAATCGCATATCATTGATTTTGATGATTATCGGCCAAGACTTTTGTATGTACTGTATAGCCTAAAATAGAGGTCTAGGTCAAAACGAAAATTTGAAATAAAGTCGAAAAACCCCTTAGAACGGCAAATTCTCTTGGACAAAAAAAAACCAAGAATGCACGGGGAAAAGTAGCCCACGGTACATAGGCAAATCAGGCACATTATTAAATAGGCATATTATCAAAATAATAAACTGGACATTGTATCTCAACAACACAGATTCAACCTGATATTTAAGCTCAAGGGCCTGTTCACATAGGAGTCCGTTGCGGAGCGTTAAAGTATTGAAATATATTTAACCAATGACAAACCTCCAAACGATTAGCAATGAACTTTTTAACGCCTATGATTGGTTTATTTTCGTCTCAACGTCATCTTTCCCTTAACGCTACGCAACGGACTCCTATGTGAATAGGCCCTATGTCCGGGGTGGCCAACCTTTTTAGGAAGAGTGCCACTATCTGGAAAAAAAATATTATGCGTGCCACTTCCAACTTTTCCGACATACAATAAATATAAAAAGGTGAAAAAATGTTATTTATAGGCTGATTATGGGATGTTTACACAAATAGGACATTTTTTTAAAATCTGAGTAGTGGAGATTTAAAAAATAATATAATAGATAAAACAAAAGTACAAACTTAGGTTTTATTGTTAATAAACATTTTTAAAGGTTCAGTCAGTTAGGTTATGTATAAAATAAAATGAATAACTTGAAACATTTAATTCTAAATAATTATTAAACAGTCAGTACTTAATTAATGTGGCTTTTGAATTTGTAGTTTTTTTACCAAGTGAGAACGGACAACCATAGCAAAACACAAAGGCGCCAAAGCAAGGCTACTCAACCCATTGGGTTCGTCCCATGACCCCGCTGTCTTAGCGCATCGTTGTACTGGTGTTAAGCAGTACCTCTTTCCTGCGCTGTTATTTTCAGTACCGTATGAGCAGGGATTTTACATATTTTGACAAATTATTATTTTTTCAAATTTCTTAATTTTTCAATAAGTCTCCGCGTACCACTGTTAAAACGCCGCCGTGCCACACTGTGGCACGCGTGCCGCGGGTTGGCCACCCCTGCCCTATGTGAACAGGCCCTAAGCAACGTCAAGTTTCTCCTTAACATTCAGGTGACATTCATCGTGCCAATAATGTAAGTGTTTTATTGTCACTGAATTCTGAAATGTTGTTGTGTCCAATATAAGTCCTGCATTCATTCTGTTTCATGCAATATAAAGTACAAAATACATTGATTCAACTCCCATTTTTTCGTTGTGTGCAGAAAATAATAAATAAAAGTATTTTTTGTCTAATAATAGTTACAAACGTACAAGATACTTTTTAAAACACACCATATACACAAAACTTCAGTGACGTGTTTTGAAGGAATTCATCCTTCATCATCACGCTATAAAAAACAAACCAAGCAGTCATCTCAAAGGCTGAAGCTCGTTTGCAAATAATACATTTTCCCCCTCTGCCTATGCTACTTATTTCATAGATGTGCGGCGTGAGGAAATTTACGAATTTATTGGTGTGGCCCTCAAATGGTTGAAGGCCCCTAGCCTTAAAAAACAAATCAAAACAAAAATAAACTTTAAAACTGCAGAGATGAATTATGGATGTTATGCTGAGGTATGAGGGTAAGAGAGATTGATGCAAGAATTTCATAAATGATTTTAAAAATGCGGTTTAAGTATTCACGCTATAGTTATAAACTATTTTTTTCAAATTGATTATTTTTAATTTGAGATATTAAATTAAGAAGCATTCCTTTACTTTCAGAATTATGATCATATTTTTTCTAGCATATTAAAACGGAAACACGATACGATAAAGAAAATTATCGAAAACCATTCCTAAAACATTAAATTATGCATACTGGTGATCCGTTAGTTCATTCTTTACTATGCTACCAGTTTTGAAGAATTTTAGGTAATATCAACACTGCCCAAATTTATTTAAATTTATCATTTAAATAAATTAAATATTTATTTAAAATTATCATTTAAATAAATTAAATATTTATTTAAATGATAAATTTAATGGTTTCTCTTTTACTTAAAAATAGTGATTCCTCTAGAAATAGTAATCGAGTTTATAAGAGATTGAAAGTGACACATTTCAGGTTTATAATTAAAGAATTTTTCGTCTACTTTAAAAATACATTTTTAACAAATAATTAGCTATTATTAAATCATTAAAAAATGAACTTACTTTAAGAATTAGTCTCTAAATGAAAAAATCGTCCACGTATTCCAAATTTGTGTGAAACTGAATAACTTTTTTCTTGCAGTATACCCAGTTGCTTTTCTTCATAGAGCCCCCACTTAAATCTTTCACTTTCCGTGCTACAACGTGGAAATTATAAAGTTTTACCATGCTGAATCTCATGTTGAAAGTCTTTGTTAGTCAGACCGTAAAAACAAAATAATTGTAAATTTCTTCAGATCTTACCGTGTTTCAATACTTAGTATATGATTTACAGATGAACATATGTGTACGTGAACGAACACACACACACACACACACACACACACACATATATATATATATATATATATATATATATATATATATATATATATATATATATGTGTGTATGTATATACAGTGGTACCTCGACTTAGAAGTTTTTCGAGATACGAGCATTCTCTCGGCAGATTTTTTGCTTCGAGTTACGAGCTAAAATTCGGGTTACGAGCAACCTTCAGATACCTCTATTTTGCGCAGAGAACGCCATGTTACGTGCTCATCAAATGAGAACACGAGAAGCATATAGTATTTGCAACCTTTATGTACAATTATTATAAAATTGTATACATATTATTCTAAGACTGCTATCCAGTCTTTAGGGCCTGTTCACATAGGAGTCCGTTGCGGAGCGTTAAAGTATTGAAATATATTTAACCAATGACAAACCTCCAAACGATTAGCAATGAAATTTTTAACGCCTGTGATTGGTTTGTTTTCGTCTCAACGCCATCTTTCCCTTAACGCTACGCAACGGACTCCTATGTGAACAGGCCCTAAGTCGAGATATTAACACTCAGCAATTATCATCCGGGGCAGCTCGCTCTGCCCACACTTAAGTCGCCCTCCGATACCAAACAGAGTCCAACCTCTCAAGCTGGGAGATAGCTTCAATTCCCTCCCCCATACTGGAACTCCCCGTGGGGTCTAGGGGATGGGATGACCTAGGTCCTACGATTGCAAGCTCTTCCCCTTCTACGGATTCTGAGAAAACCTTCGGATTCTGAGAAAGAGGAATTTGGACATCACAGCCATAGTCAACGATGCAACAATCGCCCAGCTTCCGTGTCTCACTCGTTCACTTTACGAGGAAAATGTGGCGAAAAGGTGAAAAATAAACGATTAAGATTTAATTTTTCAGTTCAGCCATTCTCCTCCTCTTCCATCAGCATCTTCAAATCTAATCTCCGAGGTAAATATTGTACACTTAATAAAACAAGTTTATTGCAGTTTATTCTATTGTATTGCGTTTTCATACAATGTTCGTAGTTTATAGGCACATTTTTCTTATATAAAAGCATGTAACAAAAAATTCCAGTTTTTTTGGGGAGCCCGGAACGAATTAATGGCATTTCCATTCATTTCAATGGGGAAAATTGATTCGAGATACGAGTATTTCGAGTTACGAGCTCCGTCATGGGACGAATTAAACTCGTAAGTCGAGGTACCACTGTATATATATACGTGTTCTTTATATGGCTAAGGATCCGTATATGTGTTCCAAGCCCGCCAAGATGATTTCGCGCCAACCTTGCGGCGCGGCTTGTTCTACTCCCCTTGGGAGAGCCGTCTCGATGAGCTACGTCACAAGGGTTGCCGTAATAGTAAGCCGGCCGGTTCAGAAGAGTCAAATGTCAGTACACGGATTTTTTACTGCTGTATAGGTGACCATTTGACTTTGATTTTTTTTCGCGCTCCCGGGTTTTTGCACGTTTTCTTGATAATTGTATGATTTTCTAATCTGATTCTCTTTAGTTTGTATATTTTAATTGAGCAATATAGCATATTTATACATCTATATGTAAATATATATATATATATATATATATATATATATATATAATATTAATATAATATATATATATATATATATATATATATATATATATATACATACATACATACATATATATATATATATATATATTATATATATTTTATGTATGCTACTTGCAGCCAGGAACAAATAACATGAAAAGAAAAGTATGAAAGAGGTTTTAGACAGCATCTCTTCATCAGCGGTGTCAATATATATATATATATATATATATATGTCACGTATTGATAATTAAGTGAAGTTAAAATAATTAAATATAAAATATTAATGGGAAATAGTGTAGTTCACAGAAAAGCCGATAGACGGCAGCACCAGTCAAAGACCTTTTCGAGAATGGAGGAAGTGGAGGAAGAAAATGGCCCGTCGCCAACTTGAATTAGGGATGATTCGAGTTGTGGTGAAGTTAAATTCTTTAATAAAAGGAACTGATTAGGACAATGTGTCTTTATTCTCGGCTACGACGACAACTGCAACCAATTGAATTAATAGATATGGACCTTTAAGGTATATATATGGATTAAGAAGCGTGATCTCTCTCTCTCTCTCTCTCTCTTTCTATATATATATATATATATATATATATATACAGTGGAATCTCGATCGATCGTTTTCGGATCCATCGTTTTTCCGTATATGTCGTTCATTTTATCCAGTTCCAAAGATCATATTGCTTTGTTATGTTTCCGCATCTATCGTTTTCCGCATTTATCGTTCATTTCAATCGGTCCCTTTAAAAACGATAGATCGAGATTCCACTGTATATATATATATATATATATATATATATATATATATATGTGTGTGTGTGTGTGTGTGTACTGGAAGTAAAATGCACTAAGTTACAATGTTTAAATTTTACAGGAGTGTTTAATGAAATCTATTTAGTGCTTTTTACCTCGATACAATGATATGACATAACGCCGTTTTAAACTAGGTCTCTTCTATATAAATATTCAAGTGAGATCTATGCCCCACTCATAAAAGTGCAAAACATACGAAGAAATAAAAGGAAACAGTATATATCTGTACCTTGGAGCAAAAAAGGCCAATGTCCATTTTAATCAAATGTCAGAGAACACCAGTTTCAGTTTACAAATCTCACTTACTTTTTACAAATCTTATAAATTGTTTTTTTATAAATATTTTTCCAAGTTTTATTTTTCAGTTTTAGTCATAGTTTTTGCCTACATTTTAGTATTATATATATTTTGATTTCTTTTTCATTTGTCACTCAAATTTAAAAGTTTTGTACATTGACCCTTTTTGTTCCAAGGCACAGATATATTTATTTGTGTCTGTGTGCGTATACAATGCATTTACTATATGCGTATGTTCAAATGTATTTGACTTGGAGGTCAGACAGAGCGGGAGAAAGTACTATCCCCCCAGATGTCGGCCTTAGGGGTTCCCGGTCAAAACTTAGGTGGCAACTCGCTAAGACGGATTCCGACTCTTGTGCAGTGGCGTATCGAGGGGAGAAGGGCAAGGGGGTCTATCATGCCCGGGGCGTCACTCGCAGAGGGGCGCCAAACGGTTCCCAAGACCATGGGGGGCGCAAAAATGGTATCGCGCCCCGGGCGCCAGTTATGCTCGCTACGTCACTGCCCTTGTCTATATATGAGGCGGTGAAAGGCAAAGTGGTGTAAGTCAAAAGAGTTTAACTGCAAAAACTACAAAAAATTCCACCATAAATTGAACAAATTATAATTCATAACAATTATTACAATATTGCAAATAATAACTATTTACAATTCCACTATAAATTGGACTTGGAGATTACATATTTGCCCCCAAATGAAAAAAGTTGAAAATGTGACTTACACCACTTTGCCTTTCAACGCCTAATATATAAAACAGTTCCGTAACTGACTGACTCACTGACTGACATACAACGCACAGACCAAACCGCTGGACCTAAAGAGCTGAAATTTTGCATGGCGATTCTTCTTATAGTGTAGGGGTGCACTAAGAAAGATTTTTGAAAAATTCTTAGATTTTTTAAAATTAAATTTTTAATCTGTTTTTGTAACTTTTTTTACGTTTGCATTTAAAATAATAATTTGAGGGTTATAAAATTTATATCACGAGAAAGATCATAAAAATTCCTTCAAAATGAAATCTTTTTCGAATCTTTACCTCCATTTTCTGATTTTTGGTGAATTTTTAAAGATTAATTTTTAGAATTTAATTTATTAAATGCTGATCACGTGATTTCTTTTTCTGGTACTTAAATTTATCGTCACATGCAATAACAACTAAATAGACAAAAAGAATATTTTTTTCCCTTGTTAATGCAGCAGACGATTGGACATTATCCAAAAAATAATTAAAATACAGTAAAAGATATGATCATCAAACTATACTATATTAATTGTACTATATTCTTTAGTATGTCCTATTAGGTTTAATTTGAATATTGTCTTCTACATTATTTTGTCTATAAAAATATCCTTACGATTTTTTTTATAAATATATTTTTTTGTTTTTTTTACATCAACTGTTTACATTGATCGTCGTACTTATTATAAATAAATAAATAAATAAATATATATATATATATATATATATATATATATATATATATATATATATATTGGCATTAATTGCATACATTGACAGTTGTATTTAATTTGAATGTACTCCGTAGCGATGTGCGGGTTTTCAGCTAGTGGTGCTATATAAATTGGAGCCCCACACTTCAGCCCGATGCCTATATGTACCTGGTTTGGAACTTTTGTGACTGGAGACTGGACAGATGATTCACCTGGCTGAAATGGATAATCAGGGAATCTACATATTTAGTACCCGATGGCAAGCTGTTTAAAAGATCCTCCTTGCTTTTAATAATCGAAAACATTCATGCGATACGGGGAATTCAGTTGGACACAAATATAAATTTAAAATAGAGATTTTGTATCTAAACTCGTTATTAAATGTAATATAGCGTGTGTTTCTCGTCTGCTGGAAGTCGCTTGTAAAAAGCTGTCATATATTTGGAATTTTCAACAATTTTCTATGCGTGTAGCATCTCAGTGGGCTAAAGGAAATTTAGAGTATAGTTATCCCCTTGAACAGGGTCAACCAAGATCTGAATTTCATTGTTGCGGTAGTGGTGAGCAAAGAACTTAGTAAATTTCTTTTGATTTTTTCTCCAGTTCATTCTTTTCATTCCCAAGGATGGGCCTGGTTTTAAGGCCTTGTTCCCATCGCTTCCAGAGCGGAGCGTCAGCGATAAACGTTTTAACTAATCACAGTTCAACGGAATGCCAAGTGATATGTCAAACCAATTAAATGGGCAAAAATACGGCGGCTGTGGTGTTGCCACATTAAAATAAACTAAACCTGGAAAAACTAATGATCATGTGTAGATAGTTTCTTCCATTAGAATACTGGCAAAATCAGTATTCTAAAAATAAATAAGATTTAATTTGCTAAGCGGTGTATCCAATGAATCTAGGTATGACATCACTTATTGCACGGTGGTTCTCTGTTTGGGGAAAGATTTTAGCATACGTAACACGTCGTTCATGTGTTTGATTCCCCCCCTCCTCCCACAACCCCCTGTAAGCAATGTAACTCTTTCTACTTCAATGGGTCTATGTTATGTTTAACGCAAAAGAATGGGTGAAGTTAACTTTTAATGGGACGTACACTAATTTCGATTTAAAAAAAATGATGTTTTCAGTCATTTACCTAATGTTTGAGGTCTCCTTTTATCAGTTCAAACTACTAGATAGGGAGATAGTCTTCGTATAAGTAGAAAAAAATTATAAATCACTTTTTTTGAATTTGAGCACTCATGTGTAAGCACCTGTTATCGGAGAAAACCTTGACACGTATTTTCACTTCATTAATATTAAACATGAAGCGTAGCGCTTTCGCTGTCATTCCACACAATTTTGACAAAATAAACTGCACTTTGTCTTCTCAGGGATTTCTTCGAGTGTTAGAAACATTCTATTACAATTTCACGTATATGCATGTATATCTGACTTGATCAGGAGGTCGACCGCGTACTCACTCAAGAATTTAAGCCCTATGTATCTGCGATCTGTCGCGTCAACAGATCAAAGTCATCTTCTGTCAGTATTGTGACTCAGTATAATGTACTGAACACCTGATTGTCGATGTAAATTAATGTATAAGTATTCACGTTAAATGGAGAAACTAGAATGTTCCCAAAACGGCTGTCTAGGCCTTAAAAAAAAGAGCCACCTATTCTTATTTCGAAGTTAGGTATGAACTACATTTATTGTTTTAAAAGAGTTTAGTTAAATTTATAACAAATCTGACTTAGAGTTCTTTTTCAATAAAAGTCTCTTATATTCCTTTATATGCTAGTCGTGTTGACATTATCTTGGCCATTCTATTTCCAACTTCCACTTTTCGTGATGCTCGGATAATCTACTCACGAATGATTGGGAGCTCAGTGTAGTGAAACATTTTAGAAACACCACGTTTCTAAAATGTATAAATTTTAAGACCTTTTAGGCTTCACACTGAAAGCTTACCAATTTAAATCTTGATACCCGCTAAATAAAAATTCCAATACTTATTAATTATTTCAGGTTTTTCGTATTCAAGTTTTTATCGTTAATTTATTTTTACGAATTTTTATGCATTTGAAATTTACATGTAATCCTAATTATAAACTCCCACTGAAAAGCCATTTCGTATAATGCATAATTTTGTTTAGAAGGCAAGAAAATTTCTTCATTTGAATGATTAAAAAACGTTATGCTTAATTACTGATATTTTCGTCTCGTCAGAACTTCCGGTTGTCTCCTTTTCGGCTTAAAAACAACGCACATGTATCCTTTGCCCAC
Organism: Dolomedes plantarius; assembly: GCA_907164885.2. Lineage (NCBI taxonomy): Eukaryota > Metazoa > Arthropoda > Arachnida > Araneae > Dolomedidae > Dolomedes > Dolomedes plantarius. The sequence goes on from OU015497.1 coordinate 41,227,442, forward strand.
CTGACAAAGGATACATGTGCGTTGTAATGTCCTTAAGTTTAATGTAATCTAATGTCCTTATGCTATTGGTTCCAGTACTGACTGGGCGAGAAAGGATGTTTAATAGTTTTATTGTTATTAAAAATAACCATTCTTGAATACGTTCTCCACATTTTATTTCATTTGTTTTAACTTGCGACTTCTTTCACAGGATTTAAATACACATGCACACACACACCCTTAGGTACTAAAACATCCCATGCTAGTGCAAAACGATTACCTCGTAAAAATGGCCTAGTTAGAGTGAGAAATTTTTTTCGACTGCAAACTGAAGGGTTAAATAGAAGTGCTGCATAAAGACTTGGGAAAAAGAAAAAGTCTGCCAATTTAAGGATAAAATTCTTATGACCTACTACCGTGTCCTTCAAGAAGCGTTGATGTATACATATTGTTCCACTGTCAGCCATAGCGAGTACCTTTGTACCAAAGAATTTTGCGAGAATAGGAAAACAATATGTAGGAACAAACAGTACCGTGTTTTGATGTCAAAATTTACCTTTCAGACATCAGTGAAGGTTATTCCGCGCGGTCAGGTCCAACAGGCTGGAGGATCTTTTAATCGATATCTGAGGAATCAGCAATTCTGCTGCTTCAGGCGGACAAAGGATACATGTGCGTTGTTTCTACTCCGAAAAGGAGACTACCGGAAGTTCTGACGATACGAAAATATCAGTCCGAGGCTGTGTGGAGTTTTTAGCAAATGCCAAGATCTTGGATTCAGTCAATCATGTGGATGATTATGTGACCCAACCGCCCAGCTGAGGTTCCGCACTTTGTAAACCCATAATCTCAGTGGTTATCTCATATTAAGTAGGTGTTTTGACAAAACATTGCATACTGTCCCATTTTACCATTACTAAAATGTATGGGCGTCTCTTTGAGACAGCTGTTGGTTAAGCAGGATATTGTCTGTGTATCTCTTTTGCGGCGGGGTCTCTTGGACTTGGTGTAGGCCAGGGGTGTCAAACTCAAAGGCTACCTTGGGCCAAACAAACAAGGTTTAACTATAGGTGGGCCGCAAAAAAAGTCAACATTAATAGAAACGTTGGTTTATTTACCTAATTACAGTATATTCAACACAAATATATGCATTTTGTTTAATAATAGCAAAAAAAGAGTATCATTAAAAACACATTTAGGGAATTCTTCCTATCTTACACTCAAGAGCCAAAACATTATAACCACCTGTCAATAACGAGTTGGCCCACCTTTGGCGCGCAACACATCTTCAACCCGCCTTGGCATGGATGCCACGTCCTTGGTAGATGGCCGGAGACAGATTGTACCAGATGTTTAAGCAACGGTCACGCAAATCCGAGATATTGTGAATTGGTGGTCTTTGAACTCTGAGCTGCCGTCCCATGACATCCCAAATGTGTTCTATCGGATTGAGATCCGGTGAGTTAGGCGGCCAGGACATTAACTGGAATTCAGCATCATGTTCCTGGAACCACTCCAACACAATTTTAGCCTTGTGACACGGTGCGTTGTCCTGTTGGAACATTCCATTTCCAGCTGGAAATACAGAGGCCATGTAAGGTTGCAACTGTTCCGCAATGATGTTCAGATACCCTGTAGCATTCATGGTCTGCTCTACCACAACCACAGGTCCCAGAGACGCCCAAGAGAACGTCCCCCAAAGCATAATACCGCCACCACCGGCCTGTGTATGACCTACTGTACATTGAGGGAGCAACAGTTCGCCTGGAAGACGACGTATCCCGACACGGCTATCGGCGTGATGAATGACAACCCGTGATTCATCTGAAAAGGCAACTCTCTCCCATTGATCCATGGACCAGTCGCGATGTTCCCGGGCCCAGCGCAGGCGCAGTTGGCGATGACGCTTGGTCAGCAAAGGCACACGAGTGGGACGTTTGCTGCGTAGCCCCATATCCAACAGTGTCCGCTGAACAGTGTGCTGCGATACTATTCTACTTGGCCCTGCATTGTATTGGGCTGTCAGCTGAGCCACTGTCTGGCTCCGGTTTTGCTTCACCATGCGAGACAGTCTCCGAAGACATTTTTCTTTGATAACGTGTGGACGTCCAACACCATGTCGTCTACTGCTGGTTTCACCGTCATTCATCCACTTTGCATAAGTACTAACAACTGTAGGTCGCGAACAACCCACGAGTCGTGCAGTTTCGGAAATACTTGTTCCGAGCCTTCGAGCCATTACAATCTGCCCTCTATCAAAGTCGCTTAGATCCGCAGCCTTTCCCATCACACACAGAAGTAAGTGAAAGAATGATTCTTCAGACTCTCCAGCACCAGTTAAATACCACTTCCACTTGATCACGTGCCTTCCACGTCATCCAGGCGAATTCATTGCAAAATGTAGGGGTGGTCATAATGTTTTGGCTCTTGAGTGTATTATAATTATGCATCGGTTATTTTATTATATATTATTGTGTGTCAATATATTGGCACAAATTGGCCGCAAAAATGTTCGTCGCGGGCCGCGAGTCTGACATCCCTGGTGTAGGCTTTCCTACACCAGGGGGATTGGAAACAACAAGTGTTTCGGAATGGTCTGATTGGCATAAAAAATTCAAGTTGTTGAATTCTTCAATTCTTCACGCTATGTTCCCATATTCCCTTAATGTCATTCCAGTCTACAATGTATGATATAAGCAGTAACAACGAAGATAATGCGGGGCGAATATATCTTGTACATTACATACTTTGAAAAATGCGCTTTGAATGTCCAGGTTCGAGATACTTTAAGACACTTGTAGAGGTTGTGTGTCTTGAACAGTCCTGGTTTTTCTGTCACCTTATTGAGAAGAAACAGCATACTTGGCTCGGGGCTATAACCATTTGAGCTTATTAGAGTATATAAGGCAGATGTGTGCACAAATATGCTTTTTAAATAATGTACTTTCAAAAGATCAAAGCGGAGTCGGAACTGTGTAGGATCTTTAGCTATGCCGTTTACGATAGCACTTATGCAGTTTATAAATTGTGATTTCTGTAAACTTCCATTTCGCATCTACATACATCCTTTTAAAGTATAATGTATAAGTTATCTTTTCTATATGTTCATTCACTATTCTTTAAAATCTTAAAGCTCAGTCATAAAATAAGAGCAACTAAATGTTTTCAGTAAAAAGTAACAGAACCTGAGAATATTTGAGAACTTGCTTTCATTTACTACATAGAACTGAACGTAGGTAAATATTTTACACCTTATGTGCAAGACTTTATATGGTATTACGTTTCTAAAGAGAAGATAGCATAACTATATATTTTGGAAATATAATGATGAAAATTTTCAGAGGAATTTTAAACATATTTAAGAAATTTTCTCATGTGAAAATTTTTGAGAGTTAGTTTAGATTTTACAAAAAATTTAAGTAGAATCTTTTGATTCTAAAAAAAATTTTACTTATTATACAGTCATATATTGTTTTTAAATATTTTATACATTTAGCTATTTGCTGACGTACATTAATATGCGTTATTTAGCAAATATCTGATTAATTAACCTTTCTCTTTTATACCTCTCTCCTTTCTCAATTATAATTTTTTCTCTCTAAATCCCTTTGCGTTATACATAAGTTAGAAACCAATGGTATTCATTAATAGGAGACGGAATGAAAAATTGACGTAGTTTATTTATCAAATGAGTATATAAGATATGTTGAAATAGGCAGTGCTGAAATTATTTGTTCACAGAAAGTGGTCACAGTTTCAAGCTTACAGAAGATCGTGAAAAATTATCAGTAACAATGAATTTTTGATGATGAAATAAAACTTAAATTCTTATTATCAAAATCAGATAATATGAAGGTCACAACAATAAAAATAAAATTATTTTGAATGATTTTATAAAAAAATGTTATGATGTTGTGTATGCGCTGATAAACACGTCTGTTGATATATGTTGAAATCATTTCTTAGCATCAGTTTGCCAGAAAGACTTGACTTCCTGAACATCGTTACCTGGAAAAAGAAAACATCATTATTTAGTTATATAGAAGTAAAAAATAGTTTTCTTAGATGCTTATTTTGGTGACTTTTTTCTAATATTTAGAATATGTAACACAAAAACAAACGTATACCAGTATATGCTATACATTTGTATGCATACATGCATTATAAATGTACACTATCTGACCAAAAGTATCCGGACGCCTTGTAGTACGGACTCGGAGAGTCCTGAGGCATATATTAATTTGATGTTGATCCTCCTTTTGCATCGATGACAGCCTGCACACGTCTGGGGAGACTTTCCACCAGTTTTTGATAGGTGTCCATAGAAATTAACTTCCAGCCGTCCATCACAGCTGAAGTGAGTGCTGGCAGTGAGGATGAACGATTTGGCTGGCTACGTAATCTGCGTTCTAATTCGTTCCAAAGGTGTTCAATGGGATTTAGATCGGGGCTCTGAGAAGGCCAGTCCAGTTTTTGAACACCCATTTCGTCAAACCATGCCTGCGCAAGTCTCTATGTGTGCATGGAGCAGTTATCCTTCTGGAAGAGAAATGGGTCTTCCCCGAAATATTACCATAGAGAGAACAACATTGTCCAGAATGTCCACATACATCTCAGAGTTTGTTTCCAACTACAGGAACCAAGGAGCACAGGTCAAACCATGAAAAACACTCCCACACCCTGATGCTGCCACCACCAAACTTAATAGTCGGCACAATGGAGTTACATAAGAAGCGCTCGCCAGGCATCCGCCAAACCCAGAAGCGTCCATCGGACTGCCAGATTGTAAAGCCGGATTCATCACTCCAAAGAACATTTTCCCACATGTCCACAGTCCAATGACGGTGAGCTTTGCATTATTGCAACCGACGCTTCGCATTCTGGGGAGTGATGTTCGGCTTGTGAGCGGCTGACCGACCATGGAATCCCAGGTTTTTTAACTCTCGACGAAGAGTCCTGCTAGCACTGACACCTGATGGACTTTGGAACTCCTGAGTGATTTCAATCAACGAGGACTTGTGATTTTGTTTCAGTACCCTTTTCAGAGTTCTACGGCTGCGTTCCACTAATTGTTTTCGGCCTGCCACTTCGTTTTTCTGCAGTTTCACTGCTTCGACGTTTCCACTTCATAATTTCATCACTCCCAGTGGATTTTGGCTTTTATAGAATGCCCGAAATTTCACGAACTGATTTCCCACAAAGGTGGCATTCCACTATAATGCCACGATCAGAGTCACTAAGCTTCTTTGACTTACTCATTGTCTCACAAACGCATAAATATGACCTGATAAACCACTACAAACACTTTTATAGCTTTCGGTTACGCATCAAATTGCGTCATCTGCCAGATCCACTTCTTTAGGGGGGGGGAGTGTCTGGATACTTTTTGCCAGATAGTGTATAACATATTTGTAAGTTATACATTTGCATACATAAATGTATGCATACAAGTGTACGTTAAATTTAAATATGATTTTAAGATAATATTAAATAAAAATAAATACTCATAAAAAGAACATAGCATATCCATCTATTTTAGCAATAAACCGATGAAAATTTTCAGAGGAATTTTAGAGAAATTTAAGAAATTTTCTCATTGAACATTTTTTTGACAGTCAATTTCGACATTTTAACAAAAACTTACGTACAATCTTTTGATTTTACAAAAATATGTGTTTGTATTTATTATACAGTTTTATGTTTTTATTTATATTTTTTAAACCTTTATTTATATGCCAATCTACATTAATATGCGTTATTTAGTGATAATCGGACATACTTATTAAAGAAGTTAAACAAACGAAATTTAGAAATTTCCAGCAATATTTGAAAATGACCTTAAACCGCTCGAAGTTTTGAAAACTTTTTCAGCATTGTCAGATTATTGAGATGGCTGGAACAGAATACATTAAAGAACAATGTTTATATACAGCAGGGGTAGTTAGTCATAAGTGATTAACTGCTATGATCTAAATGACTTGATCTAAATAATCGAGCTCTTTGCTATAAAAAAATTTCTGCGATCGAATGAAAGAATAATAATCCTGCTATAGACGGAGTGTAGGACGTGAATTGGAGACACAAAAACTTAGTGTGGGTTCGATCGACTGGAAAACTTTCCTCGATACACTTCTCAGCTATCCGTGATATGAAACAGACATGCGTGGGGGAAATTTTACGCATTCATGTCCAGTGTGCTTGCTGTGATATGTTTAGAATGAGGCTTCAATAGTATCTCACTCAAAACAATGAATAACGATGGATGATATCAATTTTATTCTCAGAGGGAAATTAAGGGGACAGGGTGTGTCCAAAAATTCGATTTTTTTTTTTATTTTATTGAATTGTGAAACTACGGACGAGTAGGAATGTGTTGCAAAAAGAATTTTTAATTTCTGTGATTACTTTCCTAGTTATAGGCATTTGTATTTAATTTAGATATTATGTGGTTACTAATAGCAATAACTTTAAATGTGTTTTTCTCAAAATTAAAATTTTCATGTCATACAAATATTCAAACTGCTCCAGGCGCATTTCTAATTATCGTATTGCTTTGAAATGTAAGTTTTACATACTTAACTGTAAATCAAATAAATTTTATTGAAAAAAATTATGCTTCGTAGCTCAGAATTTCTAAATTTTGTACTTGAAAAGATGATTTATAGGTATTTTGCTTAATAAAAAGGGTGTTTTCACTATTATTATTTTTTTCTCCTTATATTTTTAATGAATGCTTAAAATAAGCAATAAGTTTCATTGTTAGTTCTATAAGGTATCCTGGAAATAAAAATTACCATATTATATGCAAAAGAAATGCGCATGGAACATTTTTAAGTAGGCCAATTTTTGATATAATTCATAATTCATAATTCATAAATTATTAATATTTCATCTTTAAATTTTAACCACTTTTACATATCTATGGTACTAATCACATATTCAAATTTCAAGCAAATCCATCCAAAAAAAAGTTATGTTTGAAGGTCCACTGTGCCCTTAAGACCACTCCGGTTTGTCCACTCCGGAGAGTTCCTTCGTTGCCGCCGAGAATGTTGACATGACCTGTAGTTGGTTTAACATATCACATGATCATTCTGGGGGGCTTTGTGATTGTTTAAAATATTTATCGTTAAGTTAAAATATTTATTCGCTCAAGAAGCAACGTGAACAAGGCCTAAGGATTGAACTCACGATAAACAACCATTATCAAAAGTTGTCATATTGGTTTTGTTCATTATAGGGTGTATTAAAATGTCAAATTAAGCGAGGAAGATCTCGTCACTATAAGCTGTGCCTGATTTAAATGATTGATTTTTTACAGCCTTCTTCATTAGTATAGGAGGCCGTGGAAATCTTTTACGAGGCATAAGTTCATGCAAGTTAAACGTCATGCTATTTCAAGATGATATATCCCAAATACTTAAAAGAAATTTGTAGGTCTTATAGCAGATTTATGATTTATGATCTTTAAGAACACATAAACGGTCGCAGAAAACGCTTTTTATATTGACCGTCCGTTACGAAGGAAATCGGTTCACAACTGCTTTGAGAAAGTCCACAAAGTAGATAAAAACTACCATTAAATGTACTGCAGAGAAAGGAGAACTCAAGTAAGTATATCTCTTATTTCAGGATGTTTTCTAGATATTTGCGTTCACAGACCCTTTAACATCTGATATCAGGTACAAAAATCAAAATCTTAATTTCCCTACCTAAACAGTGTTTACTCCTGTCATATCCATCTTAAAGGTGGCAACGGAAATGGAAATGCTCTTGCAATGCTGTGGAAGAAAAAAAAGGTCTTGATTTAAAAACAGCATATTTTTTGTAGGGGTAGTTAATTAGGTAGGGCAAAAGGGTCGTACTGTGAAATGAATTGTAAATGTACTGAGCTTGAGTTTCATACAAAATTCTTATATATTTTTATTAAGTACCCTTTACGGGGGAAAGATAATAATTTACTATCCCTTACCGAGAGAATTCCCGCATTGTATTCTCACACTAACGAAGGTAAACGGTTCCCGACTGCTTTGAGAGAGTACTCATAAGATGTTAACTAGTATTAAATATACTGCTGGGATAGAAGGATATAATTCGTCAGTCAATATCTCTTGCATTTCAGGGTGTGCCAGTCTTTTCGAAATATTATTGTTCTATTCTAATCCTTTTGTCGAATGTTCAAAGAAATCAAAGTACGTAATACACAACGCTTTATTTTTGACGCGGGCACTACACTTATAAACATTAAAATTAAATCTACGATTCCGAAACGGCTATCATGGTCAAAAGGTGGGGGAATCCCATCCGGTTCTCAATGTAAGCGGAGGGAAATTCCCCTTTTTATTTCTTCCTTTTATCACGGCTGCCAATCGGCAAAACCTAAACTTCGCACTCGGAACAATTATCATTCACACTCCCTTAACTTTTGTTATCATGCACAAAATTAAAATTTCCCCCCCTTTATTTCTGTCCTTTATTTCTGTCATATCAATCTGAAATGTAAATGTTCTTATACATTTATTTTAAGAACCGAAGATATCTATATTAAGAAGATTCGTTTTTTATAAGTAATAACTAAGATTATTAACAATGTTCATTAGCACATATGAGAAGGGCTCCGAGCATCTTAGTGTGCTGGGGTTCGGTATTGAAAGCACTCGGTTCGAGTCCCAACAAGCACCACTGAATGCTGTCATTTTTACGCCGGGCATGGCCACGCTGAATCTGCAGGCCCTTCGTGAGGTTATTGGTGTTTTTGTTGCACATCCCCAGAGACTAGCAGGGATATATCAGGTCCATGAGATTGTACACCCTAAGGAAATCCAGAACCATCAATGTATTGGCATCTAGATCCCTCATGGAGAGCCCCAGGCAAGCAAGAATGTGTTCCTGGGAAGCCCGCTCAGTAGAACACTTGGAGCAGACTTCAAAACACTTAGAACCCTCAGAATATGTCCAAGATATGAGATTCCCGCTGAAAAAGCGAGTAAGAATGTTTTGATCTTGCCTGTTACAACTAAGTGCCAGGGAGCCACCTGGTCGATTATTCTGATACCAGTGATGCGCCGTTGGAACCAGCCAAGTGGTTTTATTTAGTTATTTATTAGCTAGTATAGGGGTGTCCCTCCCCTAGATTTAATCCTTGGAGATGCTCGGTCTCTATTGGGATGGTACCAGGGCAGACTCCGGTACCATCCCAATTCGGTAATTTAAGCCGGACTCCGACCCTTGTGGTGTTAAGAAATTGTTAAAACCGGAGCCGCACCCATTCAGTTCTGCAAGGGGAATATGAGAGCGAGCAAGTACGTATGAGAAGAAAATTCATAGTTAGTGATAGTCTTCTAAACTAAAAGCCACTTTGTAGACCAATACTTTTAATGACTAATTTTAATGGTTTGTAACTATCTTTAAACTATCCTCTCCATAATAGGACTCTGACCAAAAATTTCTGAATACAGTTAACCTGATAGCGTAAACAGATCTAAAGGGAAGCGAGATGCATATGAGCATATCAGCTTTTTCAGAAGTCTAACTACTTAATTTCAAGGACATTAAGGCTGCTATGTACTAAGAAAAAAAATAGTATTTCCCTTTTCCTCTTCTTGCAGACTCTTGTGGTGGGAGGAGTCCAGTTGATAGCTCGAGATTTCCACCCCCCTTAGGATTGACATTTTGAGGGATTGTAATGGCTCTCTCTCTATAGGGGAGGGGGTTAAGCGCTGCCCCCCAATTTTTTATTTAAAATATATTTTTGTCAACTATTTACAGGTACATAAATGCTGATAATCAAATAAAATTGGTATTGTCAGATAGCCTGAACTTTTCTGCAAAGCGCTACAGGATTCGTTTTATAAATTTCGTCCGCCGAAGGAATTTATGAGCGTTTAAAACACACTATACCAGATTTTTCCCGAATAATTTAAATTTAAAAATATTAATTAAATTTTTTTTTAAAAACGAAAAATATACACAAATTTAAAATTTCTTTCTCTATGATTGAGTACAATTAAAAAAAAAATTTTTTTGAATCCAAGTCGGCAATCCGTGGGCACATTTTCTCCATAGGTTAACATTGAGGTGAGCGAATCCAATGGGGTTAGTACATAGCAGCCTTAAACCTCCGTAGTAGTGCTTACATTTTCCGGATTTTTCGTTACAATTACACATTAAAGCACCAAAGTGTCTTATAAGAATATATAAACCCCTACTAGGGAAAATTTACCGAGATTAAAAATGAACTTAAATTCACTATAAATGACAGCAAAAATGAGACTCTATTCGAATTTTCAAAACAAAAACTGCTTTCTTCGTCCGAAGCAACCCATGAGAGTTCTTACATAGTAGGCCAAGGCAGGCAAATGACCATTTGCACACCCTGGCTTACAGTGGATTTCCACGCTAATTATCTTTTCAATATAGGAGGATTTCCTAATATTTCAAGATCAATGCCTGAAGAGACTGGCTAGTGTATATAATTTTATCTTTTCGTTCTTATTAAACGGAAATTTGGACAATCAGGGTTTGTACGATTGAGCTCCTATTGTATATATGTGAGTTTAGGACTTAACTTTAGGGCCTCTGAACTCTTTTAAATTCACTAAAGACATAACATTTAATTTTTCTTCGAATATTAAAATTCACCTACATTTTGATACGGCAGCGAACTATCAGTTCGTCATCTTTCGTTTTGCCGCAGTTCCAGATCAATATGTATAATTTTTTTCTTCATCTGCTCAAACTGTTTTTCAATTCGCATTGCTCAATATACAAGTAGAAATCGTTACTTAATCGTCACTATAAAAAATCATAAATTATCAACATGCAATCCTCAGTTTATACATGCTGGCACTAATGTGTCGATATCAAATAACAAATCTCGAGAGTATATATTTTTTTATTTACAGAAATAAGTGTGACCGTAACGGAACAGCTTGAAAGGATAAACTGCAGTTGCTCACAGTTGCGGAACATAAAGTTTTTGCCCAGAAGTTATTTCCCGTGTGCTTGAGCAACAATGGGGCTGAGCAGCTATAGACCTTGAGGATGAGATGACAAGCCATAGTAATTGCAGTTCGCTGTTGCTGTTTTTTAAACCGAGGTCATAGGATACATATATTTTCTTCTGCAAATAATTTATATCACTCGATATTTTGTTCTCTGAGATTTTCTGTTGTATATAGATCCGTTCTTAAGAAATTAGAAGGAAATTAACTAACGATTGACAAAAAGTAAAATTTGCTTTCACTGATAAACTAAATTGCTACTATATATATATCATTTGGATTACACATAAAGAATGTGTTTTGCAATAATTGTAAGCTGAAATGATAAACTGGGAATGTTCATAGAGGTGTCTACATTTTCATTATTTTTTTTACTTATGCATATACAAGGGATGGCCCGGGTAAACAGTGGTAACAGCCATTTACCACTGTTGTTTACATACTTAGAAGAGCCAGAAACAGATAAAAGGTTATGTTTCATATGAAAGAAATTTTAAGTGATGTTTTTCCAGCGCTTTTATTAAATACTAGCCGCTGCGCGACCAGCATGGTCGCTTTTTGTTTTATATTTTCTTTTGCAAAACAACTCAACTGAAAGTAACAAATGTAAGGAATGTTACCATTACCTGTCATCATAAATATAAGTTGTTAAGAGGTATTCTCTATAAGGCTAATTCTAAAACATTGTGATTAAAAAATTTGAATTTCCATTGCTTCAGAACAGAATTAAAGATATGAGTGAGAAACCCAACACCAATGATTTTAAAAATTACATCTCTCTCTGTATGTACTATTTTTCAAAATTAAGATATCTACACTTTATCATTACATCAAATAAGAAATTGTTGCGGAAAATTTTTTTCACTTAAAAAAGGGAGTAAAAATTCAGGAAGTACTAAAATATAGCGTGGATTACATCACTCTCTGTATGTACTATTTTTCAAAATTAAGATATCTACACTTTATCATTACATCAAATGAGAAATTTTTTAAGTGAAAATTTTTTAGGGGAAAAAATTTTCACTTAAAAGATGGAGTAAAAATTCAGCAAGTACTAAAATATAATGTGAATTACATCACTCTCTGTATGTACTATTGCTCACAATTCAGATATCTACACTTAATCATATCAAATAATAAATTGTTGGGAAAATTTCTCCACTTATAAAAATGGAGTAAAATTTTCTTCACGTATTGAAAAAAGTGTAGAAAATGAACTATTACTGGCTCTCGGTTGCTATGCCGGTGACGATTAAGTCTAACTTCGCGATCATTTATGCTCTCTTTCACGCCTCTCTCTTAATGAATTATTTCTTTTTCGCTTTCTTTCTTGAGACTGTTCCCAAATTTCACTTGATCGTGCAGCTCGCTTTCGAGCATTCCTGATTTCAGTGCGATGCATGGTGACACGCGGTTGCAAATTGCGGACGGCCGGTAATATTTACTTCTGGTAGTTGCAGCCGTTGCCATTCGGAGTGTAGAAATATTGATTTTTGAGCCGCATACCTACGCGTTTTATATATATAGATATCATTCTTCAGTTAGAATAATTAATACTTCTAAATTCTTAAATAGTGTTAATAGCTTTATTAATTATTTTTTCCATAATTATTTAACAAAACTATTCAAATATGGCTTATATTGGGTTGCTGCAGTACGTAACAATTCTGTTAAATGTTGGTTTGTTAACAGGGGTAGTCGCAGTGTGGCCATCACTGGCATTTACAGTAGAGTTTTCATGTAACTATTTTCCCTTTAACAGATACTTCTATTCAACATAATTTTTTGTGACACCTTGACACCTTGATACTTTATTGCAAATCAATTCTCATATTACAAAGCAATTTCTGTATAAGTCTTTTTTTATTTATGAAAATTTTCAATATTCTATAACAATTTCAAAAGTTTTGCTTTATAGATTTTTAATACACGGCGATAAGTTTTGCGCGTCTCTCTACGTGTGGAAGGTTTTGTTTGTCAATTTTTACATTTTTGCTTTACCCTTTTTATAAGAGACCTTTAGAAAGCACTGTTACTTTTTTTAGTTCAAGAGCTTTAGTTGAAAATGAAATTTTAGAATATTTACAACTAACTTTTCATATTTCTGTTGTCATAAATTTCAATTTCCTCATGCAGATTTATTTTTAAACTGTATCTAACTACCACCAACACCTGATTGGAGCGAAAATACAGAGGCTGTTCGCACATTTTTTAGACGATTTTGGTAAGCGGTAATAAAAAATCGTTTGTTGCAAAAGAAATAATTGCAATTGTACTATGTTTTTTAAAGTCAAAATTATCGTCTGCGGCTTAAAAGTTTTGTTTTTATTCAAAATGGCGTTTTTAACAAAGCAGTGATTCGAAGGCTACATTTATGCTCTTTCCGAAGAGAAATATGCATACTCCGTTATCCAAAAACGATGTGAGAGTCATGGTTTTGTGATATCAAAAGCGTCGATAGGTAATATCGTCAACAAGAAAGGAAAAAAAACGTCAAAATGGAGCCTCAAGTGGGACAAAAATTCCAAACAAGTATCCAAGGAAAAAACGGACATCTTCGACTATTGCAAAGGTACGTTGTTTAATGTTAAAAGAAAATCCCCCTAGTCAAAGGACAGTTGCAAAATCATTAAAATGCTCGGTGTCCACTGTAAACAAAATGATAAACGTTGATTTAAATCTTGAGAAAGCGAAAAAACGCAATGTGCATCGTCTTCTTCCAAATCATATCGCTGAACGCAGGACACGCTGCAGAATTCTATATGAGAAATACTTATCCAAAGAAAAATGGAAAACAATTGTCACAATAGATGAATCATGGGTGTATTTAAATGATTGCAACAAAAAAAAGAGCCATTTATTATCATAAAAGGGGAGAAAAAATATTAAGTACATGGTTCAAAGAATCGAAAGAAAGTTTTTCTAAGGGATTCATGATTGTTGCTGGTTTTTCTTATAATGGCAAGTTAAAAATAAAGAGAGTGGAAAGAAATGTCAAGATTAACTCCAAATACTATCAGTAACATATTTTATCGCCAATTTTTCTGAATGAAATACCATCGCTTTACCCACAGTGCCATCAATCTGTGAGACTCCATCAGGACAAAGCTAGCAATCACACATCAAAATCCCCTGTAAATTGCCTAAAAGAAATGGAACAAAAAACTGGTATCAAGGCCATACCCTTCATTGATATCCCTACTAAATCTCTCGATGTATCACCTATGGATTTTTGTTCTTTCGGACTTTTAAAATCTGCATTATCCAAACGTCGTCCCAAAACCCTTACAGGACTCTGGAAAGCTGTTCAAGAGGAATGGGATAGAATACCTCTTCTGACACTTCAAAAGGCATTATTATCCTGGAAATTGCGGTGTCGAAACATAGTTCAGAATAAGGGATGTCAAATAGAACATTTAAAACACAAGAATTTTATGTAATTTAGTTTTGCGAATACAATATACATCGTCTAAAAAATGTGTGAACAGCCTCTATAGAACCTTCTAGAATCTGAAGCCATCGTCCTCATTACACAACCCCTGCTATGTGAGGACATCACCTTTTCAGAATATCATTCCTTACATTCTCCCGTACTTTCTTTTGTGGTCCGCGCACAAGATGATGGCTTTTTACACCAGCAACGGAACGCGCCGGCTTCACATATTTATTTATTATCACATTGTCGTCCTGATTGGGGTGAGAGGAAATTCTGAACTCTAGTCCTCACAAGTTAAGGCTGCTGTGTACTAACCCTATTGAATTCTCTCACCTCAATGTAAACCTATGGAGAAAATTTTTCTACTATTTGGAGCTACGTAAATTCTGATAATACAATTAAAATGGTATTTTCAGATAGCCTGAACTTTTCTGCACCTTGCAACAGGATTCGTTTTATAAATTTCGTCCACGAAACGAATTTATGAGCATTAAAAACACACTGCACCAGATTTCACCCCCGAATAATTCAAATTTTAAAATATTATTTGCATTGTTTTAAAGATGAAAAATGCCCCAAAGTATAAAATTTCTTTCTCTATTACGGAGTACAATTTAAAAGAAAAAAAAATCTTTCAATCCAAGCCGGCAATCCTTGTACACAATTTCTCCATAGGTAAACATTGATGTGAGTGAATCCAATAGGGTTAATACACAGTAGCCTTAATGCTATTTGCCTTTGAGTGGATATATATATATATATATATATATATGTAATGAAACGGTGGCGTTGAAACTTCAGTTTAGGGAACTCGTAGTACTCCAAACAATCCGGTAGTCATGGCACAAGGTCGGAAGGCATATGGACAGGAAAATAAAATGACCGGATCAAGGAAGAGGCGCTTTCATCTCGATGAACCTTTATTTTCAGTAGTTATTTCACTAATCACAACAAAATTTCAATAGACACATCGCGGCGCTAGCAGGGCGCCCTCACATTTTGACAGCAGCGAACTTTACATGTTTCCTGGTTGAGAGCAGGCACACAAAAGCTGCGGAAATAGACGCTCAGATCTCCAAGGTAGAGGCGCACTGAACTTTAATTGGTCTAAACTCATCACTTGACTATGAGGCGTCATATGGTGTGTTGTTTCTGGAACGTTCGACCCGTTTCGATCTTATATAACTATTATATAACGGTCCGCGCGTGGCTTTAGGGGAAAAACTAATAGATTACTTCGGGTCAAAAAGAGGGATAATGCTTTATTGGAATAGGATGTAAGGATTTTGGATTGGCGTTTTTTTAACGATAACGAAAAGGTTTGAAATTTATTTCATATATATATATATATATATATATATATATATATATATATATATATATATATATATATATATTTATTTATTTATTTATATATATATATATATATATATATATATATATATATATATATATATATATATATATATATATATATATATATATATATATATATATATATATATATATATATTCATATGTGTAACATACACGTAAATTACATTTTCACGTACGAATGATCCAGCAAGACAATTTTACTAACCTTGGTTGAGCAACTTCGGAAGCAACCGACGTTTTACATTCCGGCTGGGGCTCATTACTACGTAATCTTTCGACGGCTTCCTTACAGCAGGTGTGGGCTAGTATGCAGCAATAAGGACTTAGGGCCGTAAAGTAGGAACACATCTCAGGACTGCAGCCGAAACTGTGAACTGCAGGGATATGTAGCTGTGATAAGCAGAGGACCAGAAGCAGAGGGATTTTCATGTTCCTAAATCTCGGTCTGAAGACAGAAATCTAGACAGGAGAAAGCACTTTTAAATGTTTTGGAAAGTCAACAGACACGTAATGTAGAGTTGTGGGTTAGCTGCTCCTGTGTGAAAACGCAATCAAATTTAGACAAAACATTGCTTACCAGGGGTTACGATTCAAATGTACATGGAAAGCTGAATTCAACGTGATGACTGCGCTTGTTGAACGGTCAACTAACAATCAGTATGATGTTGTAGAATTTCTGTGAACATTAAAGGGAAAATTCTCGCATTGGGAATGCTTATGTTTACATTGAGAAACGCCTAATATGAAATGCAGTGTACAACAGGGTCAGTAAATTCTCTCTCTAAAATAGCTCTTAATTCGCTGTTGAAGACTGGATCTGTTCATCCTGATGAAATAATGAAAGAAGTAGTTGAATGGATATGATTCGAGCTGACAGGTGATTAACGATATGAAGTGTAGAGAATACAATGGAGTGTTCTAGCTTAATGAATAACACAAGGTATAATCCTATCACAAGGCAGTCGTAGTATGGATAACAAAGAGGTCGAACTAGAGATGCGATTTTGCCTGAGAAAGTAGGGCCTGAGAAAGATTCTGTTGAGACGTCTAGGTATCTAGACACTGATAGGGCAACGAGATAATTGTCTGGGTGAAATTAGTTTGAAAAATTGGGAGTGGTGTAAAAAAAATAATAAGGACTTCCAGGAAAGTATATAACTTAATGGTTAGCGTTCTGAGCTGCCAAGCATTGGGCTTAGAATCAAATCCCGAATAAGGCTTGGTCGTTTCCGAATCGTCCCCCTCATAGGGAGTAATGTTAGCTCACCTATAGGGTGCTCCCATAATAAAGTAGCCAGAAAAAAATAGCGGTGAATAACTAAAGGTGAATGTCTAACGACAAGTGCCTCCGCATTAGACTTAAAAAAAGTTTTAAATGAGAGTTTGAGAATTATTTATTGGCACATCTCCTCACATTGAGTCTTACAAGGGAAAGTAGTTAGTTATATAATTTAATTTCGTAGTCTGATAATTTAGTTACACATGAAATGCAGTATGGAGCAGCTTATGAAAATTTTATAACATTATATGACTTTGATGAGTACAGTTGAATCGGTCATTTTGAGAAGGGGTCTTCACCATTTTTTAAACTTTTTCATGAGAAGCAAAAAACCGTTTCGCCTTCGTGCATTATTAGTTAGACTAAATTTATTATTTATTATGTTTATAAGGCATCAATCCTGATTCAAAAATATAATTTGTAATATTTTTTGAAATTGGGGGGGGGGGGGGGGTAGGAGGTCACAAAAGTTGGAGAAAAGTGGAGGTCACCCCTTTTCAGAATGACCGATTCAGTTATGTAAAAATGAAGATAGTCCATATATGAAAGGATCAATTTCCGATCAGCGAAGAAAAATAAAACAAAGGACCTTTGCATACTCGGAATTGCAAACAGGGTAGAATTAAAGGACACCCATGTGGGCTTGACATAAGCATGGACAGGGATAAATACTAGCATTAGAAAGATACCCAGTAAAACAAATGACCGACAGATATTACTTGAAATGAATTATAACTATGTTAAGTAAAGCAAAACAGAAAAATGAAAATGCTTCAGTTATTTTGAAGCTATTGATATTCAATTTATATACTGTAATCTGTTGTTCTCTTGATACGCTAAGAATCAGATTACTTTTAGTGTCATGGATGTCGATTTGATTAGTTTATATATTTCAGTATATCACTTCCTTAGCATGCATGTGAGAGCCTAAAAATTCTGCTTAAGATGTTAAAATTTATAGTCTTTTTATCACGATAGCTAAAAGACTTAAAAATTTTAATGTAAGATTCCGGTAAATTATTATTGTTTTGTTTGTAAAACAGGTACGTTGTTCAAACAATGCTTGAATCAAGTGTTCTTAGATTTATATAAAACATAAGTAACACATAGAATTGAGAATAAATCTGAAAATATCTGAATAACAATCTGAAAATGTGAGCTAAAAATTGTGGCAATTATGGAAATACATATGATTAGAGAATGATTTACTCATAATGGATTTCTAGCTTTGACTACCCGGCGGCATATTCTGAAAGGCGGATGATTTCGGCACCTGCTTGGCGGTTTGGCGAAAAGGATAAAGGTTGCTCCAGTTCTAAGCGGTTTGGCGAAAAGGATAAAGTTTGCCCAGTTCTATCGGGTAGGTTTTCTTAGACAATCTTTTCAAAATATCCCAGACAATGTCCGAGAATGCAATTCTAAATTTTAAAAGTGCAATATTGCCTAAATTGAAAGATTACTTTCCTTCAGCCGTATTAAATGAGAAAGAGTCATGCCCAAAAGAAATTACAGTTGGCTCTCTGTTTAACGACTTTCAAGGGACCGTGAAAAGTCGTCCTTAAGTAGAGATCGCCCTTAAACAGAATTTGTGAAAAATAACTTTTCCCATAACGTCGGAGGGACCGGGACTGGGAAATATCGTCTTTAAATAGAGATCGTCGTTAGTAGAGCGTCGTTAAAGAGAGAACCAACTGTATTTTGCGGGCTGATATAGTCTCGAGAGATGGTGCAGAAAAATTTAAGAAAGTGTTCTCAGAAATTACCAGCACAGCGTGGATTAAATTCAGAAACCCTGATAACTTTCAGAGGTAAATGTTTTGTTTACTGTTGAAATTTTTTTGGATGATTGAATTATAACACAAGGAGTGCGGTAACGAAGAAGTGAAAACATTCTTTAAAAAATTATATATCTGATGCATTAATGTAGCTGTTTTAAATTATTTCTATTACAAATAGGTATTTCTCTTTACCTCTTGGTATATTAGAACTGATATATTAGAAGCAATATTTTGAATCTCTTAAATAAATTCTAAATTCACATTAAACATTAACGCACAATAATAAAAAAAAAATTTTAGTATCTCCATCTACTGGAAAAATAAACTAATAACATAGGTTTATAATTGAATGATCTTTCCTTTTTTCGTTGGTTTTGCAAAATATGAAGTAACGAATTTAGCATTTTCAAATTATTAATTAATAAATAAAAATTAGTTTAAATTTTGGAAAATTGTAACTATATTTTTCAAAGTGATGCTAAAAGTTTCCACTAAATTTGAAAAATAGTTTACCGCACTTCTTGAATTCAGTGTGAGTGGAGTATGTGTTATTAATGCTGTATTTATCTTACTTTAGATTTAGTTTTTCAAAGAAACGGATTTGCCAACATTCTAAGGTCAATAAAAGGAATTTAGAATCAAAAAGGAACCCTGAGTGCAAAGCAAAGCTCCAAATAGTAATAAAAAATGTTACAAAAGATAATGTTAAGAAATACATTTATCTCCGCCAAAAACCTCCACTAAGAACCGTAATTAAAATACAAATGGATCATACCCACAGTACAACTTCTGCTGAAGCCTTAAGAATATTACGAGTAAATGATGAGGTAATATTATATTTCAAATTATTTTTCTACAATTAATTTTTTTCTTGTATATATTTCTAATAGGAATTATTATCCATTATATTATAATTTTTTTTTCTCCCGTAGGTTAAAAAGTGTTTTTTTGACTATTTTTCCAATGGAATGACCCCAGCTGAAGCCATAAGACTTCATGAAAATAATTTTTTAATTGATGAAGATTTTAAAAGTCTAGCTGATGCTGCAATAAATCCGACCGTTAATCAAGTTCACTATTTGCATAATTGCTGGAGACAAACAAATTTAGGATCTTTAATAAATCCATTTGAAAAGTCAAAAGATTCCTCTCTATGAAGCAAATGGTGATTAAGTGTATATTATTATTTTTCTAAATTGTTACTTTTTTGATGATTTGGGTTTTATATTTAAAAAAAAATATTATTCTTATTATTTCTGCAAAAATATAACTCTACATTATAATTTCAGTTCTTCGAAAAAGTATACTAACAGTATTGCAAGTTAAAGTTTACTGAAAAGCTAATTATTTAAAAAAAACATACAAAAGAACATTACTTTCATATTCTCTTTAGATTTAAACAACTGACATCTACATCACTCAGCTGGCGCGATCTCATAGCGCATACAGATTGGTACAGAGTTCTCTGCCTCCAGACCCCCGACTCCTGTCATCACATTAGTCACAGTAACATCAGACACGGTATTTAGAACCACCCCCATTCCCGCCCGCAAGATTTCTTTGATGTGGTGCCTCCCCCGACCCCGCTCGACACCATTTGACCCGCTGACCCCCCACTCTTTCTTTGATGGACCGCCAGAGGAGGCGATCCACGCATAGTAGAGAGTACAGAGAGACATAAATCACTGGCAGATGCAGAGAACTCTGTACCAATCTGTATGCGCTATCAGGGGTTGCTACAGATGAAATGACATCTCAGAACAGGAGTGTCAGAAATGCGATCATAAAGCGCCGATGAGGTTTCAGCGCTAAACGGGGGGTGCCGAAATCGTCCGCCTTTCAGAATATGCTACCCGGCGTCTCTCTCTCTCTCTACAGGGATTCTTATGGTGCATATACATTGGTGCAGAGTTCTCTGCATGTGCCTTGGGGAATCCAGTGATTGATGTTCACCCTGTACTCTGTATATGCGTGGATCGCCTCCTCCGGCGGTCCGGATACATAGCATCAAAGAACCCGGGGTCCCGGGGGTCAAATGGTGACAGTGGGGGCGGGGGACACTAGATCAAGAAACACGAGGGTCCTCGGGGGCTTGAATGGGGGGTTCTAAATGGGGGAATATCTGGAAGACACGTGTTCATTCACATCGCTTTGGACGGGTAGGGTTAACGTGACTAATGTGATGACAGGAGTCGGGATCTGCATGCAGAGAACTCTGCACCAATGTATATGCACCATTATATCTAAAACAGTGCTTCTTAAACTGTGGGTCGCGACCCCATATTGGGTCGCGTAACAGAATCTTGGGGTCACTAAAACTTTGGCAACAGTTTCCGAAGGGTGTCCCTTCAACCTGGCATGTCCTTACAGAGTCTTCAATACTGGTTAGCAAAAATAATTACGAAAACCATTTTGATTTAAAATATTCAATTAAAATCAGGAATTACATCATGGATACATAACAGAGGGATAAACCGACATTTCTTCGCTTTAATTTCTTTGATTTATTCTCAGATAAATCTATATTATTTATTATCAGTTATAGAGAAAATATAGCTCACTTCTACCTAGACTTGGGTGTATATAATTTGAAGTGGCACTCTAAATGAATTTGATACAAACACAGTTTATACATGAAACAAAGTTTATTGAATTCGTTGCACATATAGAATTTGCTTTTACAGCAATAAGCATACGTACTACTTGTACGGGATATATATATATATTAACATTCAATAGAAATACACATTTCAATACTCACAAACCAGCAGAGAGTCAAACCAGGAGTACTGCCACGTAAACTTTGGATCTGCTAAGCACTAGCGCAGGATAACACCAGGAGCTGCTTAACTCGTAGCTCCCTCTCGCTTATCTATCAACTTTAACAACCTTTCTTCAACCTTAACAACCTTTTTTATTAATGACGCTGCATGGTATTTATACTAAGCGCGTATGCCGAAATTAGCATATCTCAAGCAGCTTCTTTAATTCATTCCCTCAAAAGTTCGATTCTTGTGTATACCTTACACAGTTAATGTTTTATTTGTATATTTATTTTACCTATCTACGTTATATTTGTATATTTATTTTTATGTGTATACCTGGGATCGAGCAAAATTTTCTCGTGCTAAAAGGGGTCGTGGATGGAAAAAGTTGAAGAAATCCTGATCTAAAATAATAACAATAATCGACATGAGAAAATAAAATAATAACGTACTGGTATTAACTCTCAGCGATGCAAACTTAACAAATTGTATATCTCATTTTACCTAATTTCTTTATTCTGTTATGCTAAATACCCACTTGCATTAATGGAACATGGATCGTTTATTATTCTAATGATATGAAGGGCACAATGATTTTAATATTCTTTTTCAGGGCGAAGCTGTATACTATTGTTGCACGACCACTGGGGATAAAAGCAAACTGCTGAACGAAATGCATTATGAATGCGTATATATGTGAACTTTGGCTACATATTAAAAATGGATTCAGAAATCAAGACATCTAGAGACAGAAATTTGTACTTAGAGGCTCTAAAATAAACGCTTAAAAATAGCTTAAATATTAGACGAGAATTTAACGTGCTAACCCCAAAATATGGGAAAGGGAGTAGAAGAAAGGGGTGTGAAATCCTTGTTTAATGGTCTTGAACATTTTTTATAGCTTTCCAGAAATTGATTGTGAAAAATTTGGTCCAGATTGATCGAAGGGTTAAGAATTGTAGTGGAAAAAACATCAAGAATTTCCCTTTATATACATAGTTTAGCATAGTTCATGTCTAAAAAAGTATTAGTGTTATTTGATAAAGGTTATTTAATATATATACCTTTTCAGAGGGATTAGTTTGAGAATCGCTTCAAGTTTCCTTCCCATACACATAAAATACCTCACTTCTGATACAATTAATAACCTTTCTTTATCTTTTTGTTTAACAGCCAGAATTTCCCTTTATATACATAGTTTAGTATAGTTCATGTCTAAAAAAGTATTAGTGTTATTTGATAAAGGTTATTTTATATATAATACCTTTTCAGAGGGATTAGTTTGAGAATCATTTCAAGTTTCCTTCCCATACACATAAAATATCTCACTTCTGATACAATTAATAACCTTTCTTTATCTGCTTCTTTATCTTTTTGTTTAACAGCCAGAATTTCCCTTTATATACATAGTTTAGCATAGTTCATGTCTAAAAAAGTATTAGTGTTATTTGATAAAGGTTATTTAATATATAATACCTTTTCAGAGGGATTAGTTTGAGAATCACTTCAAGTTTCCTTCCCATACACATAAAATACCTCACTTCTGATACAATTAATAACCTTTCTTTATCTTTTTGTTTAACAGCCAGAATTTCCCTTTATATACATAGTTTAGTATAGTTCATGTCTAAAAAAGTATTAGTGTTATTTGATAAAGGTTATTTTATATATAATACCTTTTCAGAGGGATTAGTTTGAGAATCACTTCAAGTTTCCTTCCCATACACATAAAATATCTCACTTCTGATACAATTAATAACCTTTCTTTATCTTTTTGTTTAACAGCCAGAATTTCCCTTTATATACATAGTTTAGTATAGTTCATGTCTAAAAAAGTATTAGTGTTATTTGATAAAGGTTATTTTATATATCATACCTTTTCAGAGGGATTAATTTGAGAATCACTTCAAGTTTCCTTCCCATACACATAAAATACCTCACTTCTGATACAATTAATAACCTTTCTTTATCTGCTTCTTTATCTTTTTGTTTAAAAATTCAAACTCCGTTCTAAGGCAGTTTTCTGTCAGATCAACAAATCTGAGAAATGTCCCATTCAGAAAACGTAACAGAGTATGCAGCAAACTTGTTTAAAAATATTAAATTGAAAAGTATTCGAGACAGTCATTTCAAGAAAGAATGACTTTGGTGAACTTTTAGAACGTTGAGTAAACGTTATTTCACGGATAGATGAAGAAACATAAAATTCTATAACGCCCTTGAGTAAAACTCGCGGACTGAGATAGATTTCTGGAACCTTTTCTTTCTTCGGCGCGCAATTCTATTTTGATCGCCGCAATAACTTATTCAGTTCATAAAATTTGAACGCAAGTGTTCTAAACTTCACCACATGGTTGACACGCCATGCAAATACTCTAGAAGACAAAATCGGGAGGCCGTAAATATCAGCGAGCGCATCTTTAAAGTCAAGTTTTCCCACGATTTCCATAAAACGACTCATTTATAACTAACTTCTAAAAATCCCAACATTATTTAACGGGGGTTTCACTGTTCAAAACATCGAGAGTTAACGGAAACTCCCTTCAAGAGAGCATGACTTACCTGCTGTATTGTCACCAAGAGGTCTTCAGAGTCGGGACCGGTAGTGAATTCTGCCGGGATTTAATGAATTCTAATCCGACGTTTCCATAAAAAAGCGAGTGAACCTAATAAAAAAACTTTGTGATGGGGGCCCGACAAGGTGACGTCACGTGTCGAGAAAATCGCTTGATCGCTCAAGGAGGGGGTGGATTCCATTGTTGTAAAGCACAGAGGCGAAGATGGAGAGAGATGAATGATGGGAGGAAAATTCAATGCGTCGTACATCAGCACTTGGATTTTACCCTGAAATTGATGGCAGTGATGTTTCCTTGCTCTAAACTCCACAGCCGTGCTCCTCGGCAATTACTCAAGTGATGAGTAAACGGATATGTGTCTCAATAACGCTTGCACTCCCAAATAAACTCATTTTTTTGGCACTAAATTACAGCAAATGCCTCTGGTAGGTAATAGCTTGCGTTTAGAGGGAAATTTATAAGACCGGAGCCACACCGGTGACATAGCGGGATCAGGTTATTTAAAGACTTTGTCTTGTTGAGAAACTGAAAGATGCTGGTAAAAATTGTAAGGAAATTCTTCTTTGGGAAATCTCCCTCCTTCAGCGCATGTCACGATGAAAAAAAATAAATGCAAAAAGGGTGAAACCAAAGTCCATGTTTGCTGGATATGCAAGGTCACCTATGCAAAGATAGGCATGTTTGTTGGATATGCCTATCTTTGCACGGGAGAGCCCTCTTTGTACGATGTGCTTTATGTAGTTTCATAGTCATAAAATTTTCTACAAAATCCATTGCATAAAATGTATTCCTCGAAGGAAGGAACCATATCCGGTTGCCCCGTAAGAAAAAGACCATGGTTATATTAACAGTATGTCAGTTATATGTTAAATTTCTTTTTTACAGAAACAAGACATACCTTTGTTATACTCGCATATATTTTAGTGCTGGCGAAGGAATATTTGTTGGTACTCGAAATACGCGATAAAGAGCATATTTCTATCACCAATGGCCTTGGCTGAATTCTGTGTTAAGTGATTCGAAAAAAAAAAACTTCGTAGCTTGCTTGTTGATTTTAAGAATTTATCTAAAAAATTTGAAAGCAACCGTATTAAAAGATGTTTAAGAATTTAAATATACTTAATTTTTGTCTCCCAACAAAATATTATTTTAACATTTTCCTTACGGGGTGGGATAGCATGTAACCCAAGAATACGGGCCCAAGAATGAATATATATATATATATATATATATATATAAGGTTCTATATCTTTAAATCATTCAAGATAGAAACAGGTTTGGAGCTGAGTTTCATCTTAACCTTTAGCTTACGGAGCCCACTTTTGCAATTCCCTCTTTAGAACGGGAAATTTCTTACCCCCTTTAGAACGGCCATTAACGGGGTTATATATATATATATATATATATATATATATATATATATATATATATATATATATTTATATATATTATATATATATATATATATAATTATATATATATTATATATATATATATATATATGTATATATATATATATATATATATATATATATATATAATTATATATATATTTATATATTTATATACATACATACACACACACACACACACACACACACACATATATATATATATATATATATATATATATATATATATAGAGAGAGAGAGAGAGAGAGAGAGAGAGAGAACCCCGTTAATGGCCGTTCTTACGAAGGGGGTAAGACATTTCCCGTTCTAAATAGGGAATTGCAAAAGTGGGCTCCGTAAGCTAAAGGTTAAGATGAAACTCAGCTCCAAACCTGTTTCTATCTTGAATGATTTAAAGATATAGAACCTTGTCAAAAAATATTAATAAACAGGCGTACGTGGAAACTTCATCTACAACTGGACACAATTCTGTTTTGGAAAATTAATAGATACAATGTCGATAATCGACAAAAACTTTCTTTCTAACTCAAACTAATATCCTACAACAAAGACATCCAACAACCTTATGAGGTCACATGCCTAAATTAGCTTTGTAATTGTTCCTTCATTAGTCCATTCGGTCCTTTAAATTAATTTTTCCTTGATTCCTGGTTGGCTACTTCTGTAAGAGTCCAAGGGTTGAAACTGAGAAAGATGGCATAGGCTTGGTGAATCGCCTGACAGCGAAGCAAATTTGGTCCGTCGTGTTCTGAGGCTCATAATGTAACTAAAAGACGTGATGTTATATACTTATAAAAGGTTCACCATGAGTGTGATTGGTTGAAAATAAAAATTTGTTGAAGTCTGGTTCTCAGGGGAAAAAAGAGTATATGAGAACGTGAGACACGTTATAGAGATATTGGTCGGCTTTATAATGACGCAAAAATAAAAGTGATATCAACCTGGTTTTGGAGGCCACTGGTTTTTAATACGGCAGAGAATCAATTGAACACGCAGGTCTCTAATCCTAAAGAAAAGCTATTAGGATTTTTCCTGTCAGTATATTTCTAATCCCATTATTAGACGTTCAAATAAAGAATACGTTGGTTCTAAAATATTAAATTCTTCTACAATTATTTTTACAGTATATCTGTACAGTAAGCAAGGGAACATTAGTTCTTCATAGTTTAACACGAGATTGATA
>OU015497.1:41259230-41474230 GCA_907164885.2 Dolomedes plantarius
CCAGTAGAAAGTAAAATTATGTTTATGAAATCGAAACGTATGGATTTTTTCAATTTATCATGTTTGAAATTTTGGAATTGCATTTTATCATTTGCGGGTTTCAGTTTTCTCTCAATGTAATTTATTTTTAAAGGTTTTTTTTTTCTTTCTCCTACATTTTAAAGGAAGATGTACACATGCATTTACCGTGTGTCCCAAAAATGACCGACAATTTGAAAAATCAATTAAAGATAAACGGATGGTGATAAAAATGTACGGTTTGCTGCATTCTGCTTAGGAAATCAGGGAATTTATTTTCACCAATTTTCAAAATTAGTTACAAAGTTCGCCAACAGATGGCGCTGCTGACTGGGTAAAACTATAAAACAATTGTTTGAATGAAAAGAAACTTCTCTTTAAACTGCAATTTATGATATGCTTGAACTCATTCATTTCTGAACCTTTTTTTTTTTCGCGTAGTGCTGACTCGGAGCATAAAATGTTGCTATGTCATTGGGATTTGCCAGAGAGCTGCAATTACAGTCACCTTAAATTGTAATTCCATTAAAATATTTTACGCTGTATTCTGAAATGTTGCAGAATTCCTTTTCGGGAGACAAAAAAAATATACAAAAATAAAGAAAGTCTCCGTCGCATAATTATTCCTTCCTTCCTCTCTCTCTCTCTCTCTCTCTCTCTCTCTATATATATATATATATATATATATATATATATCTATATATATATATATATATATATATATATATATATATATATATATATATATATATATATATATATATATATATCTATATATATATATATATATATATCTATATATATATATATATCTATATATATATATATATATATATATATATATATATATATATATATATATATAACAGTTCCGTGACTGACTGACTGGCTGACTGACAGATAACGCATAGACCAAACCGCTGGACTTAAAAGGGCTGACATTTTGCATGGCAATTCTTCTTATAGTGTAGGGATGCACAAAGAAAGGTTTTTGAAAAATTCTTCCTAGATTTTTTAAAATTAAATTTTTAAGCTGTTTTTGCAACATTTTTTAAAGTTTGCATTTAAAATAATATTTTGAGGGTTATAAAATTTATATCACGAGAAATTTCATAAAAATTCCCATAAAATGAAATCTTTTTTGAATATTTACCTCCATTGTCTGATTTTTGGTGAATTTTCAAAGATTAATTTTTAGAATTTAATTTATTAAATGCTGATCACGAGATTTATTTTCTTTTTGTGATACTTTAAATTAATTTTGCGCCACGTGCATAACAACGAAATAAATTGACAAATGGAATAATACAATACGGTAAAATATAAAATTTAACCTCTGGACTAATTGAGTTGGGAGTTTTTTTAAGAATTTAATTCAAATTAGTATGTTTTATGGATATTAAACATACAAATTAATTACATACATGGACCCTTGTATTTAATTTGAATGTACTCCGTAGCGAAGTACGGGTATTCAGCTAGTAATATATAAGATACGTAAAGTTTAGTCATCGTATATCTGTGACGTTTGCAGCGACGTCGCGTGCCTTTCTTTACTTCCATGTTGCAACCACCTTCCGTCAGTGCGCCGACAGTGCCGTCAGAATACATCATCAAAGAATGGGACAAAAAACAAAACAGGCATATATGCATTGCCGATACATTGCTTCAGCATGTCATAACCGTTATGAGGTGTCATTGTAAATGTCTAGGTCGTGATCATATATTTCCGCAATTGCACAGTTATATGCCACGTTGATCATCGTGGCATTACGGAAACGTAGCATTAAATCACGGAGTGACTGTGACGTTTGCCGTCACCTCTCATAATGTTACAGCCTATTTGAGGCCGAGTTTTAGCAAAGTAGAAATTTATTTTTTCAGACCCTTTTATGCGGCATTTCATCGTGAGGATACTGTGATATCTCTTCATAAGAAGCATAAAAATATAATTCGCTTTGGAAGCAAACGAGGTGTTAACCTTTATCTTACGGGGCCCATTTTTCAGATGACCTCAGTAGAACGGGAAACTTCCTACCCCTTTGTAAGAAAGGCCATTAAGGGGGTTATATATATATATATATATATATATATATATATGTGTGTGTGTGTGTGTGTGTCTATGTGTATATATATATATATCCTCTTCTTCTTCTTCTTCTCCAATGCGGCAGACGGTTCCTTGGACATTATCCTTACCTTCATATGACACCGCGGTTTTGCTGGCCACTTTTCTGGGAACACCGTGTAGGTGGACCAGCATGAACCTTAAAGGCCGGTCACATAATTTTGAACCGAGTCAAGTGACGAGACCAGGACACTTGATCCAGCACCTCCAGAGGTAAATTTGACAACTAGGAGGACAGTGCAGCCACGCCCTATTTTACGTGCGTTTAGTGGACACGGCGAAGGATTTTATCAGTGATCGGCCTCGAACCTGTAGCTTTCCGATCATTAGCTCGACGCCTTTGCCAACCGGGCAACCGCACCTATATATATATATATATATATATATATATATATATATATATATATATATATATATATATATATATGTATATATATATATATATATGTATATATATATATATATATATATATATATATATATGTATATATATATATATATGTATATATATATATATATATATATATATATATATATATATATATATGCATACATATGTATATATATATATATATATGCATACATATATATATATATATATATATATATATACATACACACACACACATATATAAATATATATATATATATATATATATATATATATATATATATATATATATATATATATATATATCTATACACTGCTGGCCACTGTAAATGCAACACCCTGAAGGAAACATGCAAATAACATGAAATTTACAACATGCATTAGCGGAGGTGAGATATGCAAATGATTAGAATTTCAGCGCAGACGCACATCACGCGCGCCTGTGGCGCCACTTCAAAGCGCTATTTAAGGCTTGGACATTTCGACGATTTCAAGTTCGGCAATTGTGTTTTTCTTGTGGTTTTTTCAAAAAAAAACGATCAATTATGCCTCGTCGAAAACAGCGATCATCTTTTGATCAAGTATCCGAGTTCGACAGAGGAAGGATAGTGGCCTACCGAGATTGTGGATTATCTTTCAGGAAAATCGGTAGTCGTGTTGGACGAAACCAAACAACTGTAATGCGGATATGTGATCGTTGGATGCAGGAGGGTACGACGGACCAGCGTATTCGATCGCATCCACCTCAGCGCACCACTTCACGTGATGACAGGCAAATTGTGCGCATGGCAGTGACGGATCGCTCAGTCACATCACGAACCATAGCACAGCACATGCAGTCTGTAACGCATCATCCAGTGTCTGCGCGTACCATTCGACGCCGTTTACAGCAGAGTGGTCTGTCCGCAAGACGTCCATTGCTTTGTCTATCCTTGACGCAGAACCACAGACGTCTCCGCCGTCAATGGTGCGATGACAGAAGGATGTGGACGGCAGAATGGAATGAAATTGTCTTTACTGACGAGTCACGCTTCTGTCTGCAACACCACGATGGTCGCATTCGAGTCTGGAGACACCGTGAAGAGAGGATGCTGAACAGCTGCGTTATGCACCGCCACACTGGTCCTGCATCGGGTATTATGGTATGGGGCGGTATTGGATATCACTCTCGCACACCTCTAGTACGCATTGCCGGTACTTTAAACAGCCAGCGCTACATCTCCGAGGTGTTGGAGCCAGTTGTTCTTCCTTACGTTCAGGGCTTGCCCACAGCCATATTTCAACAGGATAATGCGCGACCACAGGTGGCACGCATTGTCCAACGGTTCTTCGTCAATCGCCAGATTGAATTGCTTCCCTGGCCGCCTCGCTCTCCGGATCTTTCACCGATAGAAAACATGTGGTCCATGGTTGCTCTACGATTGACCCAGATTCCATCCCCAGCTGCCACAGCAGATCAACTTTGGCAACGTGTGGAAGCTGCTTGGTCTGCTGTACCCCAAGAACTCATCCAAAGTCTCTTTGAATCAATGCCGCGGCGTGTGGCAGCGGTGATTTCCAACAATGGCGGCTACTCTGGCTACTGATTTTGGCAGGAACGACACTTCACAGAAGTCTATAAATTTAATCATTTGATACTTGGTCAACATGTTATCTACAAAATAAATTTTGTTGTGATATCTCTTGTCTTTCTTGGTGTTGCAATTTGGGTGGCCAGCAGTGTATATAAATATACATATATATATATATATATGTATATGTATATATGTATATATGTATATATATATATATATATACATACACACACACACACACACATATATATATATGTATATGTATATATATATATATATATATATATATATATATATATATATATATATATATATATATATATATATATATATATAAACGAAAAAAGTCATACCAGAATAAACTGTTTATTCTGGTATGACTTTTTTCGTTTATTTGCAGGTCTACAAGTGGTCCCGTGGGGTGGTGCTCATATTTCTTTTATAAGCGGTTATTTTGTAGCACATACCTACGACCGTCGTGTCATAATAATTTCTTTTAGTTTTTTTGTCTTCTAATTTAGCCATATTAATTATGAAAGTTTTTTGAATATGACACCATGGCGAAACCACTTGTGTTTGATTATGTTTCTTTGCTTTACCCACGGCTGATGAGCCACGCAAAGACAGATGATTTTCTTGATATTTTTGACTTTTTTCAGTCTAATTGCTTGATTTTTTTTTGTCTTTTGGGTGTTCATTCACCTATATTTCTATCTTTGAATGCTAATTCACCTGTGTTTTTGTTCTTTTTGTGTTAGCTGCTAGGCTGCGCCATGCATATGGCTATAGTATTTGCAAACTTTAGATAAACGATATATTCGTGCTTTGTGGTTAATGGCTGCTTTAGCGCATGGCCACGAAAGCTATTT
The DNA here is from genome assembly GCA_907164885.2 of Dolomedes plantarius. NCBI lineage: Eukaryota > Metazoa > Arthropoda > Arachnida > Araneae > Dolomedidae > Dolomedes > Dolomedes plantarius. The sequence continues at coordinate 41,264,211 of OU015497.1, forward strand.
GTTGTTTTTCTTCACCTTGTGAATATATACATATATATATATATATACATATACATATATATACATATACATATACATATTTACACACACACACACACACACACACACACATATATATATATATATACATACATACATATACATACATACATATACATACACAGACACACACACACACACACACATATATATATATATATATATATATATATATGTATATACATATACATATATATACATATACATATACATACATATACATATACATATATATATATATATATATATATATATATATATATATATATATATATATATATATATATATATATATATATATATATATATATATATATATATATATATATTCATTCTTGAGTCCGCACTCTTGGGATAGATGCTATCCAACCCCGTACGGAAAAGGTTAAGAAACGAGCTCGCGCGATGTTATAAATTACTTTTAATTTTGATCTCACAGTGATTAAATTGTGTTTTTTTGGCATTTTCGTCGTTATGATGTGACACAGACATGCTTGCTTTACCCATTGTTAGGAGAAATCACTGTACCTTTATGCAGTTGCTTTCATCTGTGATACTTGCCGTAGAGTTGCAGCAATCTCGCTGACCAAGAAAGCAGCAGAGTTGCTGCCATTCTCGCGGATACATCGAACATAACGATGGAAAGCAAAGGGCTTCGGTACCAGAGTTAAATATCAAAATAAACGCAATTATGGTAGCAAGCAGAATGAATGAGAACTCATGTGGAGGCATAGCTGAAAAGAAACGATATAAATATCATTATAAAGTACTGATTATTAGAAACTCTAACTTAACTAATTTTGGAAAAAAAACTTACTTGAAAGAAAAAGTATTATTTCAATGAAAACGTTGGCAATGTAATTTTTTCCCCTGAAGTTTCAATTCAGAAACTATTATCTTTGAAAATTGTAATAGAAATTGTAATAATAAATGAAAATAGTTTTTTGAAAACCATAAAGACTAAATATAAATTAGAACACTAGATTATGATAATAAAATCGAATGGAATTTTAATAATTACAAGATAAAAAGAACTTTTTATATACCACTTTTTTAAATTTTCTGTTGAATCATATAAACTTGACAATTCTATGTATTAATTGATATCTTTTAAAAATTTTTTTGATGAATTATCCCGTCAACTTGACAGAAAATGATCAAATGCGTAATAAAGAGAGCAATTATAAGAAATTTTCAAGCAAAAAAATTAACTGAAAAAGAATTCAATTCTGCTTAAAGATGGCTAAAAGTATTAAAAGAATGCATTGTCATCGTGTTCTGAGCTATTCTAAAAGTTTGAAATGTCTAGCTAGTCGGGAAGTTAGTTAAAAATCGATTGCAAGATTTGTACTGGACAAACAAGAGAGCGATTTAATAAAAACATGGTAAAAAATCGTATTTATTCGAAAACTTGATAAAGAAAAGTTATGTAGTATTAGATTTGCAAGTTATTTTGATTTATTACTTAAAATTTCTACATTCAGTAAAATTAATATTGACATTCGATACCTTCTGACAGGCCCCGACTTAGTCTAATTGGGGCCCGGGACAAAATCTTCTTTGGGGGCCCCCTCTGCTTTACTACTTCAGTAATGAAGAACCAAACTTTATGGAGGTATTTAAATTTTTCTCCTCATTATGGATATATAACAAGAAAATTGACTAGAACCTAAAATAGCTATAAAGTCCCCCCTCCCCCCTCCAATGGTCAGACGAAATATTGTTCTGTCCATTTTATTGATTTTCTGACAATTCTATGTCCATCATTAAAAGGGATATAGCACATCTGAAGAGCCAAAATTTGACAAAAATGCTATTTAAATTTATCCATTATATTTCCGTGATTTTTCATTTCCAACAATTTGCAATTGATCCTGGCTTGTTATACCAACTTCAATAAATATTATTTCTTTTCTTTTTTTATCGTGAATAACAATATCAGGCCTATTAGCTGATTGTTTTGTAGATATTGCAACTGTTGTATCCACTCTTACTTCAACGTCTATATTTGCATTAATTTCTTGTATTGAGTGATTTCTTAAACGTTTACTTCTTTTTAAACCTTATTTATTGCAGACTCTCAAAATAATAACAATAAATAAAGAAAAACATATATAAAAAAATTCATAAAATTGCTGACATTAGGGCTGAATTCAGCTAAATTCTGCCCTAGAAAGCCATGGATTTACGAAATATAGATTTGTGTTCATACGATAGAACATAAAACTGACGGATTTTACACTGTACTGATATTTTGTTTTAAAAAGTTAATTAAAGAAGGAAACGTAAAATAAACTTTCTATTCGATTTGGGGGCCCCTTCTGATGTGGGGGCCCGGGGCAACTGCCCCGTATTCCCCTGCCTTAGTCAGGCTCTGCCTTCTGAATGAAAACGCATTTTAAAAATATAAATCCTCAGTTTTCATCAAAAGATTATGTTCTACATTACAAGGATTATGTGTTGAATTTAAGTGCGAGATCAAGCTATTTTCTTTCAGCATGTTTATGAGAAACGAAGGGAGAATCCCTTGTCGAAAATTATTCCGCGGCTATTGTCATAGTTGATCATAATTTTATTCAGTTATTAGCATCTTAAGTGAATGCATCAATAATTAATATATATATATATATATATATATATATATAATATTACTAAAAATGACAAAATAATATGATCAATTTACTTTTATAATTGAATGATAAATTACCTAAATTGATTTTAATACTTTTAGTCTGATATAAGAAAATTAAATTAGAGAGTAAGTTCAGATACAGATATAGAACTATTTAAACAAATGTAGAACTATCAAACTACATTAAATTATATTGCTAGAAGTAAAAGAGGAAAAGAATTAGACAAAAAAAAACTTCTCATCAAGAATCATAAAAAAAATATTCAAGAATAAAGCACGGTAGAAAAAACGTGCGGAAATAAAAAAAAATTGTTTTAAAAGGATATGTTCTCAAGATAAAATAAAAACACAAAACAAATCACCCATAAAAGAAAGATCCAAATAAGCTATAGGATTGAAAATTTAGCAAAATATTAAAAAGAAATTCTTTTAGCTATATTAAATGAAATTCAGATTTTCTTTATACATTAATAATTGATATATTTTTTTGATTAAGAGACTATTACTCTTCATATAGATGTATTAGAATTTTTTAAATACAATGAAAAAGCCAATTGTTAACAAATTATTAGGATTGCAGGGATTTCAGATGTCTAAAAATTTTTTTTGTGAAAAGCTGGTTTTTATTTTTTTTTGGCATTTCATGCTGTAATAACTACCACTTTTGAGCAAATAATTTTAACAAAACAAAAGAAATTCTGATGTATTTTAAGTATTTAGTACAGAATTAAAAATTATCTATATATATAAAACAGTTCCGTAACTGACTCACTGACTCACTGACATACAACGCACAGACCAAATCGCTGGACCTAAAGGACTGAAATTTTGCATGGCGATTCTTCTTATGGTGTATGGGTGCACTAAGAAAGATTTAAAAAAAATTCTTCTTAAATTTTTTTAAATTAACTTTTTAAGCTGTTTTTGTAACTTTTTTTAAGTTTGCATTTAAAATAATAATTTGAGGGTTGTAAAATTTATATCACAAGAAAGATCATAAAAATTCCTTTAAAATGAAATCTTTTTGGAATCTTTACCTCGATTTTCTGATTTTTGGTGAATTTTTAAAATTTAATTTTTAGAATTTAATTTATTAAATGCTGATCACTTGATTTCTTTTTCTGGTACTTTAAATTAATTTATCGTCACGTGCATAGCAACTAAATAGACAAAAAAATATTTTTTTTTCTTTTTAATGCAGCAGACGATTGGATTATATCAAAAATAAATAAATAAATATCCCTTACAGTTTATATATATATATATATATCATCTGTTGTATACATTGATAGTCGTATTTATTATAAACGATATTTAATTATTTTGGCAATAATTGCATACATTGACCGTTGTATTTAATTTGAATGTACTCCGTAGCGAAGTGTGGGTTTTCAGCTAGTATATATATATATACACACACACACATACACACACACACACACATATATATATATGTATATATAATTTATTTTTTTAACACACATATACATATACATACAAATATATAAGTATGTAAAATAACTTATTTTCTGTAATTCTAGTTTCATATCTAGTTTCATATCTATGTTTGTAAATAGATAGGGTTATAAAGATAGAAAGAGATAAAGTTAATAGTGATTTTAATCTAATATCATTTGTTGTGAATGACTTAATTCTTTACGACAACTTTTTTTTTTAAAGCAAACAAAAACTTTTAAAAACTGGCGGTATTTGAGAACAATTTTGCGGTTCAGGAGAAAAAATAAACCATAATTTAAATCCTGGAGAGTGAATATAAAATATTCCTTTCATTTTTAACGGCAAACGCACTGTTCTATTAAAGATTAAAGCATTAGAAGAGTACCCTTACCTGTGCAGAAAGACAATACGTGATACGAAATGACTGTGCATTGTATAGCTACTATCGTATTTAAAGGTGGCCGCAAAGATGACACACCACGTGACATCGGTGAGAAAATTTTCACAGCGGTAACTGTATGTTCATAAAAAACCCAAAAATGGACACATGGCGTAACGGTTACGCTATTTCAGATTCACCTTTTGCAATCCAGTCCAATTAAATTGCAGGGCACTTCATTGACGGCCATTTTTGGCCACTTTTGAACATATCCGTAGATAAATTTCTAAAAGCTTTTAAATCCTTTTCAGTGTTTTATTAATGAGGCTTTATTCTAAGCTTTTAATCAAAGTTTTAAAAAATGTTTTAATATGAACTTCAAGTATTTCAACCCAAATGACTCATTTTAGACGTTAAAAAGTTGAGAATATGCTTTTAAAAATAAAAAGTCATCATGCATTGGACCTTTCCAGTTCTTACGAATTTTGTGGCACCTAACAGTGGAAAGTTTCTCTTAAAATAATTAATCTAATACAAATACGTTTAGGTAACAGTATATCAACGAACTTGTAGTTCGATGTAGAGACTATGGGAATTCATGAGGTATATATAATTTACAGAATCTCCTGAAGCTTATTAAAAGATTTTTTAAAAGATAAAATTATATAATGAAAGGAATTCACTAAAACTCTCATAAACTAACGTAAAGTAGTTTAAAAAGATTTGAATAAAAAGGGATGAGTTTTTTCTTACATGAAATCACCAAAAAGCTCTGTTATTCGGCTTTAAAACAGTTTAAAAGCATTTTGTAACAAAGTTTGAAACATTTTGCAACATTTGTATTTTTTTGACCAAACATGGCTTCAGAGAGAGACTTTGAGAGATTCCATATTAAGTTTCTAATCATCAACACATTTTCTATTTAACCGAATGTTTTTTAAAAAAGTTAGGTCAGTGTCATAATTAATACAGAGGGTTAAAATTTGCTTTTTATTAGAGAATAAATACTGAGGAAAAATAAGTAATTTAGAATTTCATTAACTTAAAATATGTGGAATAATATTTATATTTTGCATTCTGCCTCAGCGGTAGATTTCAGTTCAGGAAGGAGAATTTTATTAGGCATTATAATTTTAAGTAATTTCTTTATACACTTATAAAAGATTTAAAATATCTCAGGATGGGTAATGTTTCATTATCTAAATAATTAGAGTAGGGAATGTTCATTGAAGAAGTAAGAAAAATTCCTCGTACGGAGACGATGAGTTTTAACTGTTTGATCCTGCCCTGGAGGAAAACCAAATTTATATAAAGTGAATAGGGGCAAGTGCGGACCAAACCTTGCAAAGTTTCAATTTGAATAACTGTATAAAATTGGTTTCATCAGCTAGAAATATGAAAGATTTTGCAGATTAGACACGAAACATTTTGTTTCAAAAAACGCAGTTAAAAGCTTTTAATTCAACAACTTCAAATTTTATAGAACCGAAAATATTTTTAAGATCCAAGGCACGGCAAGTGCACATTCGGCATTTATTTATCTCCTGTTTTTCTCTGCAATGACGTTGGGACACGTGAAAATAACCTGTTTCTTGATGATGATATATATATATATATATATATATATATATATATATATATATATATATATATATATATATATATATATATATATATATATATATATATATGCTCTTTGAAATTCTTGAATTATACGAAGATTCAATGAGGTATGCATTTTTTCCCGATTCGGGTCCAGGAAAGTGAAGCAAAAGGGAAAAAAACATAAACTATATAACATTAGACAAACATATTTTTTTCACTGAAATTTATTTGAATGATAAAAGTAGCAAAGAACAGTTTTATATGTAGTATGAATAGTCTAGAAATCATGAAAAAAAATTTTCATAAAAATTAAAGGGAAATATTGCGCTTAATATTATTGCAAGTTGTAACCCAAGAATTCTTCTTAAAGCACAGATTCTCCTGACGGCCGAATATCTAGGGCGTTGGCCTTCGGTATCAGAGTCTGTGGGTTGGAGTCCCACTCTTGGTATGGCCGTTTGTAGCCGTTCGGAATCGGCTTTAAGTAGTAGGACCCGATGTAATTAGCCCCCATGTAGCAAAAAATTGACAGTAGCGCTCCAAACCAAACCTGTTCTTCAAAATGTTAAAGGAGGAAGATTACAAACCATACCACTCCTGTCAACTCACCTGATGTCGTCTTAGTGTGGGATGTTAAAAGTTGTTAAGCCGTTAGTAGTTGAACTCATCTTCGTGTATTTCATGAGGGGCTCCTCAGTTTCATAACATATGACCTCACTATTGAAGTGCTTGACACTTTTTATCCCACAAATTAGACTAGGGCACAGTCCAGGCAGCCAGGTTCTCAGTGGTTTTAAACTGAAATGCGTCCTCTTCATGAATCACTGATATCTGTTTCCATGAATGAATCCCAATTTTCAGTTTCATTATCGGGATCTCTTAGATAGAAAAGCTCGTCATAAAATTCTAAGGAACTCCCACTCTACTCTGTTTTATTTTTCTCAATTGTTTAAGCTTATGAAACTTTGTTCTTCTTTGGTCCATTAATATGTGATAATAATGACCCACGTGTATTACCATTAGTTGTTGTTGTTGTTTCTAACGCGACAGGCACTTTGTTTATTAAAACATTCAACCTATCCACAACGTATATTTGTTGGGAATTTGTTGTTTCTTTAGTATGGGAGCACTATATAGGGTTATTGCCAATAGTAAATTGAAGTAATTAAGGAACAAACAAAGACCATAAATAATAATAACTTAAATCAAGGAGGAAGTGCGTACTAATTCGCACTTGCCTAACTAACAACACCTGCATTTACCCTGACATGGAACTTTTCTGGGGCCAGTGTAGACGAGGGATTACCGATTAAAAATTAAGAAGTAGAAGAAAAGACTGATAACACAATTAAACAACAGTATAAAAAGTGTGAAAACCGTTTTGAAATAGCTGCAAGTAAGTTGAAAAAAATATATATACAGGGTGTTCCAAAATTCAGAGGGGTGATAGTAGGCATCAAGACGAGCAATAATCACATAGGAATGGAATGTATAACCGGAAACACAAACCTGACGCTGGAGGTCTCTGTTTACTTAATCGGACCGTACCTCTTTCCAACCCCACTAGATGGCTGGAAATATCGCATTTTTCTGGATGAGGTAGAAAACTCAAAAGCAAAACAGAATTTCACAGGAATGTATGACCGGAAACGCAAACCTAATCAGCTAGAGGATAAACAAAGATGCATAAATGAAAAGAACATTTCGAGTTTTCTACCTCCTTCAGAAAAATGCGATATTTCCGGCCATCTAGTGGGATTGGTAAGAGGTACGGTCCGATTAAGTAAACAGCACCCTCCAGCGTCAGGTTTGTGTGTCCGTTTGTACATTCCTATGTGATTATTGCTCGCCTTGACGCCTACTGTCAACCCTCGGTCGAATTTTGGAACACCCTGTGTATATATATATATATATATATATATATATATATATATATATATATATATATATATATATATATATATATATATATATATATATATATATATATATATATATATATATATATATATATATATATATATATGTGATGTCCGGAATGGACATCTCGTGAAAATACTGCAATCGAGGCCGGAAAATAATACAGTCAGCTTCAGGAACAATCGAATTTATTTACGAGTAAAGCAACACATCCATCGCACTTCGAGTCAGTCTAGCGTCTACCGCAAAAAGCGCCAAAATAGAATTAGCTCAGAGAGGTTGCCAGAATTGGCGGAGGAAGTTAGTGTGTGGAAAGGCGAGGCGTTTTCGCCAATGAGTGGGAAAAGGGGTTACCAGAACAGAGAGAAAGATCAGAATGGGCGATTATAGGTTGTTAATAATACTATAATATATATATATATATATATATATATATATATATATATATATATATATATATATATATATATATATATATATATATATATATATATATATATATATATATATATATATGTGTGTGTGTGTCTGTGTGTGTGTGTGTGTGTGTACACATTTATCCTTTTTGCAGAGCACTAATATTAGTGTTTATGTAATTCAGCAAAATCTTCAAATTAACAATAAAAAAAGGCATGCGGTTTTTAGCATCCGCGGAATATCGGTTAAGAACTACTGGCCTAGAGGTACGAAAGTAAAACACCTTTCGGAAACTGTGCTACAGATGCTTTCACCCCGATTACCACCCCCAACGTCTTTCGTGCAGCGCAAGAATCTCCATCCCAGAGCCTTAAACTCCCGGAAGTTCTTGAAGCTATTTAAGCTGATTAATCGATCTGACAGTAATTAAAACTCAAGGTGAAATCTGAGGTGCGAGTAACGGACTGGCAAGAGCTGGTGGAACCATCCTCAAGGAAAAACGGAGCTCTTCGAGATCACTCTTCTAAAAATGTCCCTTTCTTTTTTCCTTCTCAGCCCTGACTCTGACTCTTCCCACGTTCATACACCAAAGATTTTTTCGATGGGTGGTCACGGACACAATAAAGAATGGCACGTGCCCTTGAAACGTCACGGAGAATCATCTCTATTAAGGAAGCCGTCGAGGTGATTTAAAAGTTATTGCAAATTGCGAGTAAAATAAACTTTTACGAAATTCGGATTTTTTTTCTCCCAGCTTTAATATGTCGTTTAAGGATTCTCCTGCCAGCTATTTACTTTGAAGTACATGCTCAGAACAATATATTTTACCAATGTGTGGGTTTCGAACCCAGAGGCAGTCCATTTACATTAATCCTACGATTCTAAAAACTAAAATTTAGCAATTTTGTTATATAAATTTCAAATTAATGCTTTTCGAGGCAAATAAATTGAAATTGAAAATGTTTATGAAATTAAAAAGTTAAAAGCCTTGGTATAAAATGGTGAACAAACAATGCACATGCATATCTATACTGAAAACTCAAGGTACAGTAAATATCAAGTAAATAAATTGATAATTGTATTACAAAAAGTATGTTACATTGATTCATTCCTCCAATTTATTATATTTTATATATTTAAATACATATCACATGCATTTAATATGTCTTTTATTAACTTTCTACGGTTTTTCGATATATATGCTGTTATAGTTATCTGCATGCTCACGCAACAGCGAAAACCTCTCATGAATTGATTGAGTTAATGTATGTTGTTTGGTCCCATATTAGCTAGAGATAAAACAAGTCTCTTTAAGAACCAAAACTGTTCTACCTGTTAGGGTTTGTAGACTACACTCTTTTAGTATGACTGAGCAAAAAAGCCACCCTCCACACACATTCACACCTTCAGCCAAACGATTTCTGAGTGGTTAAGGTATTCGGTCCAGAGCCGGGTTCGAATTCCACTGTTGGTAGGGATGTTTATAGCCACTCAGAAACGGCTTTAAAGTGTAGGTCCCCGTCTAATTACACTGATATGCATTTTTTCAACTTTTTTCTGCTGTTTTGAAATGAATATGTGTATATGAATGAATTTTTTGCGCAGATTCCGAAAATGACCTTCAAAATTCCGTATCACGTCAAGTTTTGTCATAAATGATGGAAATGTGAAAATTTTTAAAAAAGTTATTTTTTAATGACATTGCTATATGGCAGCGTTTGTAACGTGTGAAAATGCGCTATGGAGGGGCGGAATGATTGCTTAAGGAACAGATAAACATCAATACATATTCAAAAGCAAACATTCCTAACATTGACTGGGCTCCCCTTCAAACTTCCTTTTTTTGCATTGTCTTCGGTGGGCGTCTGTACAGTCTCTGTTCAACATCCAACAATAGTCGGCCATCATATGTACAGTCAACTTCCCTTGGTATATCTTTTCCATCACTTTAATATCCTGATGAAAGCGCTCGCTATGTTCTTCTGAAAAATCCCTAAGATTGTTAGGAAAGTAATTGAGATGAGCATGAAGAAAGTGAACTTTGACGCTCATTTTGCAACCAAGAAGTTTATAAGATTCCAGCAGCTCCTCAACTAAAGTAGTGTAATTTGGAGCCTTCGTGTTCCCCAAAAAGTTGTGTACCACATTTCTGAATGCAGTCCATGCTCGCAATTCGTACTCACACATGGTTTTCTTGAATTTGTTGTCTGCCATTAATTTTCGTATTTGAGGGCCTACAAAAATGCCAGCTTTAATTTTTTCAGTCGTGATTGATGCAAACTTACCACACAGATACTGAAAGCATTTACTGTCCCTGCTTAAAGCTGTCACGAATTGCTTCATTAAGCCAAGTTTGATGTGTAAAGGTGGCAATAGTATTTTCGAGGTATCAACCAGTGGAACTGAAACAATGTTTTTTTTCGCCAGGTGTGAATGTACTTGTGACTGGCCACTGCTGCCGAACCCAATGTTCCGTCCTTGCTCTGGAGTCCCATTCACACAAAAAGCAAGGAAATTTTGTGTAGCCTCCTTGCTGGCCGAGCAATATTCCAATCACCTTGAAATCCCCGAACAAAGACCATTTATGAAATTTGCACTGCACACTTTCCAGCAGTAATTTAAGGTTCTCGTATGTCTCTTTCAAAGTCACAGAATGTGCTACTGGAATGGATGGATGGATGTTAGTATTGTGTAATAAAACACATTTTAAACTGGATTTGCTGGCCTCTATGAAAAACCTCCACTGTCCTGGATTGTAATTGATGCTGAAGCATTTCATGACTGCCGGAATGTCTCGACAATATACGAAACCACCTTCCTCAGCAAAAAAACTGAACCAATTCTGCTTCTCGGTGTCTGTACCAGGAGAATCTCGTATTAGGGCACAGTAAATTCTTTTCATGAAGTCTTGATCCTAAAATCTCTGCTGCGTCTTTAGGTAAATTCAGATCGCGAACCAAATCATTCAGTTCATGCTGTGTAAATGGCACTGGGGTTTCATCCTCCATGATCTCCGGTTTGTACATCTCCTCACTTGTAACATCGTCTGAATCGGTGTCTGTTGGGGGCTTGATATTGGACGGGGATGGCACAGGGACGGATTCACTATGGGGCACTGGTCTTATGGCAGATGGGATATTGGGATACACTATGTTATGCTTACTGGTTCTGGCTCCCGATTTTCACTGTGCAGAAGTAGCAGTCGTCACTATGATTTTTTAGTGTACCACTTACCACGTATACACTATAACAGTGTACCACGATCTGCCTCGAATGGCGCCACATGTGACCAATAGCAAGAAGGGAGCGCTGGCGTGAGGTATGAGTCATACTGCCGTGCGAGGATAAATTCTCTCATGTTTCGCCTTTGTGAGTGGCGCAAATCGTGACGTAATACAGATGAAACCGTTGCATTTCCATTATCAGCTAGATATTGATGTTTATCTATTCCTTAAACAATCATTCCGCCCCCCCCCCCAGAGAACATTTTCACGCGTTACGAACGTTGCCCTATAACGATGTCATTACAAAATACCTTTTTTTAAATTTTCACATTTCCGTCATTTGTGAAAAAACGTGACTTGATACGGAATTTTGAAGGTCGTTTTCGGAATTTGCACAAAAAATCCATTCAGATACACATATTCATTTCAAAACAACAAAACCTTGCATATTAGTGTTATCATTTGCATAGCAAAAGTTGACAGCAACGCTCTAAACCAACCATCCAACTAAATTCCTTCAAGCAACAAGCTGTAGTATACTCTTTGAAATAATCTATATAACTGAACCCACGGTGTACTGGAAAGACCTGGTCAACGGTTTTCTTTAAGAAGTACTGATTAAAAATATTTCTATAAAAAAATTAGACTTAAAAATTAGACAAATATACTATTGTTTCTATACTAATAATTCACTCTGTATTAAAAACCATAATTTGTCGTATACTCTTAAAACAGATTTGGCATACTCTACACATGTTTCTCGCACATTCTGCTGGAAATACTATCGACCTCCTGTCTTTTTTGCTTGTACAAACAGGACGTCGTTTTTTGGTTGCATATTTTAGTACCTATTTTGTGATCTGCATAACTGTAATGAGTAAATTTTCATTCAATCCGTGATCTTCGATGCAATATCCCGTAACAACAACTGTCATAAGCCTAGATTCAATCAATATCAATATAAATTTTTTTTTTGAGGAATTGTTTGAGGAAGATTCGATCCTTTCAAGGCTTTTCTTTGGTTCAGTTTGTTGTCTTGTATTTTCAAAAGAAGTATTCTTCAGGAAAATTATCCTAAGTGTACCTGGACTGAATCAAGATTGTGTTCCGAGAACAACTGATAACTACTAAACAATTATCAGTATCGATCTTTATCATATAAAAATGTCCTTTTCCAAATTATGTTATGCATTTCATCATTTTTTGGTTCAATGGGAAAATCTCCATTATTTTACTCTGCTAAATATCATTTCTACACGTCTGATTTTTGGCGAATTACGCGTATAGTACGTTTGACGAATTACGCGTATAATTAAAAAATTAAGCATCACCTAACTACACAGTAATAGAATTTTAGTATTTTCTTTATTGTTTAAATGTTACCAAACAACAATGATTTGTGGTGTCTGAAGTGCTTAAAGAATCGTAGAGACCTTCAAATATAACTAAAATTAAATATTCCAACAGAGCTAGATAATTATATTAAGAATGTAGACAAAAAAAATAAACAGAAATCAAGCACTAAGGGCTCTACGCTCCATAAGGCAAGATTCTGTTGTAGTGACGGAACTAAGCCAGAAATCGAGGTAACCGACTGGACTCGTCATCAGGGAGCCTAACCAAATCAGTTACCTCAAGGGGAACTTTCTGAATAGGATGCAGGTATAACCAAAAGACATCCCAAGGCCCCGAGATCCCCATTGAAACAGATAGCCAAAACAAATGAAAAAATATGGACAACTTGCACTTAGGGCTCAACGCACCATATGTGCAAGTACACATACAATCCTAAAGAACACAAATGAAAAAACAGAAGTACAGAAAGACAGAAATGTAAAGATGCTCACAGACCTTCAGTTTTAGTTAAGATTTCGCGACAGTCGAGATTATAAAAAGTGCGCTCAGCAACTCAAACAGAATTTTCTTATTTTAATGAACGGAAAACAGAAAATCTCCGCTAAATATCGCCAAAAGGTCATTCAATATAAGGAGTTATTAAGCCATTTCTTAGTTCAGCTGAGATGGAAACTCGCAACAGCAAATCGTCAAGAAGGAAGAGCAAAAAAATTTAATGACCTTAACAACAACTATAACTAATAGTTGTTGTTGTTGTGTAACTTAAAAGGTGGCCAGTTCAGTCAAAATAAATGAAATAACCTCGAAGAAATTTAATTATATGTTACGGATAATAAAATAAATGTAATCACCAGAAAAATTTGAGGAAATATAAATTTGTTTAAACGATGCCTCATTTTCAGCCAAATTTATCTAAAATACATGTCATTTCACTCATATAAATTTCTTTAATCATTGATTTCAGCCAACATGAAGTACTCTATAATTTAAATACCAAAGAGAAATTGCAATTTAATTTAAAAATAAAAGGTTTAAATTTATACCCATGATTGTCAATTAGAAAATCACGAGATGAGTACTTAATATGATACAAAAGTAATATTACAGTAATTTAAGGCAGCTTTCTATATATTTTAAGCATTCACAATTAAACATTTATACATATTTTTATATACAGAGTGTCCCAAAACACCTTGGCACAATTTAAAAATTTATGCAAAAAAAAGTGTACCAGGTAAGAACTGGAAATTCACATATGTGTTACTGTATATATTAAAGTTTTCTTCTGCGTCAAAAAAGTTGAACAGGTGGCGCTAGTTGTTCCCTGAGAGATAAAGTTGTAAAATGGCTACTCCATCAGAGAGATCAATATGTGTTGGCTGGTATTTCAAAACGGAATCTGTTACGCAAGTGTAACGGAATTTCGAAAAGATCCTCTAAGTCGGAACAACATCTTAGCCTGGTATAAACAGATTCTGGGAACGGGAAATGTCCTTTATAGTCGGTTATATTGTTGAAGAACTCAAAAGACACGTAATTGCTGCGATTTCATGTATTACGGAATCCATTTTGAAAAGCACATAGGCTGAGATTGATTACCAATCAGACTGTGTCCGTGCCACAAAAGTTTCCCATATTGAAATTCATTGATTGTACTAAAAATAAGTAATATATATATATATATATATATATATATATATATATATATACAGTGGAATCTCGATCGATCGTTTCCGGATCCATCGTTTTTCCGTATGTATCATTCATTTTATGCAGTCCCAACGATCATATTGCTGTGCCAATCGGTCCCTTGAAAAACGATAGATCGGGATTCTACTGTATATATATATAAACATAAATATGTGCTTTTCTTTACAAAACTTAATCCTACAGTGCATGACTTTTGCTTCAGTTTTACTTAAAAAAATCATAAAAACGCAAGAAAAATATTTAAAATTCTGGTATTACATTTCACAAAAGGTACATATAATATATATATATATATATATATATATATATATATATATATATATATATATATATATATATACATATATATACATATATATAAATATATATATATATAAATATATATATATATATATATATATATATATATAAATATATATATATATATATATATATATATAAATATATATATATATAAATATATATATATATATATATATAAATATATATATATAAATATATATATATATATATATATATATATATATATATATATATATATATATATATATATATTTTTTTTTTCTGGCAGGTGCTCATTCGCTTTCACTCATAATGGTCAAAATGCTGTGCGAAGGTACATTTTAGAATTTTAGCTCGTTATGGTTGTCTGCATGCGCACCTTTTCCGTATTGGACTAGTTCCTTCTCCGAACTGTTTATTTGTCTGACAAAGGACTTTCTATGAGTTCAAGCCATCTGGACGCGTGCAATACACTAAAGAATTTTTATTGTGTTGTTCAGAGATACTGGAAAGCCAGACAGAAAATGACCTAACCAACACAGAGGTCGGTATTTGCAAAGAAAATAAAAGTCAGAAAGAAAAACTTTTCTGCAGCCAAATGGTGATGCTTTTCACTATAGGAATATGTTAAACAAATGTTTTAAGTACATATGTTTTAATTTTCAGTTACACTTCCCTGTTTTCTAGTGATGGATAGTAAAGAGAATAGTTCCAATCTTGTTAGGAAACATTTGAACGTTTTTTTTTTCAAACTTTGTTTTTCCTGTTTGGCATTGAAGTAGGATAAGATTAAAGATAGAATTTCAATCGTCTGGACACACCGGCTAATGACCACTTAAACGTGAAATGATAGATTCTTGCGAGATCAAATGAATTTATATAAGTAACAGTAAAGAAAAAACTCATTATCATTACCTATCATTACAGACACGGTTCTTATTTCAATGGTAAATTTATTATTTGTTGTCTTAAATGGCAAAATAAAATAGTTTGAAATTATAAGCTTTATTTTGAAAATTAATTTCCATATTGAGTGCAATTTTAAAGCTTGTTAATATTCCTAGATCTATTCAATACCTTATAATGTACTAACTGTATATCCGTACTTTGCTACGGAGTACATTTAAATTACAACGGTTTAAATTATGCAATTAATGCCAAATATATATATATATATATATATATATTATAATAAATACAACGATCAATGTATGCAATTAATGTAAAAAAAGAAAAAAATATTTATAAAAAAATCGTGACGGATATTTTCATAGACAAAATAATGAAGAAGAAAATATTCAAATTAAATCTGATAGAACATAGTAAACAATGCAGTACAGTTTGAGGAACATTTCATTTACTGTATCTTAATATTTTTTTGGATAATGCCCAATCATCTGCCGCATTAGCAAGAAGCATTTTTTTTTGTCTATTTCGTTGTTATGCACGTGACGCAAAATTAGTTTAAATTATCACAAAAAGAAAAGAAACCACGTGATCGGCATTTAATAAATTAAATTCTAAACATTAATTTTTAAAAATTCACCAAAAATCAGAAAATGGAGGTAAAGATTCAAAAAAGATTTCATTTTAAAGGCATTTTTATGATCTTTCTTGTGATTTAAATTTTATAATCCTCGGATTATTATTTTAAATGCAAACTTTAAAGAATGCTGCAAAAACAGCTTAAAAATTTAATTTAAAAAATCTAAGAAGAATTTTTTAAAAATCTCTTACTCTTTAAGAAGAATCGCCATGCAAAATTTCAACCCTTTAGGTCCAGCTGTTTGGTCTGTGTGTTATATGTCAGCCAGTCAGTTACGGAACTGTTTTATATGTACACGAGCTGAAAACCCGCGCTTCGCTACGGAGTACATTCAAATTAAATACAACGGTCAACGTATGCAATTTATGCCAAAAAATAAATATATATATTTATAATAAATGCGATGATCAATGTATACAATTGATGTAAAATATATATCTATCTATATATATATACTAGCGGCCCGTCCCGACTTTGTCCGGGTTGAACAGAATATTATACCAATAAATTTGCAGTTGATAGCCAGTAAATTTTAAATCGTTTTTTACCTTAATAATAACCAAAATAATACATTAAATTAATTTTATGTTAGTTAATAATTAAAATAAATTTTTTAAAAGTAAAAGGCGTGCCGGAGAACGGCTAGGTTCGAACCGCTAGCGTCAGAACAGAAGCCCACCGCGATAGCACCACGATAAGGATCGTTGAAATCTTCGGAACAAAAAGCGGTAGAAGACAGTAGCGGAAACAATGGAGATTGTTAGGATTAAGCTCCTAACTTTATTTCTACTGATCAGATATACATAATATATAGCCTATGTCCATCTGGAAAAATCTACCTTTCAAACAGTGAAAGAATTTTTCAAATAGGTACAGTGGTTCTGAAGATTACCCTCTACGTACAAAATCCCCTCTCTCTTTATATATTAGTATAGATAGCACCACGCTAAGGATCGTTGAAGACTTCGCCACAAAAAGCGGTAGAGGACAGTAGCGGAATCAATGGAGATTGTTAGGATTAAGCTCCTAACTTTATTTCTACTGATCAGATATACATAATATATAGCCTATGTCCATCTGGAATAATGTACCTTTCAAACAGTGAAAGAATTTTTCAAATAGGTACAGTGGTTCTGAAGATTACCCTCTACGTACAAAATCCCCTCTCTCTTTATATATTAGTATAGATAGCACCACGCTAAGGATCGTTGAAGACTTCTCCACAAAAAGCGGTAGAGGACAGTAGCGGAATCAATGGAGATTGTTAGGATTAAGCTCCTAACTTTATTTCTACTGATCAGATATACATAATATATAGCCTATGTCCATCTGGAATAATGTACCTTTCAAACAGTGAAAGAATTTTTCAAATAGGTACAGTGGTTCTGAAGATTACCCTCTACGTACAAAATCCCCTCTCTCTTTATATATTAGTATAGATAGCACCACGCTAAGGATCGTTGAAGACTTCGCTACAAAAAGCGGTAGAGGACAGTAGTGGAATCAATGGAGATTGTTAGGATTAAGCTCCTAACTTTATTTCTACTGATCAGATATACATAATATATAGCCTATGTCCATCTGGAATAATGTACCTTTCAAACAGTGAAAGAATTTTTCAAATAGGTACAGTGGTTCTGAAGATTACCCTCTACGTACAAAATCCCCTCTTTCTTTATATATTAGTATAGATAGCACCACGCTAAGGATCGTTGAAGACTTCGCCACAAAAAGCGGTAGAGGACAGTAGCGGAATCAATGGAGATTGTTAGGATTAAGCTCCTAACTTTATTTCTACTGATCAGATATACATAATATATAGCCTATGTCCATCTGGAATAATGTACCTTTCAAACAGTGAAAGAATTTTTCAAATAGGTACAGTGGTTCTGAAGATTACCCTCTACGTACAAAATCCCCTCTCTCTTATATATTAGTATAGATAGCACCACGCTAAGGATCGTTGAAGACTTCGCTACAAAAAGCGGTAGAGGACAGTAGTGGAATCAATGGAGATTGTTAGGATTAAGCTCCTAACTTTATTTCTACTGATCAGATATACATAATATATAGCCTATGTCCATCTGGAATAATGTACCTTTCAAACAGTGAAAGAATTTTTCAAATAGGTACAGTGGTTCTGAAGATTACCCTCTACGTACAAAATCCCCTCTCTCTTTATATATTAGTATAGATAGCACCACGCTAAGGATCGTTGAAGACTTCGCCACAAAAAGCGGTAGAGGACAGTAGCGGAATCAATGGAGATTGTTAGGATTAAGCTCCTAACTTTATTTCTACTGATCAGATATACATAATATATAGCCTATGTCCATCTGGAATAATGTACCTTTCAAACAGTGAAAGAATTTTTCAAATAGGTACAGTGGTTCTGAAGATTACCCTCTACGTACAAAATCCCCTCTCTCTTTATATATTAGTATAGATAGCACCACGCTAAGGATCGTTGAAGACTTCGCTACAAAAAGCGGTAGAGGACAGTAGTGGAATCAATGGAGATTGTTAGGATTAAGCTCCTAACTTTATTTCTACTGATCAGATATACATAATATATAGCCTATGTCCATCTGGAATAATGTACCTTTCAAACAGTGAAAGAATTTTTCAAATAGGTACAGTGGTTCTGAAGATTACCCTCCACGTACAAAATCCCCTCTCTCTTTATATATTAGTATAGATAGCACCACGCTAAGGATCGTTGAAGACTTCGCCACAAAAAGCGGTAGAGGACAGTAGCGGAATCAATGGAGATTGTTAGGATTTAGCTCCTAACTTTATTTCTACTGATCAGATATACATAATATATAGCCTATGTCCATCTGGAATAATGTACCTTTCAAACAGTGAAAGAATTTTTCAAATAGGTACAGTGGTTCTGAAGATTACCCTCCACGTACAAAATCCCCTCTCTCTTTATATATTAGAATAGATAGCACCACGCTAAGGATCGTTGAAGACCTCGCCACAAAAAGCGGTAGGCGACAGTAGCGGAATCAATGGAGATCGTTAGGATTAAGCTCCTAACTTTATTTCTACTGATCAGATATACATAATATATAGCCTATGTCCATCTGGAATAATGTACCTTTCAAACAGGGAAAGAATTTTTCAAATAGGTACAGTGGTTCTGAAGATTACCCTCCACGTACAAAATCCCCTCTCTCTTTATATATTAGTATAGATAGCACCACGCTAAGGATCGTTGAAGACTTCGCCACAAAAAGCGGTAGAGGACCGTATAGCGGTAACAATGGAGATTGTTAGGATTAAGCCCCTAACTTTATTTCTACTGATCAGATATACATAATATATAGCCTATGTCCATCTGGAATAATGTACCTTTCAAACAGTGAAAGAATTTTTCAAATAAGTACAGTGGTTCTGAAGATTACCCTCTACGTACAAAATCCCCTCTCTCTTTATATATTAGTATAGATAGCACCACGCTAAGGATCGTTGAAGACTTCGCCACAAAAAGCGGTAGGCGACAGTAGCGGAATCAATGGAGATCGTTAGGATTAAGCTCCTAACTTTATTTCTACTGATCAGATATACATAATATATAGCCTATATCCATCTGGAATAATGTACCTTTCAAACAGGGAAAGAATTTTTCAAATAGGTACAGTGGTTCTGAAGATTACCCTCCACGTACAAAATCCCCTCTCTCTTTATATATTAGTATAGATAGCACCACGCTAAGGATCGTTGAAGACTTCGCCACAAAAAGCGGTAGAGGACCGTATAGCGGTAACAATGGAGATTGTTAGGATTAAGCCCCTAACTTTATTTCTACTGATCAGATATACATAATATATAGCCTATGTCCATCTGGAATAATGTACCTTTCAAACAGTGAAAGAATTTTTCAAATAAGTACAGTGGTTCTGAAGATTACCCTCTACGTACAAAATCCCCTCTCTCTTTATATATTAGTATAGATAGCACCACGCTAAGGATCGTTGAAGACTTCGCCACAAAAAGCGGTAGAGGACAGTAGCGGAATCAATGGAGATTGTTAGGATTAAGCTCCTAACTTTATTTCTACTGATCAGATATACATAATATATAGCCTATGTCCATCTCGAATAATGTACCTTTCAAACAGTGAAAGAATTTTTCAAATAGGTACAGTGGTTCTGAAGATTACCCTCCACGTACAAAATCCCCTCTCTCTTTATATATTAGAATAGATAGCACCACGCTAAGGATCGTTGAAGACCTCGCCACAAAAAGCGGTAGGCGACAGTAGCGGAATCAATGGAGATCGTTAGGATTAAGCTCCTAACTTTATTTCTACTGATCAGATATACATAATATATAGCCTATGTCCATCTGGAATAATGTACCTTTCAAACAGTGAAAGAATTTTTCAAATTGGTACAGTGGTTCAGAAGATTACCCTCCACGTACAAAATCCACTCTCTCTTTATATATTAGTATAGATAGCACCACGCTAAGGATCGTTGAAGACTTCGCCACAAAAAGCGGTAGGCGACAGTAGCGGAATCAATGGAGATCGTTAGGATTAAGCTCCTAACTTTATTTCTACTGATCAGATATACATAATATATAGCCTATGTCCATCTGGAATAATGTACCTTTCAAACAGTGAAAGAATTTTTCAAATAGGTACAGTGGTTCTGAAGATTACCCTCCACGTACAAAATCCCCTCTCTCTTTATATATTAGTATAGATAGCACCACGCTAAGGATCGTTGAAGACTTCGCCACAAAAAGCGGTAGAGGACAGTAGCGGTAACAATGGAGATTGTTAGGATTAATCCCCTAACTTTATTTCTACTGATCAGATATACATAATATATAGCCTATGTCCATCTGGAATAATGTACCTTTCAAACAGTGAAAGAATTTTTCAAATAGGTACAGTGGTTCTGAAGATTACCCTCCACGTACAAAATCCCCTCTCTATTTATATATTAGTATAGATAGCACCACGCTAAGGATCGTTGAAGACTTCGCCACAAAAAGCGGTAGGCGACAGTAGCGGAATCAATGAAGATCGTTAGGATTAAGCTCCTAACTTTATTTCTACTGATCAGATATACATAATATATAGCCTATGTCCATCTGGAATAATGTACCTTTCAAACAGTGAAAGAATTTTTCAAATAAGTACAGTGGTTCTCAAGATTACCCTCCACGTACAAAATCCCTCTCTCTTTATATATTAGTATAGATAGCACCACGCTAAGGATCGTTGAAGACTTCGCCACAAAAAGCGGTAGAGGACAGTAGCGGAATCAATGGAGATTGTTAGGATTTAGCTCCTAACTTTATTTCTACTGATCAGATATACATAATATATAGCCTATGTCCATCTGGAATAATGTACCTTTCAAACAGTGAAAGAATTTTTCAAATAGGTACAGTGGTTCTGAAGATTACCCTCTACGTACAAAATCCCCTCTCTCTTTATATATTAGTATAGATAGCACCACGCTAAGGATCGTTGAAGACTTCGCCACAAAAAGCGGTAGAGGACAGTAGCGGAATCAATGGAGATTGTTAGGATTAAGCTCCTAACTTTATTTCTACTGATCAGATATACATAATATATAGCCTATGTCCATCTGGAATAATGTACCTTTCAAACAGTGAAAGAATTTTTCAAATAGGTACAGTGGTTCTGAAGATTACCCTCCACGTACAAAATCCCCTCTGTCTTTATATATTAGAATAGATAGCACCACGCTAAGGATCGTTGAAGACCTCGCCACAAAAAGCGGTAGGCGACAGTAGCGGAATCAATGGAGATCGTTAGGATTAAGCTCCTAACTTTATTTCTACTGATCAGATATACATAATATATAGCCTATGTCCATCTGGAATAATGTACCTTTCAAACAGTGAAAGAATTTTTCAAATAGGTACAGGGGTTCTGAAGATTACCCTCCACGTACAAAATCCCCTCTCTCTTTATATAGTAGTATAGATAGCACCACGCTAAGGATCGTTGCAGACTTCGCCACAAAAAGCGGTAGGCGACAGTAGCGGAATCAATGGAGATCGTTAGGATTAAGCTCCTAACTTTATTTCTACTGATCAGATATACATAATATATAGCCTATGTCCATCTGGAATAATGTACCTTTCAAACAGTGAAAGAATTTTTCAAATAGGTACAGTGGTTCTGAAGATTACCCTCCACGTACAAAATCCCCTCTCTCTTTATATATTAGTATAGATAGCACCACGCTAAGGATCGTTGAAGACTTCGCCACAAAAAGCGGTAGGCGACAGTAGCGGAATCAATGGAGATCGTTAGGATTAAGCTCCTAACTTTATTTCTACTGATCAGATATACATAATATATAGCCTATGTCCATCTGGAATAATGTACCTTTCAAACAGGGAAAGAATTTTTCAAATAGGTACAGTGGTTCTGAAGATTACCCTCCACGTACAAAATCCCCTCTCTCTTTATATATTAGTATAGATAGCACCACGCTAAGGATCGTTGAAGACTTCGCCACAAAAAGCGGTAGAGGACCGTATAGCGGTAACAATGGAGATTGTTAGGATTAAGCCCCTAACTTTATTTCTACTGATCAGATATACATAATATATAGCCTATGTCCATCTGGAATAATGTACCTTTCAAACAGTGAAAGAATTTTTCAAATAAGTACAGTGGTTCTGAAGATTACCCTCTACGTACAAAATCCCCTCTCTCTTTATATATTAGTATAGATAGCACCACGCTAAGGATCGTTGAAGACTTCGCCACAAAAAGCGGTAGAGGACAGTAGCGGAATCAATGGAGATTGTTAGGATTAAGCTCCTAACTTTATTTCTACTGATCAGATATACATAATATATAGCCTATGTCCATCTCGAATAATGTACCTTTCAAACAGTGAAAGAATTTTTCAAATAGGTACAGTGGTTCTGAAGATTACCCTCCACGTACAAAATCCCCTCTCTCTTTATATATTAGAATAGATAGCACCACGCTAAGGATCGTTGAAGACTTCGCCACAAAAAGCGGTAGGCGACAGTAGCGGAATCAATGGAGATCGTTAGGATTAAGCTCCTAACTTTATTTCTACTGATCAGATATACATAATATATAGCCTATGTCCATCTGGAATAATGTACCTTTCAAACAGTGAAAGAATTTTTCAAATAGGTACAGTGGTTCTGAAGATTACCCTCCACGTACAAAATCCCCTCTCTCTTTATATAGTAGTATAGATAGCACCACGCTAAGGATCGTTGCAGACTTCGTCACAAAAAGCGGTAGGCGACAGTAGCGGAATCAATGGAGATCGTTAGGATTAAGCTCCTAACTTTATTTCTACTGATCAGATATACATAATATATAGCCTATGTCCATCTGGAATAATGTACCTTTCAAAAAGTGAAAGAATTTTTCAAATAGGTACAGTGGTTCTGAAGATTACCCTCCACGTACAAAATCCCCTCTCTCTTTATATATTAGTATAGATAGCACCACGCTAAGGATCGTTGAAGACTTCGCCACAAAAAGCGGTAGAGGACAGTAGCGGTAACAATGGAGATTGTTAGGATTAATCCCCTAACTTTGTTTCTACTGATCAGATATACATAATATATAGCCTATGTCCATCTGGAATAATGTACCTTTCAAACAGTGAAAGAATTTTTCAAATAGGTACAGTGGTTCTGAAGATTACCCTCCACGTACAAAATCCCCTCTCTATTTATATATTAGTATAGATAGCACCACGCTAAGGATCGTTGAAGACTTCGCCACAAAAAGCGGTAGGCGACAGTAGCGGAATCAATGAAGATCGTTAGGATTAAGCTCCTAACTTTATTTCTACTGATCAGATATACATAATATATAGCCTATGTCCATCTGGAATAATGTACCTTTCAAACAGTGAAAGAATTTTTCAAATAAGTACAGTGGTTCTCAAGATTACCCTCCACGTACAAAATCCCTCTCTCTTTATATATTAGTATAGATAGCACCACGCTAAGGACCGTTGAAGACTTCGCCACAAAAAGCGGTAGAGGACAGTAGCGGAATCAATGGAGATTGTTAGGATTTAGCTCCTAACTTTATTTCTACTGATCAGATATACATAATATATAGCCTATGTCCATCTGGAATAATGTACCTTTCAAACAGTGAAAGAATTTTTCAAATAGGTACAGTGGTTCTGAAGATTACCCTCTACGTACAAAATCCCCTCTCTCTTATATATTAGTATAGATAGCACCACGCTAAGGATCGTTGAAGACTTCGCCACAAAAAGCGGTAGAGGACAGTAGCGGAATCAATGGAGATTGTTAGGATTAAGCTCCTAACTTTATTTCTACTGATCAGATATACATAATATATAGCCTATGTCCATCTGGAATAATGTACCTTTCAAACAGTGAAAGAATTTTTCAAATAGGTACAGTGGTTCTGAAGATTACCCTCCACGTACAAAATCCCCTCTGTCTTTATATATTAGAATAGATAGCACCACGCTAAGGATCGTTGAAGACCTCGCCACAAAAAGCGGTAGGCGACAGTAGCGGAATCAATGGAGATCGTTAGGATTAAGCTCCTAACTTTATTTCTACTGATCAGATATACATAATATATAGCCTATATCCATCTGGAATAATGTACCTTTCAAACAGTGAAAGAATTTTTCAAATAGGTACAGGGGTTCTGAAGATTACCCTCCACGTACAAAATCCCCTCTCTCTTTATATAGTAGTATAGATAGCACCACGCTAAGGATCGTTGCAGACTTCGCCACAAAAAGCGGTAGGCGACAGTAGCGGAATCAATGGAGATCGTTAGGATTAAGCTCCTAACTTTATTTCTACTGATCAGATATACATAATATATAGCCTATGTCCATCTGGAATAATGTACCTTTCAAACAGTGAAAGAATTTTTCAAATAGGTACAGTGGTTCTGAAGATTACCCTCTACGTACAAAATCCCCTCTCTCTTTATATATTAGTATAGATAGCACCACGCTAAGGATCGTTGAAGACTTCGCTACAAAAAGCGGTAGAGGACAGTAGTGGAATCAATGGAGATTGTTAGGATTAAGCTCCTAACTTTATTTCTACTGATCAGATATACATAATATATAGCCTATGTCCATCTGGAATAATGTACCTTTCAAACAGTGAAAGAATTTTTCAAATAGGTACAGTGGTTCTGAAGATTACCCTCTACGTACAAAATCCCCTCTTTCTTTATATATTAGTATAGATAGCACCACGCTAAGGATCGTTGAAGACTTCGCCACAAAAAGCGGTAGAGGACAGTAGCGGAATCAATGGAGATTGTTAGGATTAAGCTCCTAACTTTATTTCTACTGATCAGATATACATAATATATAGCCTATGTCCATCTGGAATAATGTACCTTTCAAACAGTGAAAGAATTTTTCAAATAGGTACAGTGGTTCTGAAGATTACCCTCTACGTACAAAATCCCCTCTCTCTTTATATATTAGTATAGATAGCACCACGCTAAGGATCGTTGAAGACTTCGCTACAAAAAGCGGTAGAGGACAGTAGTGGAATCAATGGAGATTGTTAGGATTAAGCTCCTAACTTTATTTCTACTGATCAGATATACATAATATATAGCCTATGTCCATCTGGAATAATGTACCTTTCAAACAGTGAAAGAATTTTTCAAATAGGTACAGTGGTTCTGAAGATTACCCTCTACGTACAAAATCCCCTCTCTCTTTATATATTAGTATAGATAGCACCACGCTAAGGATCGTTGAAGACTTCGCCACAAAAAGCGGTAGAGGACAGTAGCGGAATCAATGGAGATTGTTAGGATTAAGCTCCTAACTTTATTTCTACTGATCAGATATACATAATATATAGCCTATGTCCATCTGGAATAATGTACCTTTCAAACAGTGAAAGAATTTTTCAAATAGGTACAGTGGTTCTGAAGATTACCCTCTACGTACAAAATCCCCTCTCTCTTTATATATTAGTATAGATAGCACCACGCTAAGGATCGTTGAAGACTTCGCTACAAAAAGCGGTAGAGGACAGTAGTGGAATCAATGGAGATTGTTAGGATTAAGCTCCTAACTTTATTTCTACTGATCAGATATACATAATATATAGCCTATGTCCATCTGGAATAATGTACCTTTCAAACAGTGAAAGAATTTTTCAAATAGGTACAGTGGTTCTGAAGATTACCCTCTACGTACAAAATCCCCTCTCTCTTTATATATTAGTATAGATAGCACCACGCTAAGGATCGTTGAAGACTTCGCCACAAAAAGCGGTAGAGGACAGTAGCGGAATCAATGGAGATTGTTAGGATTAAGCTCCTAACTTTATTTCTACTGATCAGATATACATAATATATAGCCTATGTCCATCTGGAATAATGTACCTTTCAAACAGTGAAAGAATTTTTCAAATAGGTACAGTGGTTCTGAAGATTACCCTCCACGTACAAAATCCCCTCTCTCTTTATATATTAGAATAGATAGCACCACGCTAAGGATCGTTGAAGACCTCGCCACAAAAAGCGGTAGGCGACAGTAGCGGAATCAATGGAGATCGTTAGGATTAAGCTCCTAACTTTATTTCTACTGATCAGATATACATAATATATAGCCTATGTCCATCTGGAATAATGTACCTTTCAAACAGGGAAAGAATTTTTCAAATAGGTACAGTGGTTCTGAAGATTACCCTCCACGTACAAAATCCCCTCTCTCTTTATATATTAGTATAGATAGCACCACGCTAAGGATCGTTGAAGACTTCGCCACAAAAAGCGGTAGAGGACCGTATAGCGGTAACAATGGAGATTGTTAGGATTAAGCCCCTAACTTTATTTCTACTGATCAGATATACATAATATATAGCCTATGTCCATCTGGAATAATGTACCTTTCAAACAGTGAAAGAATTTTTCAAATAAGTACAGTGGTTCTGAAGATTACCCTCTACGTACAAAATCCCCTCTCTCTTTATATATTAGTATAGATAGCACCACGCTAAGGATCGTTGAAGACTTCGCCACAAAAAGCGGTAGGCGACAGTAGCGGAATCAATGGAGATCGTTAGGATTAAGCTCCTAACTTTATTTCTACTGATCAGATATACATAATATATAGCCTATGTCCATCTGGAATAATGTACCTTTCAAACAGGGAAAGAATTTTTCAAATAGGTACAGTGGTTCTGAAGATTACCCTCCACGTACAAAATCCCCTCTCTCTTTATATATTAGTATAGATAGCACCACGCTAAGGATCGTTGAAGACTTCGCCACAAAAAGCGGTAGAGGACCGTATAGCGGTAACAATGGAGATTGTTAGGATTAAGCCCCTAACTTTATTTCTACTGATCAGATATACATAATATATAGCCTATGTCCATCTGGAATAATGTACCTTTCAAACAGTGAAAGAATTTTTCAAATAAGTACAGTGGTTCTGAAGATTACCCTCTACGTACAAAATCCCCTCTCTCTTTATATATTAGTATAGATAGCACCACGCTAAGGATCGTTGAAGACTTCGCCACAAAAAGCGGTAGAGGACAGTAGCGGAATCAATGGAGATTGTTAGGATTAAGCTCCTAACTTTATTTCTACTGATCAGATATACATAATATATAGCCTATGTCCATCTCGAATAATGTACCTTTCAAACAGTGAAAGAATTTTTCAAATAGGTACAGTGGTTCTGAAGATTACCCTCCACGTACAAAATCCCCTCTCTCTTTATATATTAGAATAGATAGCACCACGCTAAGGATCGTTGAAGACCTCGCCACAAAAAGCGGTAGGCGACAGTAGCGGAATCAATGGAGATCGTTAGGATTAAGCTCCTAACTTTATTTCTACTGATCAGATATACATAATATATAGCCTATGTCCATCTGGAATAATGTACCTTTCAAACAGTGAAAGAATTTTTCAAATTGGTACAGTGGTTCAGAAGATTACCCTCCACGTACAAAATCCACTCTCTCTTTATATATTAGTATAGATAGCACCACGCTAAGGATCGTTGAAGACTTCGCCACAAAAAGCGGTAGGCGACAGTAGCGGAATCAATGGAGATCGTTAGGATTAAGCTCCTAACTTTATTTCTACTGATCAGATATACATAATATATAGCCTATGTCCATCTGGAATAATGTACCTTTCAAACAGTGAAAGAATTTTTCAAATAGGTACAGTGGTTCTGAAGATTACCCTCCACGTACAAAATCCCCTCTCTCTTATATATTAGTATAGATAGCACCACGCTAAGGATCGTTGAAGACTTCGCCACAAAAAGCGGTAGAGGACAGTAGCGGTAACAATGGAGATTGTTAGGATTAATCCCCTAACTTTATTTCTACTGATCAGATATACATAATATATAGCCTATGTACTGATCAGATATACATAATATATAGCCTATGTCCATCTGGAATAATGTACCTTTCAAACAGTGAAAGAATTTTTCAAATAGGTACAGTGGTTCTGAAGATTACCCTCCACGTACAAAATCCCCTCTCTATTTATATATTAGTATAGATAGCACCACGCTAAGGATCGTTGAAGACTTCGCCACAAAAAGCGGTAGGCGACAGTAGCGGAATCAATGAAGATCGTTAGGATTAAGCTCCTAACTTTATTTCTACTGATCAGATATACATAATATATAGCCTATGTCCATCTGGAATAATGTACCTTTCAAACAGTGAAAGAATTTTTCAAATAAGTACAGTGGTTCTCAAGATTACCCTCCACGTACAAAATCCCTCTCTCTTTATATATTAGTATAGATAGCACCACGCTAAGGATCGTTGAAGACTTCGCCACAAAAAGCGGTAGAGGACAGTAGCGGAATCAATGGAGATTGTTAGGATTTAGCTCCTAACTTTATTTCTACTGATCAGATATACATAATATATAGCCTATGTCCATCTGGAATAATGTACCTTTCAAACAGTGAAAGAATTTTTCAAATAGGTACAGTGGTTCTGAAGATTACCCTCTACGTACAAAATCCCCTCTCTCTTTATATATTAGTATAGATAGCACCACGCTAAGGATCGTTGAAGACTTCGCCACAAAAAGCGGTAGAGGACAGTAGCGGAATCAATGGAGATTGTTAGGATTAAGCTCCTAACTTTATTTCTACTGATCAGATATACATAATATATAGCCTATGTCCATCTGGAATAATGTACCTTTCAAACAGTGAAAGAATTTTTCAAATAGGTACAGTGGTTCTGAAGATTACCCTCCACGTACAAAATCCCCTCTGTCTTTATATATTAGAATAGATAGCACCACGCTAAGGATCGTTGAAGACCTCGCCACAAAAAGCGGTAGGCGACAGTAGCGGAATCAATGGAGATCGTTAGGATTAAGCTCCTAACTTTATTTCTACTGATCAGATATACATAATATATAGCCTATATCCATCTGGAATAATGTACCTTTCAAACAGTGAAAGAATTTTTCAAATAGGTACAGTGGTTCTGAAGATTACCCTCCACGTACAAAATCCCCTCTCTCTTTATATAGTAGTATAGATAGCACCACGCTAAGGATCGTTGCAGACTTCGCCACAAAAAGCGGTAGACGACAGTAGCGGAATCAATGGAGATCGTTAGGATTAAGCTCCTAACTTTATTTCTACTGATCAGATATACATAATATATAGCCTATGTCCATCTGGAATAATGTACCTTTCAAACAGTGAAAGAATTTTTCAAATAGGTACAGTGGTTCTGAAGATTACCCTCCACGTACAAAATCCCCTCTCTCTTTATATATTAGTATAGATAGCACCACGCTAAGGATCGTTGAAGACTTCGCCACAAAAAGCGGTAGGCGACAGTAGCGGAATCAATGGAGATCGTTAGGATTAAGCTCCTAACTTTATTTCTACTGATCAGATATACATAATATATAGCCTATGTCCATCTGGAATAATGTACCTTTCAAACAGGGAAAGAATTTTTCAAATAGGTACAGTGGTTCTGAAGATTACCCTCCACGTACAAAATCCCCTCTCTCTTTATATATTAGTATAGATAGCACCACGCTAAGGATCGTTGAAGACTTCGCCACAAAAAGCGGTAGAGGACCGTATAGCGGTAACAATGGAGATTGTTAGGATTAAGCCCCTAACTTTATTTCTACTGATCAGATATACATAATATATAGCCTATGTCCATCTGGAATAATGTACCTTTCAAACAGTGAAAGAATTTTTCAAATAAGTACAGTGGTTCTGAAGATTACCCTCTACGTACAAAATCCCCTCTCTCTTTATATATTAGTATAGATAGCACCACGCTAAGGATCGTTGAAGACTTCGCCACAAAAAGCGGTAGAGGACAGTAGCGGAATCAATGGAGATTGTTAGGATTAAGCTCCTAACTTTATTTCTACTGATCAGATATACATAATATATAGCCTATGTCCATCTCGAATAATGTACCTTTCAAACAGTGAAAGAATTTTTCAAATAGGTACAGTGGTTCTGAAGATTACCCTCCACGTACAAAATCCCCTCTCTCTTTATATATTAGTATAGATAGCACCACGCTAAGGATCGTTGAAGACTTCGCCACAAAAAGCGGTAGGCGACAGTAGCGGAATCAATGGAGATCGTTAGGATTAAGCTCCTAACTTTATTTCTACTGATCAGATATACATAATATATAGCCTATGTCCATCTGGAATAATGTACCTTTCAAACAGTGAAAGAATTTTTCAAATAGGTACAGTGGTTCTGAAGATTACCCTCCACGTACAAAATCCCCTCTCTCTTTATATAGTAGTATAGATAGCACCACGCTAAGGATCGTTGCAGACTTCGTCACAAAAAGCGGTAGGCGACAGTAGCGGAATCAATGGAGATCGTTAGGATTAAGCTCCTAACTTTATTTCTACTGATCAGATATACATAATATATAGCCTATGTCCATCTGGAATAATGTACCTTTCAAAAAGTGAAAGAATTTTTCAAATAGGTACAGTGGTTCTGAAGATTACCCTCCACGTACAAAATCCCCTCTCTCTTTATATATTAGTATAGATAGCACCACGCTAAGGATCGTTGAAGACTTCGCCACAAAAAGCGGTAGAGGACAGTAGCGGTAACAATGGAGATTGTTAGGATTAATCCCCTAACTTTGTTTCTACTGATCAGATATACATAATATATAGCCTATGTCCATCTGGAATAATGTACCTTTCAAACAGTGAAAGAATTTTTCAAATAGGTACAGTGGTTCTGAAGATTACCCTCCACGTACAAAATCCCCTCTCTATTTATATATTAGTATAGATAGCACCACGCTAAGGATCGTTGAAGACTTCGCCACAAAAAGCGGTAGGCGACAGTAGCGGAATCAATGAAGATCGTTAGGATTAAGCTCCTAACTTTATTTCTACTGATCAGATATACATAATATATAGCCTATGTCCATCTGGAATAATGTACCTTTCAAACAGTGAAAGAATTTTTCAAATAAGTACAGTGGTTCTCAAGATTACCCTCCACGTACAAAATCCCTCTCTCTTTATATATTAGTATAGATAGCACCACGCTAAGGACCGTTGAAGACTTCGCCACAAAAAGCGGTAGAGGACAGTAGCGGAATCAATGGAGATTGTTAGGATTTAGCTCCTAACTTTATTTCTACTGATCAGATATACATAATATATAGCCTATGTCCATCTGGAATAATGTACCTTTCAAACAGTGAAAGAATTTTTCAAATAGGTACAGTGGTTCTGAAGATTACCCTCTACGTACAAAATCCCCTCTCTCTTTATATATTAGTATAGATAGCACCACGCTAAGGATCGTTGAAGACTTCGCCACAAAAAGCGGTAGAGGACAGTAGCGGAATCAATGGAGATTGTTAGGATTAAGCTCCTAACTTTATTTCTACTGATCAGATATACATAATATATAGCCTATGTCCATCTGGAATAATGTACCTTTCAAACAGTGAAAGAATTTTTCAAATAGGTACAGTGGTTCTGAAGATTACCCTCCACGTACAAAATCCCCTCTGTCTTTATATATTAGAATAGATAGCACCACGCTAAGGATCGTTGAAGACCTCGCCACAAAAAGCGGTAGAGGACAGTAGCGGAATCAATGGAGATTGTTAGGATTAAGCTCCTAACTTTATTTCTACTGATCAGATATACATAATATATAGCCTATATCCATCTGGAATAATGTACCTTTCAAACAGTGAAAGAATTTTTCAAATAGGTACAGGGGTTCTGAAGATTACCCTCCACGTACAAAATCCCCTCTCTCTTTATATAGTAGTATAGATAGCACCACGCTAAGGATCGTTGCAGACTTCGCCACAAAAAGCGGTAGGCGACAGTAGCGGAATCAATGGAGATCGTTAGGATTAAGCTCCTAACTTTATTTCTACTGATCAGATATACATAATATATAGCCTATGTCCATCTGGAATAATGTACCTTTCAAACAGTGAAAGAATTTTTCAAATAGGTACAGTGGTTCTGAAGATTACCCTCCACGTACAAAATCCACTCTCTCTTTATATATTAGTATAGATAGCACCACGCTAAGGATCGTTGAAGACTTCGCCACAAAAAGCGGTAGGCGACAGTAGCGGAATCAATGGAGATCGTTAGGATTAAGCTCCTAACTTTATTTCTACTGATCAGATATACATAATATATAGCCTATGTCCATCTGGAATAATGTACCTTTCAAACAGTGAAAGAATTTTTCAAATAGGTACAGTGGTTCTGAAGATTACCCTCCACGTACAAAATCCCCTCTCTCTTTATATATTAGTATAGATAGCACCACGCTAAGGATCGTTGAAGACTTCGCCACAAAAAGCGGTAGAGGACCGTATAGCGGTATCAATGGAGATTGTTAGGATTAAGCCCCTAACTTTATTTCTACTGATCAGATATACATAATATATAGCCTATGTCCATCTGGAATAATGTACCTTTCAAACAGTGAAAGAATTTTTCAAATAAGTACAGTGGTTCTGAAGATTACCCTCTACGTACAAAATCCCCTCTCTCTTTATATATTAGTATAGATAGCACCACGCTAAGGATCGTTGAAGACTTCGCCACAAAAAGCGGTAGAGGACAGTAGCGGAATCAATGGAGATTGTTAGGATTAAGCTCCTAACTTTATTTCTACTGATCAGATATACATAATATATAGCCTATGTCCATCTCGAATAATGTACCTTTCAAACAGTGAAAGAATTTTTCAAATAGGTACAGTGGTTCTGAAGATTACCCTCCACGTACAAAATCCCCTCTCTCTTTATATATTAGAATAGATAGCACCACGCTAAGGATCGTTGAAGACTTCGCCACAAAAAGCGGTAGGCGACAGTAGCGGAATCAATGGAGATCGTTAGGATTAAGCTCCTAACTTTATTTCTACTGATCAGATATACATAATATATAGCCTATGTCCATCTGGAATAATGTACCTTTCAAACAGTGAAAGAATTTTTCAAATAGGTACAGTGGTTCTGAAGATTACCCTCCACGTACAAAATCCCCTCTCTCTTTATATAGTAGTATAGATAGCACCACGCTAAGGATCGTTGCAGACTTCGTCACAAAAAGCGGTAGGCGACAGTAGCGGAATCAATGGAGATCGTTAGGATTAAGCTCCTAACTTTATTTCTACTGATCAGATATACATAATATATAGCCTATGTCCATCTGGAATAATGTACCTTTCAAACAGTGAAAGAATTTTTCAAATAGGTACAGTGGTTCTGAAGATTACCCTCCACGTACAAAATCCCCTCTCTCTTTATATATTAGTATAGATAGCACCACGCTAAGGATCGTTGAAGACTTCGCCACAAAAAGCGGTAGAGGACAGTAGCGGTAACAATGGAGATTGTTAGGATTAATCCCCTAACTTTGTTTCTACTGATCAGATATACATAATATATAGCCTATGTCCATCTGGAATAATGTACCTTTCAAACAGTGAAAGAATTTTTCAAATAGGTACAGTGGTTCTGAAGATTACCCTCCACGTACAAAATCCCCTCTCTATTTATATATTAGTATAGATAGCACCACGCTAAGGATCGTTGAAGACTTCGCCACAAAAAGCGGTAGAGGACAGTAGCGGAATCAATGGAGATTGTTAGGATTTAGCTCCTAACTTTATTTCTACTGATCAGATATACATAATATATAGCCTATGTCCATCTGGAATAATGTACCTTTCAAACAGTGAAAGAATTTTTCAAATAGGTACAGTGGTTCTGAAGATTACCCTCTACGTACAAAATCCCCTCTCTCTTTATATATTAGTATAGATAGCACCACGCTAAGGATCGTTGAAGACTTCGCCACAAAAAGCGGTAGAGGACAGTAGCGGAATCAATGGAGATTGTTAGGATTAAGCTCCTAACTTTATTTCTACTGATCAGATATACATAATATATAGCCTATGTCCATCTGGAATAATGTACCTTTCAAACAGTGAAAGAATTTTTCAAATAGGTACAGTGGTTCTGAAGATTACCCTCCACGTACAAAATCCCCTCAGTCTTTATATAGTAGAATAGATAGCACCACGCTAAGGATCGTTGAAGACCTCGCCACAAAAAGCGGTAGGCGACAGTAGCGGAATCAATGGAGATCGTTAGGATTAAGCTCCTAACTTTATTTCTACTGATCAGATATACATAATATATAGCCTATATCCATCTGGAATAATGTACCTTTCAAACAGTGAAAGAATTTTTCAAATAGGTACAGGGGTTCTGAAGATTACCCTCCACGTACAAAATCCCCTCTCTCTTTATATAGTAGTATAGATAGCACCACGCTAAGGATCGTTGCAGACTTCGCCACAAAAAGCGGTAGGCGACAGTAGCGGAATCAATGGAGATCGTTAGGATTAAGCTCCTAACTTTATTTCTACTGATCAGATATACATAATATATAGCCTATGTCCATCTGGAATAATGTACCTTTCAAACAGTGAAAGAATTTTTCAAATAGGTACAGTGGTTCTGAAGATTACCCTCCACGTACAAAATCCCCTCTCTCTTTATATATTAGTATAGATAGCACCACGCTAAGGATCGTTGAAGACTTCGCCACAAAAAGCGGTAGAGGACAGTAGCGGTAACAATGGAGATTGTTAGGATTAAGCCCCTAACTTTATTTCTACTGATCAGCTATACATAATATATAGCCTATGTCCATCTGGAATAATGTACCTTTCAAACAGGGAAAGAATTTTTCAAATAGGTACAGTGGTTCTGAAGATTACCCTCCACGTACAAAATCCCCTCTCTCTTTATATATTAGTATAGATAGCACCACGCTAAGGATCGTTGAAGACTTCGCCACAAAAAGCGGTAGAGGACAGTATAGCGGTAACAATGGAGATTGTTAGGATTAAGCCCCTAACTTTATTTCTACTGATCAGATATACATAATATATAGCCTATGTCCATCTGGAATAATGTACCTTTCAAACAGTGAAAGAATTTTTCAAATAAGTACAGTGGTTCTGAAGATTACCCTCCACGTACAAAATCCCCTCTCTCTTTATATAGTAGTATAGATAGCACCACGCTAAGGATCGTTGCAGACTTCGCCACAAAAAGCGGTAGGCGACAGTAGCGGAATCAATGGAGATCGTTAGGATTAAGCTCCTAACTTTATTTCTACTGATCAGATATACATAATATATAGCCTATGTCCATCTGGAATAATGTACCTTTCAAACAGTGAAAGAATTTTTCAAATAGGTACAGTGGTTCTGAAGATTACCCTCCACGTACAAAATCCCCTCTCTCTTTATATATTAGTATAGATAGCACCACGCTAAGGATCGTTGAAGACTTCGCCACAAAAAGCGGTAGAGGACAGTATAGCGGTAACAATGGAGATTGTTAGGATTAAGCCCCTAACTTTATTTCTACTGATCAGATATACATAATATATAGCCTATGTCCATCTGGAATAATGTACCTTTCAAACAGTGAAAGAATTTTTCAAATAAGTACAGTGGTTCTGAAGATTACCCTCCACGTACAAAATCCACTCTCTCTTTATATATTAGTATAGATAGCACCACGCTAAGGATCGTTGAAGACTTCGCCACAAAAAGCGGTAGGCGACAGTAGCGGAATCAATGGAGATCGTTAGGATTAAGCTCCTAACTTTATTTCTACTGATCAGATATACATAATATATAGCCTATATCCATGTGGAATAATGTACCTTTCAAACAGTGAAAGAATTTTTCAAATAGGTACAGTGGTTCTGAAGATTACCCTCCACGTACAAAATCCCCTCTCTCTTTATATATTAGTATAGATAGCACCACGCTAAGGATCGTTGAAGACTTCGCCACAAAAAGCGGTAGAGGACAGTATAGCGGTAACAATGGAGATTGTTAGGATTAAGCCCCTAACTTTATTTCTACTGATCAGATATACATATTATATAGCCTATGTCCATCTGGAATAATGTACCTTTCAAACAGTGAAAGAATTTTTCAAATAGGTACAGTGGTTCTGAAGATTACCCTCCACGTACAAAATCCCCTCTCTCTTTATATATTAGTATAGATTTATAAAAAAATCGTAAGGGATATGAATTTTTTTTGGATAATATCCAATCGTCTGCTGCATTAGAAAGAGAAAAAAATATTTTTTTTGGTCTATTTAGTTGTTACGCACGTTACGATAAATTTATTGAAAGTACCAGAAAAAGAAATCACGTGATCAGCATTTAATAAATTAAATTCTAAAAATTAATCTTTAAAAATTCATCAAAAATCAGGAAATGGAGGTAAAAATTCAAAAAAAGTTTCATTTTTAAGGAATTTTTATGATCTTTCTCGTGATATAAATTTTATAACCCTCAATGTATTATTTTAAATGCAAACGTAAAAAAAGTTTAAAAAACAGCTTAAAAATTTAATTTAAAAAAATCTAAGAAGAATTTTTGAAAAATCTTTCTTAGTGCACCCCTACACTATTAGAAGAATCGCCATGCAAAATTTCAGCCCTTTAGGTCCAGCGGTTTGGTCTGTGCGTTGTATGTCAGTCAGTCAGTCAGTGAATGAATGAGTCAGTTACGGAACTGTTTTATATATATAGATAGATAGGAGTCTACGGTTTATAATCAGACTTACTGGCTGTTTTAAAAATTGTATTTACTAACCTAATAATCCAAGAGAGAGAGAAAAAATTAATCGATGACTGAAAAGCTAATACAGGCAGGTGATTTTTTGCATACAATGCCGAAAATTATAAAAAACGCTGTAAATATAAGTGAAAAAAATGAAGAATGAACACTTCTCTAGAGTCAGTGGAACCTTCTTAATTCGAAAGATGTAAAAATAAAAATAAATTTTATTCATAAATAATTATAAAAAGATGCATAAAGAAAAGTTTCCAGTGTGTGTTTGAGAAAGAGAGAGCATTTTTTTACAGTATCAATTTATTTTCTTCCTTTATAAAATTAAGATTGCGCTACAAATGCCTTGAAATATCAAAGGCAACATTATTTACGAAGTTTGCATTATAGGATCTTTATAGGTCATCGTCTTAATCAAAAGTCAAAATAACGATGGCCTTATTCCTGGGAACTTGGCATTTTCCAAATCAAAAACTAACATCCTTTTGAACTATAAAATAAAATAAAATAAGAATTTGCTTTGACCATACGAACAATTATCTAACTTTTTAATTCAGAGTTGTATAAGGCCAGAAGAAAAGAATCAAATAAGCCTGAAAGAATTTCTCATTTTAAAAATTATCTGCATTTTAAAATTCTATTTTCCTATTGGAGCAGTATCTAAATGAGTTTACAGTCTTAGATTTCGAATTGGTTTCTCCCTTTCATTCAACCGAAAGGTTCCGACATGTTTGCTTAGTAATATACAGGGCAGTTCAGTCTTCATTTCAGAATGAATTCTCCAGTTATTAGTTTGTAAAGGTTACATAATTTAATGAATATCTTGACGCATTAACATCGTCTTCATTAGGTTCTTGCAGACTATGATAGTCAAAATGCTGTGCATAAAGTTTTATTCTTCCTTAGTAAATCTTTCAGAAAACCACTTTTATTTAGAAAAGTCGTATTCCGTAATAGTAAAATTTCCTATTTAATTAATGTTAATACAGTTTTCAATTTTTTTTCGTGTACATCAATAAATATCAAACCCAAAACTGAACATATCTCTTCTGTATGAAGTGCCTCACAAAATTCCAAGTTAGTGGATCAAATCTTTAAAAAAATATAATTATTCCTTCAAAAAATTGTCCTAGTTTCAGAATGCGTAGTGCTAAAACTATCTGTTTAATTGTTACTACTGATGTTTAGGGTATAATTCTAAGATATTAGAACTGAAGTCCATGTATAACTAATCAGGGTAATAGAGTCGAAATTTATTATTATTCATTTTTAACGTCCCAAATCATGGTTTTACTGCTTTTTCAAATCTCAGTATTGTACAGCTACTGAAAGAAAAAAAATAATAAGCCGTGATTTCATGGCTCTTAGTGATTTCGCCAAACATAATCATTTTGACAGCATAAAGCGTTACTTGTTCTGATAATTTAGAAGTGCAGTTTTATTTGCTTCGATTATTTTCTTTTAACTCTTAATTTTAGCTGAGTTTATTTTCTTTTTTGGGGTGTTTTGACAATAAAACTTGAACTTAAGTTTCTCAGCAATGGCACTATTTTCAGTAGTATTAAAGTCACTTATAAAAAAAAAGTGTGAACGTAGGAAAACGTAGGAAGTGTTTCTCTTCACGATTAAGTGATCCGACTTGATTATATATATTCAGCCGTACCCAGCGCTATTTTATATGTTTTTTTATATAGATTTATATTTATATCTTATATATAGATTTTTACTATACTTTTTGTATATTTCCTAGTAAATATATAAAAAACCCTATTTTTTATATTGTTTTTTTATACAGTTACTTGGAGACGTAAATGTCAAATTTTATAGCAAAAATGTTGCTTTAAGGGGACAGTGGGCTTTCCAAATTGTGAAATTTGTCCAAAAATTCGATCTTTTTATTTTATTGAATTGTGAAACTACGGGCGAGTAGGGATGTGCTGCAAAAAGAATTTTTAATTTCTGTGATTACTTTCCTAGTTATAGGCATTTGTATTTAATTTAGATATTATGTGGTTACTAATAGCAATAACTTTAAACGTGTTTTTCTCAAAATAAAAATTTTCATGTCATACGAATATTCAAACTGCTCCAGGCGCATTTCTAATTACCGTATTGCTTTGAAATTTAAGTTTTATATACTTAACTGTATATCAAATAAATATTATTGAAAATAATTATGCTTCGTAGCTCATAATGTCTAAATTTTGTACTTTAAATTATGATTTATAGGTATTTTGCGTAATAAAAAGGGTGCTTTCGCTATTATTAATTTTTTCTCTTTATATTTTTAATGAATGCTTAAAATAAGCAATAAGTTTCATTGTTAGTTCTATAAGGTATCCTTTAAATAAAAATTGCCATATGATATGCAAAACAAATGCGCATGGAACATTTTTAATTAGGCCAATTTTTGATATAATAATTCATAATTCATAAATTATTTGAGTTAATAATTCATAATTCATAAATTATTAATATTTCGTCATTAAATTTTAACCACTTTTACATATTTATGGTACTAATCACATATTCAAATTTCAAGCAAATCTATTCAAAACAAAAAAAGTTAAGTTTTAAGGTCCACTGTCCATTTAAAAGCAATGAAATTGGTCGATGGTTTGTCGAAAAGGATGAAAACTATGGTTAAAGTATGACTTGAATGAAAACTGGCATTTATTATATAACTATGAGTTCAAAATAAGTAATAATTCAATTCTGTCGTTACTTCCGCAGAATCATGCATAATTAAACACATAATTCAAAAGAAGAGTGAAGGTCCATCAACCGGTTTAAACCAGGTATAACTGGATGCGACCACGTTCTCGAAATCAAGGGTAATGTCAACCTAGCGGTTTTTATTAAAAAAGCATTTGCTGATCACGTTTTGTTTATTAAGATTAGGAGAATGATTTGTCCTCAAAATAATTTTAATTTCAAATTTTTGTTTATACCATTTTGATAACAAATGACGACACAAATGAAAAGAGTCATAAAAGCAATTGGGGATTGATACTCGAAAATATGAGGTGACACAAGCAACGATGGGTAAAAAGAAGGTACTCTTATAATTAGAGATATCTAGATTTCAATTATGCATAGACAGGGAAGAAGTGATATTGCATTTGACATTGTACCGTTAATTAAGTTTGAAACATGGGAGGATTATCGCATACAGACAGTTTTGCATACTTTTTTCCTAATCGGGACAGAATAAAGTAATTAAATTAATTTATTATTTATTAAGCAGATAAAAAGTCGAATTCAACACGATAGAAATGATTTGATTTCGCTTATTTACACTAGTTGCATTTTATTTTATAATACGTCGCTTTCAATATTTAACAAATTGTCGAAACACCCTTGAGTTATTTTGCTTAAAATTTAACTGTTCATTCATTTTTGCAAGTCCATTCTTTAAACCTAATAATCATTCAAATAAAAAAAAAAATTCCCTAAAAATCAATATTAACTACAACCCTTGCACTTCTCTTTCTCAACTGGACTATTTTAAAGATTTCTTTGGGGTTCGTAAAGTGAATCTTTCAGTGAATGACAGTAAATCTGCTCCATATATTCTTTCAGCTTGGAAAGTTCAAGAGTAAAAAAAATAAATTATCATCTTATTAATATATTCCTTTTATTTAATTGATCGCTTAACTACTTTATTCCTTGCCTCTTGTTTTTTTCTTTATAACAGGATTTCTTATTCCCCCCTCCATTTTAGTATTCCCACCCTTAATAGCTTTTCTGTAATGGCAACATTCTCATAGCGTTCCTTGAGAATGCAGTTGTTTGCATTTTGTCTGATTAACCCCCTTTTTGTACATGAAAGCTGATTATAACTATGAAGTTCGAATGGAGATAATATTATTTTATAGTTAATATAAATTATTTTTCATTTTTATTCTAAGTATATTAATTTTTGGCGCTTTTATTACCCGTGTAAACATTTACTGTTCGTGCTGGAAAACACACTATCGATAGAGGCAGAATAGTCCGGTAGATTGAACGCTTTCTTCACAACCCAGCTGATTAGGTATTAAAATGTTCCGATCCTTAAAATTGCTTGAAGAATTCAATCCGTTTATCTTCACTTAAAATAAATTATTTTCCGCGTTCCTCTTTACACATAAGACACAAACACCCCAGTAAAAGAAAGGCGTTGATAACAGCGGCTAAATTCCTTCCTCAGTCTTATGCTCAAATTGCCTCCCTACTCACGTATCCATGATGGATCAGCATCAGAGTATTTGTCCCCCATGGGTTTCACCCGGGTTCGATCCCAGCATCAACCCAGTTATTACTTTCTCGTTGAAATTTGTTCTTCTCTGTCTTTTTTTTTAAATGTAAATATTTTTCTTCAACTTTTTTTCTGTCCTTTTTAAGTTTACCAGTTAAATTTTTTTATGTTTCTGTCTATTCAACGTTCCCCGTTGCTTACTTTCTGAAAGTCTGCTTGACCCAAGAAGTGCAGTTCGACCCCATTTTCTTATGGTCTTATGGATAACTCCTTTTTCATCGAACAGACTCAATTATCTGCGTTCCGAACAACATATTCAAATGTTTCATCAATGTTTAACGTCTAGTAGTTACCCGCGACAGACGCCTTTAGCCAAGGCGTATGGTAAGGCCTTGTTCCCAAAGCTTCCGGACTGTAGCGTGGCTTCTCTTCCGTTGGAGCCGAGCTGGTTAAAATAACCTGCGATTGGTTTTGGGTATCACGTGGTCATTGCGTTGGACTCTGCGATTGGATAAAAATTTTATCGCTGACGCGCCTGAAGCCGTGTGAACAAGGCCTGTCTACCTGTAGAAGCATTAGCAAGAAGCATTTTGCCGTATTTACGTTGGCATGGTCGGAATTAACCAAACATTTAACTGCTGCATTTTATGACATATAGTGGCACCTCAATCTGATTTTATGAATTCTTTAAGAAGTTATTTCTCCTGTTGTTGATTTTTAATTCGAAAGTTTTGTGGTTTGATGACAACACGTTGCACGTTTCGTCCCGACCACCTATCGGAGACCCTGAAAATTCGATTGTGGGTAAAATAAAGTAAGAGGTTTGTCAGACATGATAGGCTGGTGTTCCATATACGTTGGACATTTAAGGTATATACTTTCGATAGGCTATTGGACCATTTCTCAGACTTTACTTGCAATGTAAAAGCATCATTTTAACGAAATCATCTAATTAGGGAATACTTTTATACGTTCTTACTACTTGTTAAACCGGAGTTCCACTATATAAGGTTCGAGATTTCAGCTCACTATATCTGATTGTTGAGTTCTATTAAATATCCATTTGGCTAAGGGTCAAGCCCTTGTTGGACGTCTTGAAATTCTAGCAGTTGAAGGAACAATGGATCGCTATCAAATATAAATTTATGGCGTGATGTGCTTCATATATTAAAAGTATATAAAGAAGTCACTGAAAAATAGTCCTTACATTATAAGAATAAATTTTATTTCAATAATGGCAACAACAACAACAACAACAAAAAGTCATACTCATCAATTTTACTGCATTTAAAAGTTAAAATGCAATGCTTTTACGAAAGACATGCCAGCAAAGATTGTAAAAAAAAATTAAAGTTTGCGAATTCTTATATTAAAAATTTGTTAGGAAATTCGTGTTCGACAATTTTTAAGCAGAGTATTACAAGCAGTGTCTTAGGCCTTTAAAGTGGTATTAAAGAATACGAATATGACAAGAGTTCAGTTTGATCCACAAATATTTATTCATTCTGATCGAACATTAAACTCAACTCAAACAGTATTTACATGTACATACAGCCTTTTTCTAGGAATTTCAACAACTTCATACGCTAAAAACTTACAACTCAAGCGAATGTTCATCTTTTCTACAACAGACAAGAAGAACCAGAAGGAGCAACGAATTCCAGGAGCTCCGTTCATGTACAGGGTGATTTTTTTAAAACTGACACTACTCAGAGCCATCTGTAGCGCTATCTATCAGCCGGAATTCCACCAAAATTGATAGAGGAGCTAAGGACGACATGGGAAAGAGTTTCCGTGAAAAAAAAAATTGTTCCGAAAGTCGCTGATAGGGGAAGATATGGCGCTTTTGTTGTCGGCGCACCCGATAATTTGTATAAAAGTCAAGTAAAATATCAAAATACAAATTCGCGACTATGTAGTCGACAGCAGCGCCAGTATTTCGAGCTATAAAGATAAGGGATATGAATACCGAAAAAGTTGTAAGCAGACAAATGAATAACAAAGAAATTTCACTGCAACACCACTTTATGCGGAAAGTTCACTTCTCCCACCTTCAATGTGACCACAGTCCTGGTGGACGACACATTGCTTCCTGAACACTACGTTCTCAACGGCCGAGCGTAACATGCCATCAGGAATGTT
Organism: Dolomedes plantarius; assembly: GCA_907164885.2. NCBI lineage: Eukaryota > Metazoa > Arthropoda > Arachnida > Araneae > Dolomedidae > Dolomedes > Dolomedes plantarius. Next base: position 41,308,372 of record OU015497.1, read on the forward strand.
CATCAAAGTCCGGGATATGTTGTCCTTTAGGGCTGCCAAGTTCGAGACTCCACCAAGTTACACCTTAGAATTGAAATAACCCCACAGAAAGATGTCACATGGGTTAGGTCCGGGAAGCGAGGTGGCCATGCCAGTGGAAAAAAAGCGACTGATGACACTTTCTTCTGTAAAGCGAAGACGCAACAGATTCCACACCGATATTTATAGCCCAAAATACTAGCGCTGTTGTCGACTACGTAGTCATGAATTTTCATTTTGATATTTTACTTGCCTTTTATGCAAATTCTCGTGTACGGGGACAACAACAGCGCTATATCGTCCCCTATCGGCGACTTTTTGAACTTTTTTTTTTTTTTTTTTTTTAAAGTCGTCACAGAAACTCTTTCCCATGTCGTCCTTAGTCCCTCTATCAATTTTGGTGGCATTCCGGCTGATAGATCACGTTACAGATGGCTCTGAGTAGTGTCAGTTTAAAAAAAATCACCCTGCATAAAAACATACTTAAGTATTATAGAAAGGTTACAGAAAATTTGCATGCAGTACACAGTTAAAAGAGGAGAATGCATTCCTGACCGAATCAGAAACTGAAAGATCGGTTCGGAACGATGCCGATTCCGAATGTACAACGTTACAACATTTTGGGGACAATTAATGTTGTAACCAGATTTCTAACAATCCGATATATTGAATTTAATGTTAATTGGAATCCCCCCATCGTCTGTTTATGTTACTAAAACTGAAACTGGATAAGGACTGTTTAAGGTGCGTTAGAACAAACTCTTGAGGTGACTAGATTAATTAGTATTTTAATATTCGAAAATACAGAAAAATAGTAAAAGTGTTAAAAGAATCAAAGATACGCTGAGTACTGTCATTAATTGCTCGTATCAAGTAACACCAAATCAAGTAACACCAAAATTCAATCATTGTATCAAGTAACACCAAAATTAATTTACTCATTGCATTATATTATTTTTTCATTCATTAACAAAAACTGTGATGCATCGCTTCGAAAACTTTCAACTTGTTGTGTACAAAAGCCTAAGTTAAGCATATGAACAGAAAAAGGACATATGAGTACTGGAAAGGAAAGCTGTATGAATGAGAATAAAATAACTGTAGCGGAACTAAGAAGCGAACAGCATGTGTAAAGAGTGCACTGAACTTGTAGAAAACAACTGCTCAACAGCATTTAAATAATCTTCGTTGTATTGAAATGAAATGACAAAAAAGTTAGTTTCCTTGTCTTTTATAACATTTCCGATGACAAAGATGTGAGTTTAGAAGAGGGAAAAAAAAGGTGCCATGTCCATATTTAACGATTCTAGAATGTTTCCTGTTCGAAAAATATTTTATGTAAATATATCTGTCGACATGCAACTATCAATGCCGATGGGAATTGTCGACACTGTTATTATTAATAAAAATATAATATAATATGTTAAATAAAATGAAGCTATGACGAAAATGCGATCTCATGAGGAACTAATCGTATTTTTCGTCATTCAAAAGTTGTGCTGCTAACAAAGGAGAAATTCACATAATAATTAATGAAGATTGACGTTACAGTCGGCCATCTGATTTTTGAGCGCCACCATTACACGTGAGTGTGTCATACTCACAGTCATACCTTTCGACAGATTGACTGTTCGTTCTGTTTTGCTTTGAGATCCAGGTTGGAGCCGTAGAATCATTCTTTGAAAAGAGAGGAATTGCGTTTCCTGCGAGACACATCACTCAATTTAAACAATTCTGTGTTTGGTCTGAAAAAAGAATATGGATTTGAATTCAGACAAATGAGATTAGACAAGCAAGCTGGCAAAACTCTGTTGTTGTTGTTGTTGCTAAGCCCTCCCCCCCTGGACTAGAAAATGCTAGACCAGGTCCATGAGGTTCTGTCGTGTGAGCAAAAGGGAGGTACCAGTATCGTGATCTTCTGCAAGCATGCTGACGGGGATTCCCAAACACAGTGTTGCCAACCCCTACGAAGCGCCTTCCCCTAGCGCCATCTCGAAATCTCCCTGTTGCCCCCTAACACCAACTTGAGTTCACCCTAGACCTTTCTTAAAGAAATTCTGGTTCCAAATAGGCAACCTGTTTGAGAGATAAATTGAAATAAATAGAAAATACACACTTACATAATGAAATGGAGGTTTATTTACATTTGACATATGTATGGAACTTATAATCTAATAACAAAACGCGTCTCGATTGTACAAAATATTAAAAAATGTTCCCCCCAAAATGCCCCTAAAAAATGTGACCCCTAAAAACACCCCTTTTCATCTAACTTACCCCCAAATTTAGGGGGAAACCCCCCAAGTTGGCAACACTGCCCAAACATTCCACAATATGGGAAGGATTCGCACGAGCAGCAGAACAGGAATAGGGGGAACAAACCTGTGTAGAGTTCTCGAAGGGCATTTTTTTACCACTCCGAAAACCAGCCAGGGTAGACTAAAGCCATAAATAACTTTCTTCATTGAAAAGAAAAGCTTATTTTAAAAAAAAAATTAGGATCAAAGTTGTATCGAGTGCACTCAAGATATGACCAATGTTATAATGAATATTTTGACCATTGTATGATTAATACATATTATTTACCATTAAAAATTACCTTTTTATACAGCACTTAAAGTGCTGAATAATATTAACCGATATAATATATTTTGTTGAGCAAATTTCCAAAAATTTCTTTGTCTGGGTGAGTCCATTTCAAGTGGTCCAGAAAAATATTTTTTAGTTGCTTGACCATTTTTAAAAAATCTGAAATTTTTTATACGACAACTTTAATATGATGGAAGTTCAAAATGACTATTATTTTCATTTTATTATTTTTTGTTTGTGCATGGCGGTCATGTTTGTTTCGTCGTGTGATGCAATTTTTGCACATTTAAAGGTTTACGGAATTGCAAATTTCCCATCTTATATTATTCCAATCCAACTGGGGTTTAAAACAGTTTGTTCAGGATAAAATGGGCTAAATGTCTGGTAATAGTATAGTTTCCAAAAATAAATCCTTATTCGAGAAATTTTAGCTTAAAGTTTAAGATTTTTAAAGTTTAAGATTTCGGGACAACAATATCAGATAAAATTAATCACCTTGGATTGAATTATATCGATCATCACGATTTGAATTTTATAAGAACTTTAACCTTTTCCTTACGATGTGGGATAGCACGTATCCCAAGAATACGGGCCCAAGAATGAATAGGAATGAATATATATATATATATATATATATATATATATATATAAAGCATTTTGCAAACTTGAAAAGCAACAACATGAGTGAAGTTTTATGACAGCTTTTCACATCAAGTAAGCATAAGACAGTTCGAATCTTCGTTCCCTTGTCCTTTCAGGAAGACGACGCGAATGTCATCGAGAAAAGACCTTCGATACATCCCCGTTAAAAAATAAAACGGAATGAGGAACAGAATATTACGAAATCGAAGGGAGTGTCCGAGGACGCGCTCGGACATCAAATGAAATCAATGTCCTCTAATGCATTTTTCAAGGCTCGTAGCTTTTTATCATTTTCTGTCTCCCTTCCCCCCAGTTGTTTTCTACTACTAATGAGACGAGGGGGGAGACCCCCGCCCAAACAGAAACAAAATTGTTGTTCCCATTTCGTTTGTATATAAGGGGCAGGATGACAGCAGTTGGGCATCATCTGATTTTACTTCGGTTGCAGGTCTTGACCAGCTGGTAAGATAATTTCGTTTTTCTTCGTAGATTTTTATTATTATGTTAAATCGAATTCTGATTTCATTTCCTGCATCACGCCGATAGAGGAAAACTTCTACTGTTGACATAAGATTCAAAATTTAATTTTTGTAGAAATGTATACTTTTCACGGTGTAAAATAACCAGTGGTTTTTATGATAGTGTTAAGTCTACATAGAATGATTCAACAATCCCGCCTTACCTGCAAGTTTTAAGTTTTAGCCGAGGCTTAGATTTATACACATAATTTTTTTAAGGAGAATTAGTAAATAAATAAATAAATAAACAAATATATATATATATATATATATATATATATATATATATATATATATATATATATAACTAAAATTAAGTATTCCAACAGAGCTAGATAATTGTTGGAACATTTAATTTTATTTATATTTGTGTGTTTTCAATATGAGAATTTGTTACAACTACGAAATCTTTTATTGAAAAGTTAAAGTTCTCAACGCTAGGGTAATTTTTCAGATAATGTGTTCGGCAGTCTATGTCTGCTTTATAAATTTTTAGTTTGTGTTGAATTGTTTACATTATTGTACTATATATATATATATATATATATATATATATATATATATATATATATATATATATATATATATGTGTGTGTGTGTGTGTGTGTAACTAACTGAATAGAATACTAACATTACAGTTTTAAAGTTATGAAGTTAATGAATCGATATTTTTTTCCTAAACAACTTAAGAGCCTGAAATTTGATATCTAGCCGTTTTCGGTGCAAGTGTTATTAAAGGATTGTCTAAAGAACTCTCTCCTACGTTTGGGGTGAATTATCTTGTGGGGACTAAAGGGATGAAACTGAACATTCAAAGTAATTTAGAAACTTTTTTTTTTCAAAATTCATGCACACCACTTGGCGTAAAAAATTCAGCACGTTAATTCTATCGGGTTTGTCTATTGGTTGATTTAGAGCAGTGGTGCACAAACTGTCAGTGGCGACCCAGGAGGGGGTCCGCTAAAATAATTGGAGGGGTCACAGATAGTCTGAAGCAAATTTATATACTATTTGATTATTTGATTAATAACATGCTTTAAATTTTCTATAACTGCATATTTTTAATTTTTTTATTTACATTTTTTTACATGTTGAAACATATGTGCTATGATATTGTTAAATTAGAAGTTTTTATTGTCAAAGTCATACAATAAAAACTTCATCAGTAAAAGGCTATAGTTTCATTGCTTCCATTTTCATCTACCTATTTGTGTAAGACTGGGTTTTCAAATCTGGATTTTCAAAATGGTTTGTAAAAATTTGATTATTTCTTTTTTCATTCTTATTAAAATTTTCCCAATTTTTAAAATTTTTCTTCTACCCTCTTCCTCGCCCCCCCCCTCTCAAAATAATATACATTGGGGTCGTGAGATTTTTTATTTGAAGAAAGTGGGTCACTGTCGAAAACGTTTGCAACTGATTTAGAGAACTATTGATTTAGAGAACTACTGTCAACATTCGGTACACAAAGGCTAAATGGACCGTGACCTGCAGTTTAACCCCTTCCTTCTCTCCCCGTCAAAATTACGGAGTGAGGTTTCGCCCTTTATTTCTCGTGCCCGTGATATTTTCGGTCTAGAGTCTTTAAAAGTAACGCACCAAAAAGATTAAAACAATCCATTTCATTTACCCCGAAAATTTTTTATTTCTTATTTTACATACCAGATGGCAGCACCAGAGTATTTATAATGTATTTCCTGATGGTTCTTTTTAAACTAGATGTGGCAGATCAAAATATAAATGGAATCCTCGGGATAAAATAGGCACTTTTATTATCGTTTTCTTGAAAATTATGCGATCGTTAGGGGGTTAAAGCTTAATCTAAGTGGCTACGAATATCCCTCCCCTACTGGGACTCGAACACTGGACTCTGAACCAATTCCCAGCGCCTAGCAATCTCGGCCATTGCCCGGATTACGGGCTGTATGGTAAAATACAAAATTTCAAAGCCACTAGAGCAAAATCCAGTGTTAAATCACCAATTCATCACCACCAGAAATCACCAATTCTTCACGCTACGTAGTACAGTAGTAGGTAGGGGGGGGGGAAATGTACTTACGTTGAAAAACTGAACCAATTCATTGTGTTTGAAATCTGCATAAATACTTTCACTGACATAGGGTAAATATCTCAACTTTCTAATTTAACGTACTCGCCGCCCATAAGGGGTAGTGGTTAGTGTTCTGAGGCTTGTGTTCAAATGCCGAATAAGGCTTGGTTGTTTCCGTGTCTACCCTTTCATAGGGAGCAATGCTGGATCACCTATATGACACTTCCAGAATAAAGAACCCAGTAAAATCGCGGTGAATAACCAAAGGCGAATGTCTCATGACAAAGTGCTTCCGCATTAGACAAAAAAAAAATTAACATACTCATCCTCCATTATATGAAAAATAATGATTAAATACTGTAGAGCAGTGTAATTTACATAATTTCTATAATCAGGTCGATTCTTTAAAGGAAAATTTGACAGTAAGTTTCATTTTGACCCGTGTTTTATTAAATGTGGGAAAACAACGCTCGTATTAAATTTGAACTTTTTAAGTTACATGAAGATTTTTATCGCAAAACGCCAGACAGTGAAATAAAAATTCAGTTTGTGAGTCAAAGACAAAGCTTAATTACCTTAAGTTTCCATGGAAGAAGTTACAAAGAATTACATTTAAAGGTCGGAAATGATGAGTTTAAAAAAATTTCAAATTTATTACGAAGTTTACAAAGTCAAGTTCGTAAATTCATGGGGAATCTGTTATCGAGAAATGCCGTGTTAAAGTCTCAGTCCGTAGTTTGGGAGTTTCCGAAAGACCTCTGATACATTTTGCCGTGATCCCCGTTAGGAATTTGCCATACTTCCTATTCCTTCCGGATAATACTTTGAACCTCGAAACTTGTTCCACTGGGACTTGCTCGTAATTTTAAAGCAGAAAAGAAAAAGTGCCCCATTTTGACGAATAAAAACAATAATAATAAAAAGAAGCTAAGTTCGACGTCGCAATCTTTTTTTAAAGCACTAGTGACTGGTAGAAACGGATTCTTATCAAATAATTAATCGATCTGACGAATTATCAATATGAAAGCTTTAACATTTAGGATAATGACGTTTTTTAAGAAATATTTACTCTAGGTTTCGAGTTTAAACTGGTAAGGTTTTTTTCCTTTTGGTTTTGCCAATGAGGAGGCATTTGTCTTGTGACATTCGCATAGAACCGCAGAAGTTGTTGACTACTTTTTACCTGAGAGCACCACATAGGTGAGTCAACATTGCTCTGAGTCAACATTGCTCCCTTGGTGCCATCTCAATTTTGATTCAGCATCTCTAGAGGAGACATCTGGAGGGCTCGCACCTCCCCCCACTCACTGACTCGTGAAAGGACTTTCTGGTTTACGGATTGAACGTGACCATATCTAACCTAGAGACGAAGTTATTTAATAGTGTTTGTCGGGATTCTAACTGAGCACCCCAAGTTCGAAGTCCAAAGCGCTACCATTAGTTTACTCCAGGCCCTCAAATGGCAAGTTGTCAATGTCTACATTATATTTCTTCAATTCAATCAGCACTCAAATTTAATGCAATTATCCAAGGAGAATGCATCTTCCTATGCTCGTTGGATGACTTGCAACAGAAAAAGTGTCTTTGCAAATTCAATTTTTAAACGCGTGATTTTTATCTACCAGAAGCGAGACTCTACTTAAACGTAGCCCAGTTAACTCAAAGAATTCATTATTTTTCTTCCCTTCGCAGCTTAACTCTCTGTCCAGTATGAAGTTCGCCGTTGCCGTTCTCCTTGCTCTGGTAGCAGTCGCCTCCGCACAGCTGCACCACGGAAGTCGTGGACACGCTGTGGCCAGAGGTCACGTGGGTGGAGGCCACCTGGGAGGACATCATAGAATGGGAAGAAGTCTCCGCGCCGTCGTTCCTGTTGCACGTGTCGGACATGTCGGAGTTATTGGTGGTAAGTCGATAGCCGTTTCATGCATTTACACGACCCCGTGATAGGCGAGAGCTGCAGGAATTTGAATTTGTTGGTGAAGAGTTTTGTTAGCACCTTCCAGGTTCGATTAACTTGTGTGCTCAGTGGCGTAGCTAGAACTTTTGACGCCCGGGGCGGTCTCCAATTTGCCGCCCTTTCCAAGTCAATCAATTGGTGGTTTTTATAAATTAATAAACATAAATAAATAATTGTAATTGAGACAAACTATAGGTGGGGAACTTTTGTACCATTGGATGCCATATTTAAATTAGGCAGTAATAAAGGAGGCCGCTTAAGTTGATATACCTATAAATGTAACTTTTATAAAGACCACAAGAAACTTACGGAGGTCGCAGTTTCCCCACCTATGAGACAAAACATATACCTTATTTATAAAAAATATTCCATAAAATATGTTTTATTTTATATTTGTATATTTATAAATAAAAATAAATAAGAAATCGAATAATAAACTTATGAATTGAACAAGTGGTTTTTTACAACTAATACTAAATAAAAATATGCCGCCCCAAAATATGTGCCGCCCGGTGCGGACCGCACCCACCGCACCTCCCTAGCTACGCCACTGTGTGTGCTTGAGCTTCGGGAGGTTGTACTTTGGCTTAGCATGATTAGATTAAATCTATGAATCGTGATTTATATATATACACTCTTAGACAAAAAAAAAGCGACGCACCCTGAAGGAGTTATCCGAATGGGACGAAAATCGGCAGATGGGATGTATAGGAACAGCAAAACAAATGATTACTATTTGAGAAAAATTGGATGATTCATACAAGAGAAATAGCTTCACAAAGTGAAAAAATCAATAAAGCGTTGGTCCACCTCTGGCTCTTATGCAAGCAGTTATTCGGCTTGGCATTGATTGATAGAGGTGGCGGATGTCCTCCTGCGGTTTATCGTGCCAATTTCTGTCCAATTGGCACGTTAGATCGTCAAAATCCCTGGTTGGAGAGACCTACCCATAATTCTCCAAACGTGTTCAATGGGGGAGAGATCCAGTGTCCTTGCTGGCCAAGGTAGCGTTGGGAAAGAACGAAAACAAGCAGTATAAACTCTCGCCGTGTGTGGACGGGCATTATCTTACTGAAATGTAAGTCCAGGAAGGCGTGATATGAACTACATGTCCTCTCTCAAATGCTGACATCTGCGCATATTGTTCGTGCACCTTTATGCGATGCATAGTTACTGACTACCTCAGTACACGGACTGAAATTCGCAAAGAATTTATAATTTGGAATCAAAATTCCTCCTTTTTAATATTCTAATAGTTCCGCAGTTAAGATGTGCTGCAGCGTCACATGTTAATTCATTGGCCGCCAAACTTTAAAATTTTGCATTTTTCGTCGAAACCTGTATGCATATCAATTTGTGTCCAATTTGCATCATACTTTCTTGGTCCGTCGTTTTTTTCTTTTGTCTAAGAGTGTATATATATATATATATATATATAACCCCCCATATATATATATATATATATAACCCCCTTAATGGCCGTTCTTACGAATTGGGTATGTAATTTCCCGTTCTAAAGAGGGAAATGGAAAAATGATCCCCGTAAGTTAAAGGTTAAATATATTTCAATAGTTTAACGCTTCCGCTACCAGACTCCTGTGTGAACAGGCCCTTAGGAGTGAGAATGTGCATATTTACGTGATTTTGAATATACTGGAAGTTAGGATTAATTTTTTGTCATGGAGTTCGGTTCATTGTACATGTGTTTGTTCCTATCGTCAGGTCATGGTCTCCACGGGGGTCTGGCCCACCATCGCCTGGGCCGTAGCATCCTTCTCTCTCGACCCGTCGTGCCAGTCTGGAACACTGGACTTCTCCATCCTGGAGTCGTACGTCATGGAGTAGTATCTAACGTGCATGGACTTCTTCTTTAAGGTGACATATTTTCTTTCTCACCCTGAAATTGGATGTTGATGTGCTAGAAAGAGGCAAACTGCTTAGCGGTTTTAGAGGTTATTTTAACGTAGGATAACGTTTCTTCATAACGGTCCTCCGGAAAGTAAAATTTCAGTTGCCTGGCGTCACGAGTTATAATTTTGAAAGCGCACCAAATCCAGTCTGTATCACTTGGGCAAGCAGTAAACAGTTAAACAGAAAAGTACCAAAATGCGTCAAAATTTTGGCTGACACACACACACACATATATATATCTATATATATATATAAGTACATATATCTATGGTGCCTGGTATAGAGGGCTTAAGTCAAAGAAAGTGATTTTTAGATATTTGTTACTATTAATATAAAAACAGAAATCTTTTGACTTGTATAAAAGGCTTAGGTCTATCAATTTTGTATACATAAGTAGATATCTTTGTACAAAAGAATCAAGTCGAAATTATTGTTCTGCGATTGGTATAAAAGCCAATAACTTGGTATATTTAAATCATTGTTTTTGACTTAAGCCCTTTATACCAGGCCCCCTAGATATACAGACACATATATACATAATACATACATACATATATGCATACAAAAGAGGTAAGCAACAATAAGTACGTAATCCTACGTTAATAACCCACGGTAGTTTCGTTAGACGAGACTACCTGGAATATTGTTTTTAGTCTTAGCTTTGTTTACGTTTCGTTGATAATTAATACGGGATTCTTAATTTTCTCTACATGAACTGCTTAGCAGATAGATATTTTAAGCTGTGCTCATATCCAAGTGTAATATTCAAGTGTAAATTAAATTAAATATTCAAGTGTAAACAAATTTTCTAAAAGAATTTGAATTGAAATTTGAGTTCGCTACATCTTCTACATCAATTAAAGAGAATTATCGCGCTAATATATCAATAAAGTATCATTCATAAAATTCTTTTATTTACTGCAAGTCTTTATGCCATGCAATTGGGTAATTGAGTCCATGCAATTGAGTCCTTCAGCACGTTGTTGTTTTCAAGTTGTAGATCAGTAACAGAAAAACCAAGAGATGTAAAAAACTCTCTATTTTAATAATTAAAATACTGAACAATAATTGCAACAACAAAAATGTTTATAAGAAAATCACATTTTTCTCATATTCTTTTTTCGTATTGCTATACATTTATTTAGGACATTGTTTTAAAGGAAGGAAGGATAACTTCTATGAAAAAATTCAGTCAAAATTTTCCATTATGTATCTCTATGATAACTTCTGACTGAATAATTTTATTTATTACGTGACATACTTTAACTAAATACGTTTTCTTTTTATTTCAGGTTTAAATTGATGAGCTTTGTATATTTTCCTCGACTTCAATCCGTAATGTAAAAACTATGTACATTTTTAATGTGATCTGTTCTACTGTTTTGCGAAAAATGCATAGAATACAAAAAATTCTATTTTTTGTTAAATAAAATAAAAATATATTTGCAAGAATTTGTGTTTTGTAGTTGCGTGGTCATTTAATTTTGAAATTTTATCATCTGTGACGAATTTCTTCGACAAGTAAATTCTCATCTACGAAATATAGTCAGTGTTCTATTTTTTAAACATTACACCTTTACGACAGTAGGTGACCTTCTTATTGAAAACTATGAACAAAGGAAGCAAAGTGACAATATAGCAAGTTTTTGGATATTAGTGCATTCTTTGAAAGAATGAAAAAGTGTATATGAGAAGAATAAAACAAACAAACAATAACATACAGTGTGTCCAGCGAATGAGTCCCTGATTTCAAAATTGAAAATCTCAAAATCTAAGATCTGTAGAAGAATGCAACAAGCGGTATGTTTATCCTGAAAGATGTAAGAATTTTATACACTAATTTTCGAAATAGTTACAAAATCTGATAACAGATGGCGCTGTTAGCCAAATTTTTCTTGGCAGGCATGGATTGGCCTCCATATTCGCCGGACCTGAGTCCCTGTGACTATATTTTGTGGGGCATATTAAAAGATACTGTCTTCAGGAACCATTCCACCACGCTGGACGAGCAGTCAGCGATCTGTGTGGCAGCTGAATCGATTTCTGTTGAGACACTACAGGGTGTGATGGCAAATTTTATTGTTCTTTTGCGCCACCTCCGTATAACGAATGGTGGACATTTCGAAAAGATTGTGATGTAGTGATTGCAAAGACTGCTTGCAAAGACTACAAGTTTATTTATGCTTGATGATACGAGTTGTAGAGCGCCATCTGTTGACAGCTTTTGTAACTATTTCGAAAATTAGTTTATAAGATTCTCACAGCTTTCGTGATAAACATACCGTTTGTTGCATTCTTCTACAGATCTTTGTTTTCGAGATTTTTAATTTTGAAATCAGGGACTCCTTCGCTGGACACGGTGTAACAAACAAACGAAGATAAACTTTAACATGGTTGTGAGTTAATCAGAAAGAAAACAGAATATTCGGCTTTTACCAATGGAAGGAAATATCCTTTCGTTCTATGATATTCAGAGATTTAAGAAAAATTTCGAATCTTCATCTTCATGTTTTAATGAAATTAGTTGTTATACCCAAATTTAAACGCCTGTTATCAAACTTTTATTTCATATTATCCTTTAATACATTTCGGCATAAATGCTGCCATTAAAAACTGAGATTTACATGTTGTTGTTGTCTTTTCTAAAGCCCACTGGCTGGGATTTCCAAACCAGGTCTATACAGGCTTCGGGCTGAAGTGTGCGGCTCCGGTTTATATAACTCCACAAGGCATGGATTAACACCATATGGAAGCCATTCCATGCCTGCGCGACTAAAAGTTGGCTAACAGTGCCATCTGTTAGCAGCTTTTGTAACTATTTCGAAAATTAGTGTATAAAATTCTTACAGCTTTCAGGATAAACATACTGTTTATTGCATTCTTCTACAGATCTTAGATTTCGGAGTTCGTCTTAGATAGTTGCCACCTCAATTTTGACCGAGCAACCCCACGGGTGACAACTGGGGAGAATGTACCCTCACCCAGCCTGTCTGACTTCATAGAAAGACTTTCCAGTCTACAGATTTAAAGCGCTCATATCTGGTCTAGACACGGAGTAATTTAGTGGCTAGTGCTCAGGATTCGATCCGAGCACCTTCAACATCAAAAGCCAGCGCTTTTGATGTTGAAGGTGCTCGGTGCACCTTCAACAGGATGTTGAAGGTGCACCACAAGGCTACTTCGAGCTCTGAGATTTACATAATTTTAATGAGCACATATACTTGCAAGTATAGATATTTCCTGTTTCAGATGATTATGAATTTTCTATCATTATGTCCTGATAAACAGTATTTGATGAATTAACACGAAGTTTTTCAATAAATTGTACACAAAAGCCACTTCCCAAATTAAGCATATGAACAGAAAAAGAACAAATAGGTACTGAAAAGAAAAGCTTAATGAATGAGGTTAAAAGTACTGTAGCGGATCTAAGAAGCGGAGAGCATGTGTAAAGAGTGCACTGAACTCGCAAAAAACAACTGCTTAACAGCATTTATATAATCTTTGTTGCATTGAGGTGGAATTATAAAAAGTTAGTTTCCTTTGCCTTTTATAACATTTTTGATAATACAGATGGGAGTGTAGAAAATTAAATAAACAATGGTATATTCAGATTTAACGATTCTGGAATGTTCCAAATCCGAAAAATATTTTACGCAAATATATTATCTGTCGACATACAACTATCAATACTGATGGGAATTATAGACACTGTTATCTATATACATAAAACAGTTCCGTAACTGACTCATTCATTCACTGACTGACTGACTGACTGACATACAACGCACAGACCAAACCGCTGGACCTAAAGGGCTGAAATTTTGCATGGCGATTCTTCTAATAGTGTAGGGGTGCACTAAGAAAGATTTTTCAAAAATTCTTCTTAGATTTTTTAAAATTAAATTTTTAAGCTGTTTTTTAAACTTTTTTTACGTTTGCATTTAAAATAATACATTGAGGGTTATAAAATTTATATCACGAGAAAGATCATAAAAATTCCTTCAAAATGAATTTTTTTTCGAATTTTTACCTCCATTTCCTGATTTTTGGTGAATTTTTAAAGATTAATTTTTAGAATTTAATTTATTAAATGCTGATCAGATGATTTCTTTTTCTGGTACTTTCAATAAATTTATCGTCACGTGCGTAACAACTAAATAGACAAAAAAAATATTTTTTTCTCTTTCTAATGCAGCAGACGATTGGATATTATCCAAAAAAATGCATATCCCTTACGATTTTTTTATAAATATATATATATATATATAGATATATATTTTACATAAATTGTATACATTGATCATCGCATTTATTATAAATATATATATTTATTTTTTGGCATAAATTGCATACGTTGACCGTTGTATTTAATTTGAATGTACTCCGTAGCGAAGCGCGGGTTTTCAGCTAGTTAATAATAAAAATATAATACAATATATTAAATAAAAGGAAGCTATGACGAAAATTTAATCTCATGATACACTAAATGTTTTATTGTATTTTTCATCATTCGAAATGTTGTCCTGTTAACAAAGGAGTTTTAAAACTATTTATAACTCTCTTCATTGAAAAGAACAGCTTATTTTTAAAAAATTATGATCAAAGTTGTATAGAGATCCCTCTTTAACGTTATGCTAAATTTACTGACGAAGTTATGACCAGTGTTATACTGAATATTTGACCATTGTATGACTAACAGATATTATTCTCCATTGAATATCCTTTTAAATTAAAAGTATTACATTAAAATTCATATAATATCAACCCATATAATATATTTTTCTAAAAAAAAATCTAAAATTTCTATATTGAGACTGTAATATGAAGAAAAAAGTATCCCCTTGAATTGAAATATATATAGATCATCTGGATTTGAATTTTATAACCCAAAGATTAAATTGTGAACGAAATTGTTTTGAACCAACACTTTGAAACTTTCCTTTTGTGTTTCTTATACTTTAATAAAAACGGAATAAACTGTAATGAAGACTGGTATAATAGATAATAAAGACACTGCCTTCTGAATTACATTTTTTTTATTAATTCATGAGTTACTTTTAAATAACGTGATTTACAAATTTCTGAGCCGTTGATCTGCTGATAAGCAAAGCAATAAATTTTAATGAAAATTAATTTATTTATGTTATACAAAAAGCCCGGAAATTTAGATTGTTTTTTTCAGATTCATTTTTGAGAGACACACAAAATTAAAAATTGTTATGATTGGGACACACTAAAAATAGTATAAAAAATAATATCGGTGTACATACAAAAAAAATATTCTGATAACAAACGTAATTTATGTAAAAGAATTAATTACCTAGTTACTGGATCTTAGAATAATTTTAAAATAATTTTTTTTTTTCTCGAATGCGGAGTCACTTGTCGTCAAACATTCGCCTATACTACGTCGCAATTTTACTGCCCATTTTCTTGTGGGGGCACCACAGAGGCGGACAGAATTACCCCCTATGAAGGGACGACACGAACGGAGGCATTTTTCGTGGCGCGATGCCAGGATTCGATCTGAGCACCCTCAGCACCGAAAATCAGCTCGCTGTACCACTGGGTCACCACAAGCCCAAAATGAAAATATTATGATGGAGTTGTAAAATTTAACCACAAAAACAGAGAAAAAACCGAGAAATGGACTGAGTTTAAAATATTCGAAAAAGCTCTGTTTCCTGAATTCTTCGAGTGTCTCTAGATAAATAAATATTTTAGTGGAGTAATTTTTCGGGACAGTTAGCAAATCGATGAGTTATTTCAATGTAGTATATTGTATTAATTATTTAAAATTCCTGACCTTTTTTTCTGTATTTCCGCCTTTGAAATATTATAGATTTTCTATTTATTTTTTATGAGATAAACACTTGTGGAAGGTTAGAGTAAATAGCTCACTTCTACCCAGACTTGGGTGTATATAATTTGAAGTGGCACTCTATTTGAATTTTATACAAACACAGTTTATACATGAAACAATGTTTATTGAATTCGTTGCACATATATAATTGGCTTTTACAGCAATAAGCATACGTACTACTTGTACGGAATATATATATTATCATTCAATAGAAATACAGATTTCGAATACTCACAACCCAGCAGAGAGTCAAACCAGCAGTACTGCCACGTAAACTTTGGGCCTGCTAAGCACTAGCGCAGGATAACACCTTTTCAACCTTAACAACTTTTTTTTATTAACGACGCTGCATGGTATTTATACTAAGTGCGTATGCCGAAATTAGCATATCCCAAGCAGCTTCTTTAATTCATTCACTCAAAAGTTCGATTCTTGTGAATCGAATCTTGTGTATACCTTACGCACTGAATATATAATTTTGAATAGCAGCAACAGAAGATTGCAGTTTTAAGACAGCTTTTCACTGCAAGTAAGCATAAGACAATCCGAATATTCGTTCCCTTGTCTTTTCAGGAAGACCATGCTAATGTCATCGAGAAAAGACCTTCGATTCATATCCCCGTTAAAAACTAAAACGGAATGAGGAACAGAATATTACAAAATCGAAGGGAGTGTCCGAGGACGCGCTCGGACATCAAATCAAATCAAAATCCTCTACTATGGTTTTCAAGGCTCATAGCTTTTTAAAATTTTCTGCCCCCCCCCCACCAGTCAATTTCAACTACTAATAAGACGAGGGGGGGGGGATACCCCTGTCCAAACAGCAACAAAATCGTTGTTCCCATTTCGTGTGTATAAAAGGGGCAGGAAGACAGCACTTGGGCATCATCTGATTTTACTTCGGTTGCAGGTTTTGACCAGCTGGTAAGATAATTTGGTTTTTCTTCGTCGATTTTTATTATTATGTTAAATTAAATCCTGCTTTTCATTTCCTGCATCACGCCGGTAGAGGAAAACTTTTACTGTTGAGATAAGATTCAAAATTAAACATTTGTAGAAATAGTATACTTTTCATGAGTGTCGAATAATCAGTCGTTTTTATGGTAGTTTTAAGTCTACCCAGAACAATTCAACACTTCCGCCCCATTTGCAAGTCTCAAGTATTAACCCAGACTGAGATTTATACACATAAGTAGCATGTTTATATATATATATATATATATATATATATATATATATATATATATATATATATATTGCCATTGAGAATACTATCCTTGAAACTTCTTTATCTATACTCTTTCCAAGACATTTCATTTTTATGAAATTAGAAGTTAACTAATGAACATTTTTCTCTAAGAACTTAAGACACTGTAGTTTAAAATTTAATATCTAGCAGTTTTCGGTGAAGTCTTGTTAAATTTCATGATTAACTGAAGAACTTCTGAGTATTTTTAAAGTAACCCAAGTCTACGATTATTTCCAGGGATTACTATCACTGTCAAAACAGTAAGAAGTTATAGGAACTTTGGGAGCGAAATATTTTGACTATGGGTCAGAAAGTACGAAATTGACCATTGAGAGTACTATAGAAGTTTTTTTTTTCAAAATATGTGCACACCCACTTAATGTGAAAATTAAGCATGTTTATTCATTTCGGTCTGTCTGTTCGTTGATTTAGATCACTGCGGACAACTTTCGCTACACAAGGGCTAAACTGACCGGGAAAAAGTTAAAGTTAAGAAAAGTAAAGACCGGGAAACGTTGCAGTTTAAAGCTGCAGTAGACACGAAAATATTTAAGCGTTTGTCGGGATTCTAACTAATTTTCCCCAGATATAAGCCCAACGCTTTAACACTAGGCTACCTCCGGCGCTAAATTGACATGTTAACAATGTCTACATTGTATTTATACCAGTCAATCATCGAGTAATGATTACAATTATCTCAGAAAAAGGGGGGAACTGCACCTTTGTACTCCCTTTGGATGACTTACATCAAAAAGTGTCTTTGCAAATTCAATTTTTAAACGAAAGATTTTCATGTGCTAGAAGATGGACTCTACTTAAACGCAGCCCAGTTAACTCAAATAATTCATCATTTTTCTTCCCCACGCAGATTAACTCTCAATCCAGTATGAAGTTCGCCGTTGCCGTTCTCCTTGCTCTGGTAGCAGTTGTCTCTGCACAGTTCCACCACGGAAGTGGTGGACACGCTGTGGCTAGAGGTCACGTGGGAGGAGGCCACCTGGGAGGACACCATAGACTGGGAAGAAGTCTCCATACAATCGTTCCTGTTGCACGTGTTGGACATGTCGGAGTTATAAGTGGTTAGTCGATAGCCGTTTCATACATTTACACGACCCAGTGATAGGCGAGTGTTCCAGGAACTTGAATTTCTGTGTGAAGAGTTTTGTTGGCATCTTCAAGTTTGATTAACTTGTGTGATTAAGGTCCCGAAAGTTGTACTTTCGCTTTTTTTATTTAGACTTTTCGCTTTTTTTTAACCAGTTTTTTAATTTAGAAAATAATGATTGTGTGAATCGTTTTAAAATAAGTTGGCAACACTAAAAAATTCCCCTAATACGGCGATATTTATCCCTACTATGTCTATAAAAGTGAGTGTGCATGAGATTCGTGTCTCATTGCTTGGTGGGAGCTAAGTATTTTGTATCTTAATGTGTATAGTGTATATGTTAGTGAGTAATTATTTAGTTAATTAGTATTATTCTATTTCTGTATCTTAGTATTAAGATTTTTTTCATTTTTCATTTTTTTCATTTTATTTTTTTTCTTTATTAAAAAGTTAAACCGCTATTCATCTTGTAATTATGTTTTAGTTGACTATATTAGTAATAAAATCTGGTTTAACTTATCTATTTCACCTAAAATATTTTTCCTCTTCATAATTGTTTATTACTGTCTTGGTGTTATAGCCGACCTCCGGGAGTGTTGCCTGGCTTAAAACATGTTTAACCGGGGTTGGGGGGTCACAACCCCCCCAGTCATCAACTATACCACCTCCAAATCCGTTTTTTGCTTATTTATATATGTCTATCTTATTTCAGGTTATAGGAGTATTAAATGGTCGCATCTGCCCTTTTAGTCATCTTAATTTTAAATATCTATCTATATATATATATATATATATATATATATATATATATATATATATATATATATATTAGTATAATTCTTTTCCATACTCTTGTCTTTTCCATTAACTTGGTTAGTTAACTGTTAGTATAACTCATTTCTGTTGAAATATTTTCCAATTTATCTCTTGGTGTCAGATATTGATAAGACATGCAGTTTTCTAAGCTCCTCCATAATCCATTTCATCTCACTTTGATGAATGTAGTTTTCGAATAATTAACAAGAGATAAATAACGATTTAAATTGTTTTAATAAAATACTAATAATTCAAAATGCACATTTATTCATACATATTTTAAGTTAATTATAAAATCATTAACGATTATGTTTATAAATCATTTGTTTATTGGCTCGTTTGTTTTCTCCCTTTGGCCTTAATAGAAATATTAGATATTTATGTGATTTTGAATATACTGAAAGTTAGTGTTAATTTCTGATCTTGGAGTTCACTTCATTGTACATGTGTTTGTTCCTATCTGCAGGTCATGGTCTCCACGGCGGGGTGGTCCACCATCGCCTGGGCCGTAGCATCCTTCTCTCTCGACCCGTCGTGCCAGTCTGGAACACTGGACTCGTACATCATGGAATTGTACGTAACCTGCATGACATCCACTTTAGGGTAAGAATTTTTGTTTATCACCCTTAAATTGGTCTTTTTCTGTTTCTTTCAGCTGTAGTTAGCAATAAAGTACCCCCTGGACTTAATCATTTAGACCTAAAGGCTGAAAGAGAAATTGACGATTAACTTATAATGAAACTGTTGTAAACGAATTTTCTACATCTGTATTATTGCTTTTTACGATTATTTTTTTACAGTTAAAACTAAACAATTAATCTTACAGCTTTAATAGGGGTGTCCTTTTCTTTATAATATTATCATGGTTACGTGGTTCTTTTAAACACTAATATATTTTGATGGTAAGTTCGTAAGGTCAACTCAGATATTGTGTGCAATAGGATTTGGGGGTGTCTGATGATATAATACACCTATAAAAATATGTAATTTAGAATTAAATTATAATTTAATTTATATCTTGAAACGAAACAAATCAATTATTCCTGCTGTGAAGATTATAGAAGTGCACATGCCATAATTATTACTATCATTATCCTCTTTTTACATTCAGTATATTTTATAGAAATATAAAAATAGAAATGTTTCTGTATGGATAATATAAGCATGCATAATATTACATTAATGTAAGATTATGTGAAGGAATATCATATATATCTCATGGAAAATTCCCTATGAATCCCATAAAAATATTTAAATAATTTAAACTTGATTTCAAACCTCATTTATTTGAAATTAAAAGTTAAAAATATTCCCCAGGTTTTCATTGAAAAGTTATGCATAAGGTACAGACTAATTTCGAGAAAATTAATTCTCAAAATATGGAAAATTCATTGTAGAACACAGATTAAAACTCCAAAATCCAAAATGCTTATCTATATTAAACTCAGACAGTTATATAGACCAGCATGGCTGTAGATGTACAGTTGAAACTTCTTCCTGTGGAAGTTTATGCAAATTAAACTGACAGACTTCAAGAAAGTTCCTTTCAAGAAAATGTGTAGTATAACAGGAATTATAATTCCATTCTGTTGAGTGATTATCTGTATGAAATCGAGGTAATGATAAGTACTCAAAAACCTAAGGAAGAAGAGACCTGTTCATTACGTTCACTGAATATTTCAATCGCTTACTTCTATTGGTTATACTATGCACTTGTAAAATAATGATAAATGTAAGATTTCTATAGAAAATTTTTGCTACAGCTTCTACCCTACATTAAAAGTTAGGTATCGTTTACTTTAAACATCAGCTAAGGGATATCGTCTGAAATTTATAAAAATATTGAGAAGACTTTTTTTTTAAAAGATTTTTTTCTATAACAGTTAAATAATTGAAATAAAACAGCAAGAGCTATTAAACTTATTGACCTATTGATCTATTTTGTCTGTCTTATAAATAATGTTAGCTGAACAACGCGTTTCGTGACAATACAGGGTGCCCGGGCTAAAGGTAACCAAAAGTCCTAATTTATTTATGGAACCACCCATTAGAATTAAAAATAATTATTCAAATAGAAAGAACATCTCACCAAGTTTTAATATCAATCATACTAGATTTCTATCATAGTATCAGATTTCGATGAGTGCACATTTTGTAGCACACTAACGTCTAAATGGTAATCCAGTTCTCTCCAAGTGTTTCGTAGCATGTCAGGAGTTATTAGGCATTTTTACTTGGGGATTCATTAAATCTGTTGTGTATAAAAAAAAAATTTGAAACTGTGGATGAGTTGAAGAAGCGTATCATTCAAGCAATTCGTGTAATAACTCCTGATACGCTACGAAACACTTAGAGAGAACTGGATTACCATTTAGACGTTTGTCGTACTACAAAAGGCGCATACTTCGAAATCTGATACTATGGTAGAAATCTATGATTGATATTAAAACTTGGTGAGATGTTCTTTCTATTTAAATAATATTTTTAAAATTCTAATGGATAGTTTCGTAAAAATACGTCATGACTTTTAGATACCTTTAGCCCGGACACCCTGTATTTGAATGTCTAAAAAACACTATGAATTACTTTCAGGCTTTACTTAATTATTCAAAGCTATGAATTACTCAAATGAATTACTATGAACTACTCAAAGGCTTTCCTTAATTATAGTTTTATGCATTTTTCATTCATAATTGACACGGGGTCCCCCATTTCTTCTATGTGACGGGATTAGCAGTTAGAAATTTGAAACTTCGTTCCTTTAATATCTTCAGAATAACCAAAGAGAAATGATATCCTTCATTATTCAGCACGCGGTTATTAAATATTAAGTATATAAAAAAAACTTTCTACAAGAATTCTCATTGAAATTTGAGTTTGCTACATCTTCTATTCAAAACAATAATCTCGCTCATTTAAATATAACATATTATTCATAAATATATTTCTATTTACTGTAAGTCTTTATTCCATGCAATTGAGTAATTGAGTCAATGTAATTGAGTCATTCAGTACATTGTTATTTTCAATTCATAGATCAATAACAGAAAAAATAAGAATTGCATATGATTCTCGATTTTTAATAATTGAAATACTGAATAATAATAATAACAAAAATGTCTAATAATAACAAAAATGAAAGAGAAATCCCTTATTCAAGCATTTTTTTACATATTGTTATATATTTATTTAGGATATTGTTTTAAGGGAAGGAAGGATCATTTCTTTTCGACGAATTCAATCGCAATTTTTCTTTATGTATTTCGATAGGTTGTGACTCAATCATTATATTTATACGTGATACACTTTAACTAAAAACGTTTGCTTTTTATTTCAGGTTTAAATTGATGAGCTTTGTATATTTTGATCGACTGAAATCCATCCTGTAAAAAGAATGCACCCTTTTAATGTGATTTGTTCTATTGTTTTGGGAAAAATTCATAGAACAAAAAAAATTAAATTTTCTGTCTAATAAAAATAATATATTTGCAAAGATTTGTGTATCGCATTTGCACATTATGTAATTTTTAAATTTTATCTTCTGTGACGAGTTTTCCCAGCAAGTAAATTTTCATGTGCAAAGTGTGCAACATCACTGTTCATTTTTTTAAACATAACACAATTACAACAGTACCTAACCTTCTTATTGAAAAATGATAGAAAAAAGTGATGAAAAAGCAATTTTTTTGAACATTAATGTAATCTGTCCAGTTTAAAAAAAGATATATAAGAAAAAAAAATTCTTTATTAAAAACACAAACAAACAAGCATATCTAAAAACCAACAAGAACATAACAAACAAGCAAAGATAAAGTTTAACATAGATGTGCATTAATCGGAAAGAAAAAGAAATCAGGTTTTGCAAACGGAAAGAAATATACTTTCGTTCTATGACATTCAGATATTTAAGAAAAATGTCGAATCTTAATGTCCTTATGAAACTAATCGTTATAACAAACTTTAAACCCCCGTTATAAAACTTTTATTTTATTTTATCCTATAATTAATTTCAACAGAAATCCTGCAATAAAATATGGAAATTTAGATAATTTTAATGAGTACTTATACTTACATGTATGTTTCCCTCGTACATTTGCATTTTATATCATGAGCGCTGTGCAAAGATGCACCATTTTTTTATATATAAGTAACTAGCTGAATACCCATGCTTTACTAAGGAGTACATTAAAATTAAATACAATGGTCAATGTATGCAATTAACGCCAGAAAAAATATATATTTATAATAAATGTAACGGTCAATGTACGCAATTAATGCCAATATATATATACTAGAAGGTAACCCGTCATTTTGATGTCATGATACTAATAATGACGTCATAATGGAAAAAGTATATGAAAGTTAAAAAATATCCCGAATTATCTAACAATATTGCATTTAATCCATACCTTGTAAAAGCAAACCCTTTCATTATTTTTTATTTATTTAGTTTTTCATGCGATTGGAGTAGTAGGCTGCCATCCAACCCGTAATTTTGACGTCGTAATACTAATAATGACGTCATAATGGAAAAAGTAAATGAAAGTTAAAAAATATCCCAAATTATCTAACAATATTGCATTTAATTGAAAACTTATAAAAGCAAACCCTTTCATTACTTTTTATTTATTTAATTTTTCATGCGATTGGAGTAGTAGACTGCCATCCAGTTTTTTACAGCTCACTACGCGATATGAATACTTGAGCTACTTGATTCATTCACATTCAAGTTTGTGTACTTTCAGAATTCATCGCAAAAGTAAACAGATTTTTTAAAACTGTTAAATATACAGCTAAAAGCATCCAGTTTTTTTAGTTCTGAATGTTTTATAGAAAAATAGGCTGAACAAACGTGATTTGATGGAGAAGATATTAGTTTTTAGGTAAGAAAAAATTCTGATCCACATCTGAAATTGAAATTAAGCCTAACCGGCCGTTTGTTTACTGAGGGCTTCAATTGAAAGATGAGTACAGCCCGAAAGTGTTATACAGAGACAACGGACAACGGCTATTATATATATATATATATATATGTAAAAATCGTAACGGATATTTTTATAGAGAAAATAATGAAGTAGAAAATAGTCAAATTAAATACAGCGATCAATGTATGCAATTAATTTGTATATTTAATATCCATAAATCATACTATTTTGAATTAAATTCTTAAAAAACCTCCATCTCAATTCTAGTGGTTAAATTTTATCTTTTACCGTATTTTAATATTTCTTTTGTCAATTTATTTCGTTGTTATGCACATGACGTAAAATTAATTTAAAGTATCGCAAAAAGAAAAGAAACCACGTGATCAGCATTTAATAAATTAAATTCTTAAAATTAATCTTTAAAAATTCCCCAAAAATAAGAAAATGGAGGTAAAGATTTAAAAAAAAAAAAAAAAAAAAAAAGATTTAATTTTAAAGGAATTTTTATGATCTTTCTCGTGATATAAATTTTATAACCCTCGGATTATTATTTTAAATGAAAACTTAAAAAAAGTTACAAAAACAGCTTAAAAATTTAATTTAAAAATATCTCAGAAGAATTTTTTAAAAATCTTTCTTAGAGCGCCCCTACACTATAAGAAGAATTGCCATGCAAAATTTCAGCCCTTTAGGTCCAGCGGTTTGGTCTGTGCGTTATCTGTCAGTCAGTCAGTCACGGAACGGTTTTATATATATGAGGCGGTGAAAGGCAAAGTCGTGTAAGTCAGATTTTCAACTTTTTTTATTTGAGGGCGAAAATGTAATCTCCATGTTCAATTTATAGTAGAATTCCAAATAATTATTATTTGCAATATTATAATAATGATTATGAATTATAATTTGTTCAATTTATAGTGGAATTTTTTGTAGTTTTTGCAGTAAAACGCTTTAGACTAACACCACTTGACTTACTGACTTACACCACTTTGTCTTTCACCACCTCATATATAGAAAACAGCGTGAATCCTTCTATTCCAAAATACTGCATAACAGCCAGAACTCTTGCCACACGCTCTAATATTTTCTTCGCATCGTGGAAAACAAAATAGCCTGATCCGGAACATTCCACTCTTTGGATTGATAGATCTGCTGTCCTTATCGAGCTCATACTTTATACCAGGTTCGCAGAGCATACGCACCACCAGCCCTCACTCTGTAGACCGCGAAGCCTTTCGTGATGACATATTATTTTTACCATGTTTTTATTAACTTGCTTTCTTGTTTGTTTGTGTGTGTGTGTTTATTTGTCAAGTACAAATCTTGCAATCAATTTTTAACTAACTTCCCGACTAGCTAGACATTTGAAACTCTTAGAATAACTCAGAACACGATGGCAATGCATTTTTTTAATACTTTTGGCCATATTTAAGCAGAATTAAATTAATTTTCATTTAATTTTGTTATGTAGACTGGTGCAGCCATCTATTGGCAGGAACGGGAACTAAATATTAAATGCTTAACATTAACTTTCAATTAACTTCATTTTCTTTCAAGTTGATGGGATAATTCATAAAAAAAATTTTAAAAAAGTATTTATTAATGCATAGAATTGTCAAGTTTATATGATTCAACAGAAAATTTAAAAACATGTTATATAAAAAGTCCTTTTTATCTTGTAATTATTAGATTTATAATATTGCAAAAGAAATATATAAGCAATGAATGTTAATATCTCTTTAATTTTTTAAAGAATCAGTTTAATTTTTAAAATCTTTCTTATCTTTTTAATTTTTAAAAGAACTAGCCGCTGCGCGACCAGCATGGTCGCTTTTAGTATATTTTCTTTTGCAAAACAACTCAGCTGAAAGTAACAGATGTAAGGAATGTTACCATTACCTGTCATCATAAATATACCTTGTTAAGGGGTATTCTTTATAAGGCTGATACTAAAACATCTTGATTAAAAAATGTGAATTTTCATTACTTCAGAACAGAGTTAAAGATAAGAGTGAGAAACCCAATACCAATGATTTTAAAAATTACATCTCTCTCTGTATGTGCTATTTTTCAAAATTATTTTATCTACACTTTATCATTACATCAAATAAGAAATTGTTGGGAGAAAATTTTTCACTCAAAAAAAATGGAGTAAAATCAGCAAGTACTAAAATATAGTTTCGATTACATCACTCTCTGTATGTTCTATTGTTCACAATTCAGATATCTACACTTAATCACATCAAATAATAAATTGTTAGGAAAATTTCTTCACTTATAAAATGGAGTAAAAATTCAGCAAGTACTGAAAACTGTGTACAAAATTAACTATTACTGGTTCTCAGTAGCTGTGCCGGCGACAGTTAAGCCTAACCTCTTGATCATTTATCCTCTCTCTTTCACGCCTCTATCTTAATGAATTATTTCTTCTTCGCCTTCTTTCTTGAGACTGTTCCCAAATTTCACTTGATCGTGGAGCTCGCTTTCGAGCATTCCTGATTTCAGAGCGCAAATCCATGTTGACACGCGGTTGCAAATTGCGGACGGCCGCTAATGTTTACATCTGGTAGTTGCAGCCGTTGCCATTCGGAGTGTAGAAATATCGTCGATTTTTGTGCCGCATACCTACGAGTTTTATATATGAGGCGGTGAGAGGCAAAGTGGTGTAAGTCACATTTTTAACTTTTCTTATTTGAGGACAAAAATGTAATCTCCATGTTCAATTTATAGTGGAATTGCAAATAATTATTATTTGCAATATTATAATAATTATTATTAACTATAATTTATTTAATTTATTGTGCGACTTTTTGTAGTTTTTGCAGTAAAACGCTTTCGACTTACACCACTAGACTTACTGACTTACACCACTTTGCCTTTCACCGCCTCATATATAGATTATCTGTTTAATTTTAAAAAGAATTAATTTATATATTGTTAGATGAAATAATTTTTCGCTTTCCCATCCAATCCTCTTTCTTGCCCCCCCGCAGCAGGTTTCCATAAAGTAATAGGGTCCTCATAGGAGTTCGAGTTTTGCTGGGTTGCTCCACAGCGATACACTGCGAGTTATGCAACTTTTCAATGATTTTTTTTTTTTTATTGACACATAAGCGTACAGTGCAAAACCTGCATCACGGATTCTTTCGTAGCTAATGAGTTAGGGTTCAAAACCTGACAGTTGTAAAACTTTGACAGAAGTAGATTAAAATATGCAGCATTTCGTGGCAAATACTCCAGACGCTAAAGTTGTAGATCGTTAAAAAAGTATAAAATAGTACTTTTCGAAGTGGGAAAAGATTCAGCATCTTCAAAGTAAAAAGTATTTATGTGTCGATTATTATAGAGTGTTCTTTATCTTCAATAAATAACGTTTGTGCAAGACACGCTTTGTTTCGCACTCATTATTCTGTGAGTGTATGGTGGTAAACAACCTAAACATTGAAGTGAAAGGATGATTGTAAGAAGGATGAAATAATGAATAATATTTTATACGTGGAAGGAATATAAAAGAATATCATGAAATTTTCTTAAATTTTGAACATTGATGGGTTTTTAAATGGGCACTTTACTCTTTCTCCTGAATGGTACACGACATCAAAAAAATGTACATAATATGTTATAACAACTAATTCTGTAGAAAGTTACACTACCAAATCGAGGAAATTTCTTAGTACTACCCATTTAACTACACGATTTGTAAAATATTCATTATCATTTCCCAGTTTACAAAATATATATGTAATATCAATTAACTACATACTTAATTTTATACTTTAGTAAATAGCTTATTTCTACAATGAAGGTTCTGTCACTCTAACCTTGATCGTTTACAATTTTTAGCCAAACATTTTTACACCCGTGAGCAAAATTTTTATGTATTTGTTTGCTAATAGTCCAATAGATGGCAGCACCACAAATATACTGTGCGCGGTCGGAGATTTTGTAAGTTTTTGCAAATCCGTATAAATGGCATCATTGCAAATAATTATGAATGCATTTATAAAAGTAACAACGTGCAATGTAGCATTCAAAGGAGGGAAAATGATTAAAATTAAACTTATAAAAGGAGCTTCCTGTCATACTTTTTGAAATTATGCTTAAATTGCTTGAGGTATGACATTTGCTTCTATTCTTCGAAAAACGTCGATTAGTATTCTAAAAGACCTGTCAATTATAAGTGATAAATATTTAATAAATAAAGAAAATTTCCATGTTCAGGAAATTTACTTAGCTGAAAATAAAAGTAAAGCAATGGAGCAGTGGGTATTACAGCGAAAGTTCTCATGAAAGACTCATGGAAAATTAATAAAAGCTTGGATTATTAACATTCTATGTTTTTTTCAACACCCGCAATCCATTCTTATTCAGAAAATTCTGTAAAGGAGAATATTTACTTTAACTGCAATTAAATAAAATTGATAATAATTTTCTCCCTCTGGCAGCATGACAAATAATTCACCAGCAAACGAACCACTTGGGAAAAAAATTAAAATCGTCTATGAAAACGTTCAACAGATGGCAGCATTAAACAGACATCTGTTTCTAAAGCATTGTAGAAGTTTAATGTGATTTATGTCCATCCTCCCATTAATCAAACTAAAGGAGAGGGAAAAACAGCAAATTAGCAAAAGATAATATTAATAGTTAAATGAGTGGAAACATGATTTGGAATACATGTTAAATTCATAACATAAAAAAAAGTACAATATTGTTATTCAAGTATCGCGTGCCACTGCTGCAATTTTAAAATATTACTTTAAGCTCTCCAGTTTCTCCTTATCTAAGGTTCCTTATTAAGCTGTCAAAAATAAGTAAAGGAAATATAGATAATAAGATTTACACTTACACATACTCTCTCTCTCTCTCTCTCACACACACATATATATATATATATATATATATAATCGACCATGTTCAGCCTGAAAATGGGAGGGGCGATATATAAAGAATGTAACTCAAAAGTGGAAGGTCTACCTTTTATAGTTCAGTTGGAAAATCGCGACTTCATTGACAAGGTTGTCTTTTTAAACTTCAATATTGGGCTGTGTAAGCTAAAATTTGAACTAAATGTTTGAGCTTTTCCCTTTGGGTATATTTAATTCGCTAGCAATACAAGTTAAGATAAATTTTGAGGTAAACAAGAGAGCTTTAGGCCTCTCGGTAGAGCTTATTAGCTTTTGATTTGGGCAAAATAAACTAAACAGTTTTTGCCTTCAACGTACAAGGCTAATTACTGAGATACCTGAGCTAAACTTAGAGTTAAATATTACACAGTTTTGAGCCTCCTAAATGGAAAACGGGAAAACATGACAATTATTTTACGCCATTATTATAGTACTTATAGAATAGTGATTGGTGATTTAAATGCTATTTTAAAGCAGATGTTATGCTGTTGACGAAGAATCAACGCTAAAATTTCATGAAAATTTAGTGCAAAATTTTTCAGTTTTTCCGTGGATTACCGAGAAAAATTTTTATATTTGGATTTTGCTCAAACAATCTGTAAACAGTACGTATTTCGTTAATTAGATTTCTTCATCATGACGATAAAAGTCCAGTCTCTTGATCTAGACATTTTTAAATGATTTGCCCTGTTATAACAGGGTTCATCTTTTGAACTAATTGTTCTAAATATAAGAGGAGAAAAGAAAAAATAAAAGCTAATTTTTTACAGAGATGCTTATATAATTTTACGATGTAATTACGATAATTTGACCGCCGTATAATTTTACGGTCGTCAAGTGATAAAATTTTTGCCTGCTGAGAACAGGTATTTTTTTTAAATAGGAGAAAGGCTAAAGGATAACATTGGGGAATATCATAATAAGAAAAAAATATTTCGAAATCTAAACAGTCTTTCAAGGGAAATTACTAGAAATGATCGCCATGATGGTCCAGTTAGTAATACCACCGGGAACGAGGTTTGGAGACCGGGATTTAAAGACCTATACTTGCCGCCAGGATGATCGTTCGAGGGCATCTAACCAAGAGAAGGTACGATGATGTACCATCAGGAAATCAGATATTCGTGGACGGGGGGGGGGACGTCGGGGTAAAAATTTAGAAAAAATAAATAAATAGAAAATAAATATATACAGGCTAAATCTTATACACACACACACACACACACACACACACACATATATATATATATATATATATATATATATATATATATGATAATAATCACGATGAGGAATAAATTTAACACACAGGAATTGATGCACATGAACTTATTGCAGATATGCATTCGGGCGAAGTGTTCATCCAGGAAAACATTCAGGAAATTTAGGAGAGAAACAAACGAATGGAGCCATAGAAGCGATGCACAAATCACAGACGTTATCGGGGAAATGACTTTTATTTAATTATCAAGCAATAAGAAGGTTGCAGTGGCCACTGGACTTGTCTTTCGTCCTTGTCAAGACGGGACGTGAAAATAGCAGTGCTTACATGGCAGAGTTGAGAGAAGAGCCGTCGTGACCGACGGACTTCTGGCGTCCGTGGACAGCAGATCTGACAGCAAGGAGAGTTAGATGCGAAGAGAGAGAAGTGTTCTGTTCAGGCAAATATTAAATGAGTGTTTGGTGACATTGACACTAGAGGGCCTAAATTACTTAATTTTTAATTGGACGAATTTAGTCTCGGGGAGTTCACGTGTCCACATCGTGGCTCTCACGGGGACTAATTTATTGCTAGACCACGCTTGCTCTGCGTTTCACCAACAGGAAGAATTTGAAAACAGGACTAATTTATTATATACAAATTTAATGAGGCTTTCGGTTCGGGCCAGATATGGTGATGTTATGGAATTCAGATATTTCAAATGCCTGCTTAATGATCTGCAGGGACAATATAAATTATAACTTACATAATTTTTAGGTTACAATTTTGGAAAAGGGTCTGTACTTTATTAAATAGAGAAAATACTTTAAAAGTAATTTGCGAAGACGCGTTTTCTTGTTACATATATAATATATACATACATATATCAGGACATATATATATACATACGTATATCATGACATATATATATACATACATATATATACGAGGGTTGGGGTAAAAGTCATGACAACTATTTTTTTTCTTGAAGATACCAGTCCGGTTGGAAAATGTGACATATACAGACGAAAGGACAAGGTCTTAACTACATGTGTGGACAATGAATAGCAGTGAAATATCGTAACACACTAATTTATTACGGTAGTATACAGGGTAATATGGCCTTCACCGTGCAAAAGAATGATAACACAGTACACATAAAGTTGACATGATGTCCTTGCTGAAACTTTCCTACCCACCGTGCTACTGTACGATATGGTAGGGCATCATTCCCAAGGGCTGCTACTAATTCACTGTGACATTCCATCGCATTTCTCCCTCGGAGAACGGATATTTTGATGTAAGCGCGCTGCTCAACACGGGTTACTTCCATCTCGCAAGACACTCACCAACTGACTGATGTCAGAGCCCTCGCTGCGCTACTACCAGCTATCACAGAGCCATCTGTTGTTCTGCATACACACTATACCTGCAGAACTTCCACACGACACATATACGTTTGTGATCCGTTCACATATCTACAAGAAAAAAAATAGTTGCCATGACTTATGCCCCAACCCTCGTATATATATATATATATATATATATATATTCATAAACAAACACACACACACACATAATACCGTAAGAAGTTGAAGCTTCTTCTATACTCTTTGGAGAAATATACGGCAACGGAATTTTCGAAATACAAAATGCCGATTTTATGAGTTTTCCAAAGATTCTGATATGATAAAAGTTCAGTTGCGGCTGTCAAAGAAATAATTCTCATGCTTAAATTTTATTTGCTAGAATTGCATGCCTTCTTCTAAATATATCTCTAACGTAGCTGATGTTTAGTGCACCCTTTTGAAATGAACCCCAAAAGTGAGGTTTTCCGCGAAACGACATTCTTGAAATTTGTAGTTTATTTTGAAGATGACCTTGTTTTTTGAGGGAAAGAGCGAAATAGTTTTGGAAAAGATAAGATTAGGTATGAAAATTTTAGATCTAGAATGAAATGTTTGAATATGCTCATGGCAAAATTTACGATTTATTTTCTAATAGTGTTAGTTACCTTAACACGATAGTTGGAAAAACTACTTTATGAGGTGAACACAAGATAATCCTTTTTTTTGTGTATTATATATAAAAACTTGTTTATGCCACTTTACTCAAAGGTTATATACCTTTAGTCAAAGGTATTATAGGCACAGAATAAAGTTTATTTTATGTCATTATTGTTATGGTATCAAATGATTGGAAGGATCAATGATCGTCTCCTTTTAAACTATATATGTATATATATATATATATATATATATATATTCTCTATATAAGTATATACACTATCTACCAATAAGTATTTGGATACCCATGCAAAGGACGATATCTGCGGTCCTGATATACGTTACACCCTTTGCCGTTAGATATTGTGTAGGAAACCTTGTCATTAGTCGCATGCAAGATGCTACGAAGTTCAGAGTTATCTGATTTCAAGAAAGGAGCAATCGTCGATCCTTAAGAAATGGCCGATCCTTAAGGGACATATCTAGCGAGCTGAAGTACCAAAAATCGACAGTGGCTTATGTGATTCAGAAATGGATGGTGAGCGGTGATTGTCGGAATGTGCGTCGAGTCGGCAGACCCACGAAACTAGAGACAGAGACCGACGGGTGCTGTCCAGAGAAATTCAGAAGAACCGCACTCAACCGATGGCCCACATACTCCAGCAGTTTCAACAGGATCCGGGAGTGTTGTTTCGATGAATACCATCCGTAAGGAAGCACATCTACTTGGTTTTTAAGGTAGTGCTGCCGCACATAAGCCTTTGGTCACAAAGTCCAACCCCGCTGCTCGGTTTATGTGGTGCAAAGCACGTCGAAAGTGGACCGTAGATCAGTGGAAACGTGTTTTCTGGAGCTACGAATCAAGTTTCACCCTCTTCCGTTGGGATGGCAGGGTCTGGCCTGGAGAACGCCTCCTTCCAGAATGCATTGTGTCCCCAGTAAAGTTTAGCGGCGGTGGAATCATGGTACGGGGTTGATTCTCCTTGTGTGAACTGGGACCCTTGGTCCCAATTCATGGTAAACTCAACGCCGACGCCTACTGCACTATTTTGGATGACAGTGCACTTCGTACGTTGTGGCAGCTTTACGGGTTCGACCCATGTTACTTCCAGGACGACAAGTCAGGTATCATGTTGCGAGGTCTATCATGGATTGGTATGGTGACAATGGGGCTAACCGACTGGAGTGGCCTGCAGACCTGAACCCTATCGAGAATCTCTGGGACGAGTTGGATCGCCGAATTAAGGTGTGCAACAACCGTCCAAAATCGGTGAAGGAACTTATGTCTTCTCCAAGCCGAGTGGAAGAAAATACCACTAGCCGTCATACAGGGACTTGTGGAAAGCATGTCCCGGAGGGTTGAGGCAGTAATTTGCCTCTCGTGGAGGCTCTACCAACTACTGAATATGAATAAATTTTGTTTTTCTTTTCTATCATAGGGGTCCAAATACTTATTGGTAGATAGTGTATAAATATACTATTTATTATTGAAAATCTACATCTATGAGGACAAGTACTCACACACACACATATATGGGTGGATGTGTGTTACGGTATCAAAGTAATGGAATGACTAGTGATATTTTTATCTTTGAATTACAATCTGAGTTTTTCATGCCTTTACTTATGGTTTCCCCGAAGGAAATAATGCTTCTAATTTGTTCTGAAATTGCATTAACTTTCCATACGAATGAGTGTATTATAATCAATAAAAGTAACTATATTTTATAAAGATATGGTGTAGATATAATAATCTATACTAATAAAAGGACAGGGAGAAGTCGGACTCATAATTAATAAAACTAATTCTAACAAAGATCTCTAGTTTTATCCGACATCCTCAGAACTTTTACCAAATATTCGCCCTTCTCTAACCGTAAATTTACGATAAATAACCTGATAGAAATTTAGAAATAGTTTAACTTTAAGATTTCAGCACCTGAAATCACAAATAAATTTTTTTAAATAATATTGCCAATTTACTCATAGACACAATTAGATTATGATTTGAAAAAAGGATTAAACAAGTAAAAGCATTAAAAATAGGAACGGTAATTATCCCGATGAATATAAAATTTTGTACATAGTTATAACAGGCTATAAAACAACTCTAAATGAATACAAAGATTGAATGGCTTCACTATCTATAAATATTAGAGAAGGTTTTTTTCCTCCTTATTACTGCTAATTGATGAAACGTAAAAATAATTTTTAACGCACTTAAATGTTGGGAACAGAGTTAGTTATTGATGAACTTTGTAAGAGACATTCATGACTTTGTAAAAGAAATAGACAGTTTATGCAGTTAGAAAAGCTTATTGCAATTTATTATTATGAATGCAATCTGTACACTTGTACGCGCTAAAGCGTATGGATGAAGCATTTCTCACTACGTTACTGAAAAGCTTCATTATGCATAAAAATGTTTATAGGTTTAGAAAA
Organism: Dolomedes plantarius; assembly: GCA_907164885.2. Lineage (NCBI taxonomy): Eukaryota > Metazoa > Arthropoda > Arachnida > Araneae > Dolomedidae > Dolomedes > Dolomedes plantarius. The sequence continues at coordinate 41,342,571 of OU015497.1, forward strand.
GTTAGTTGCAATGTATTAATACAGGTTGTAGCAGAATGGACTCCTACATTTCTGAAGATCACTGATAAGGAAGTGGTGGGGATAGGGTGGCGTGGGAGGTGGCAGCAATTCCGACGGATTTTCAAGTTGCCAGTAGACACCATGAGTTTGTCCAGTGAACATCGAGGTTTCATTATAGAGGCGTTCTTTGAAAACAACAATTTTGTTATCGCGACACAGAAGGCATTTAGGACGTGCTTCAGGCTCTATGCAAGGTGTCGTTACTGATGGAAAAACAATCCTGCAATATGTTTCAAACGTGAGAGCAAGTAGGTCTGCATTACAAAGAAATCCAAGAAGAACATTAGAACACCTGAAAGGGGTCCTCGAGTCAGCTATTCGATGTTTCCGCCATACCCTCAGAGATGACCAACAGCGTGATGGAAGACTTTAGAGGACGGATTCGACATTACATCGTAAGTAACAGGCGAATGTTATTTTCAAAACCGAGTAGAAAAAAATAGATTATATGTATTTTCCGGAGAAATAAAGCTTTTTAACGTAGGATTATGCTCCTCAATAACGGTCCGGAGAAATATTTTTCGGAGAAATAAAGATTTTTAACGTAGGATTACGTTCCTCAGTAACTGTCCGGAGAAATAATTTTCGGAGAAATTAAGATTTTTAACGTAGGATTACGTTCCTCAGTAACGGTCCGGAGAAATATTTTTCGGAGAAACAAAGCTTTTTAACGTAGGATTACGTTCCTCAGTAACGATCCGGAGAAATATTTTTCGGAGAAATAAAGCTTTTTAACGTAGGATTACGTTTCTCAGTAATGGTCATGAGAAATATTTTTCGGAGAAATAAAGCTTTTTAACGTAGGATTACGTTCCTCAGTAACGGTCCGGAGAAATATTTTTCGGAGAAATATTTTTCGGAGAAATATATTTCGGAGAAATAAAGATTTTTAACGTAGGATTATTTTTCGGAGAAATAAAGCTTTTTTACGTAGGATTACGTTCCTCAGTAACGGTCCGGAGAAATATTTTTCGGAGAAATTAAGATTTTAAACGAAGGATTACGTTCCTCAGTAACGGTCCGGAGAATATTTTTCGGAGAAATTAAGATTTTTAACTTAGGATTACGTTCCTCAGTAACGTCCGGAGAAATATTTTTCGGAGAAACAAAGCTTTTTAACGTAGGAATACGTTCCTGAGTAAAGGTCCGGAGAAATATTTTTCGGAGAAATAAAGATTGTTAACGTAGGATTACGTTCCTCAGTAATGGTCCTGAGAAATATTTTTCGGAGAAATAAAGCTTTTTATCGTAGGATTACGTTCCTCAGTAACGGTCCGGAGAAATATTTTTCGGAGAAATATATTTCGGAGAAATAAAGATTTTTAACGTAGGATTACGTTCCTCAGTAACTGTCCGGAGAAATATTTTTCGGAGAAATAAAGATTTTTAACGTAGGATTACGTTTCTCAGTAACGGTCCTTCGGAGAGAAAAAAATTGTCCTGCGTCGCGAGTTATAATTTTGGCAGCGCACCAAACCCAGTAGCAGCGAACAGTTAAACAGAAAAGTACCAAAATGTGTCAAAAAAATAAAAAAAGAGAGATAAGCAAATGACAAGAAATCCTACGTTAATAACCCGAGGTAGTTTCGTTAGAGGAGACTACCTGAATTTTTCTGTATTTTTTATTTCGTTCGTTTCTTATTACCCTTTGAAATGGGGGAGTCTATTCTGCCGCACTCTGTAGGATTTAATGAACATACTCTAAAATAAGGAAATCTTATCTGTTATTGAAGTATGATTAGCTATCATTTATTCAAGTATGAGGGCTCAGCTTTCAGAGGCCTCAAGCGTGCCTATAACGTCAATACCTGTCTTTGGCAGCACCAACTATTAATTTGAAAATTAATCAAAGTTAGAAGGATTTAGTTTTGAATTAAAACAAAAAAGTATTTGTCCACATTTACCTTCTTACATTATGTATATATATTTTTTTTTTTTTGGGGGGGGGGAGGGGGATCTTTACCAGCAACGCTGAAATTGTATCTTTCTAATACAGGGTGTCCGGGCTAAAGGCATCCAAAAGTCATGACTTATTTTTACGGAACTGCCTATTGGAATTTAAAAAAAATTATTTAAATAGAAAGAACATCTCACCAAGTTTTAATATCAATCATAGATTTCGATGTGTGAACTTTTTGTAGTACGACAAACGACTAAGGTAATCCAGTTCTCTCCAAGGGTTTCGTAGCATTTCAGGAGTTATTACACGAATTGCTTGAATGATACGCGTCTTCAACGCATCCAGAGTTTCAATTTTTTGTTTATACACAGCGGATTTAATGCATCCCCAAACAAAAAAGTCTAATAACGCCTGATATGCTACGAAACACTTGGAGAGAACTGTGTTATAAAGACTCATGGAGTATATCTGTTAATATTCAAGTCTTTATAACTGTCTTTCGTAACCGCCATATATTGGCAGAAAAGAAAAAAATGAATTATTGCCTGGAAAGGCGATGCACGCCAAATCTAGTGGCTTGAGCCCGTATTGCGCAGGTGCGAAATACAGCTTGGCGCAGTTCAAGGCTAGCTTCAAAAAATAACCAGAGAGAGAGAGAGTTGGAAGTGTACTAGGTACGTGACACATTTTGAGCTGGTGTCCGGTGTTGGTGAGTGAGGTACAAGGCATGGCAGAAATCCATTAAGTATTTGCTTTTTCATTATGTTTTATTAAATAAATTTCTTAATTGCTCCTTAACCACATAGTCTGTCACTTAATTTACTGTAATAGATAATGTTTCACTAGTGTGAATTAATTTGATGAGTATAGTAATCTGCTTAGCACGTGGGTCAGCCTGTCTGTAGGGTTAGGTATTTCTTGCTTGATTAAGTGCGGTTATCCTAAAACATATCTACTTTATTTAATATATATGTTACCTGAGACAACCTGTCTGGGTTATCTTTCATATCGTATTGTTTCTGTAAGTTAAATCAGTAACTTAATTTTTACACAACGCATTTTCATGTCTCGCCATTTTTTGGCTGGCTTAGCTTTTTTCTAATCTGCTACCACTTGTTCCGCTGCGGCTTCCCATTTGGCGCCGTAACATTCGGTCCCATAACAAACTGGATTTCAATTTAGACGTTAGTCGTGCTACAAAAGGTACACCCATCAAAATCTATGATACTATGATAGAAATCTATTATTGATATTAAAACTTGGTGAGGTGTTCTTTCGATATAAATAATTTTTTAAAATTCTAATGGGTAGTTCCGTAAAATTAAAGTCATGACTTTTGGATGCCTTTAACCCGGACACCCTGTATTTATAGTCTGTTTAAAATGAGTGCTTCATCTTGTTAAATTCATGAGTCATTATTAAAGAAGGTACGCTTGAGTTTTTTAAAATTATGAGTAAATCTCAGAATAATAATGAAAGTCACTGTTTGGAACTGATTACACAAATTAAAATGAACAAGACATACTGTTGGCTTATCAGTTTAAACATCTTGAATTATGTTCTCCTAGGTATAGCCTTTTCTAATAAACACTTCGTATTTAGCTAAAAATTTATGACTTCCTCGCTGATAAAAATGTTTCTTCGATTCATCTCAGTAATCTTGCGATCTCTGCAGATTAATTTTACACTTTGTCCATTACGTCGCTATTAATAATATCTTAAAGCGAGTTAAAAGTTTAATTTATGCACACTGAACCTTTTTTTATTTCCACCTTTTCCAGATAATACCTACCTAAATCTTAAAAGCACGGAGTTTCAACCTATTTTAAGTTTCTAACTTTCCATTAAAAAAAAAAGACCGACGTTCTAAATTAGAAAGAAGTAAAGCTTTTTCGTCAAGCGCTTAAACCGTAATTCTTGACAATGTAAAAGTTTCATTTTAGCCTAAATTAAAAAAGAGCCGACAAATTTTCTCGCCGTGTGGGTCGGTTCACATATGAATATTTATGGCCCGAGTCGAGGGCGTTTGACAGAAGAATGCAATTATTTGTGCTTACTTAACTAAAAATGCATGCAAAAGGTTAGAGATTGTGACAGAACGTAGGAACAACTTTCAACAAAATCTCTCATGAAAATTCATTTGTCACGTCTGTAAGATTCCAAAATTATGTAAAGCCAGGTAAAATTTTTAAACAAATTTATGGCTTTTTTTTCCTCACCTGCCCAGCAAACTAATAATGTTAAACTAAAAGTAAAAGAGGAGGAAAATAGATACAGTTAGATATATGTTTAAGTTTTTTAAAATTTAGCGATTACTTTTCGGAATTGACGATTACTTCATGATAAAATTGAATTACCCATTGAATACTACACAATTTTTTTAAAATTTTAATTTATATGAATGCATTAGTTAATACTTTGAATGACTCTTAAATACATCGACTAGAAAATTAACGATTGGTCTGCAGGTTAAAACACGCCGAATACCTCATAAGCTGGAACGTTTTATGTTTAATGAATTATACCTAACCCTAATTTTGTACTCCCGTGCACAGAAACTTGCAGTTTGAGCTGCTTTAAAGAAAATTTTAGTTTAAAAATTTAAATTAAAATTTTTTTTTCATTCGAAAAGAATCATTTCTGACCGGCATTTTTTTAAGTAACCCTTTCAGAATTATTTGTCCACATTTTAAGCCAAGTTGTTACAGCGCAATAAAAATGCTCGATCCGGTCAGTTTTTTTGGGTTGCGGTTATAAAACTAAATTAAAACATATGTTCAACCGCTTTGTGTTCTGTATAGATGAATCCAAACCACGAGTTCATCAATTAGTTTATCGGTGACAATTTCTGGTCATCCAATTTACTTTTTAGAAATTTAAGTGCACTTTGTTTTTTATAGTGGAAAATAAATTAATTTTTTTCCTAATATATTCTTACTGGGAATCCAAAGGATCAAAATACAAAATAGGAGAATCTGTAAGCTCGAATTTCAATTAAAACGACAGTTAAAATCGAAAGAAAAACTCATTACTTAACTATAATCTTTTTTTCTTCAGCTAAGAAAACATTGATTTGGGAAAGAGGAGATTTTAATACGGTTTATAAGACAATCTTAAAGTGTTTCTAAATTTTCAGGAATTTTGAGATGAAATGACGCTAAGCAAAAGAAATATGAATCAGCCTTATTAACCTTTTCCTTACGGAGTGGGGTAGCATGTATACCAAGAATACGGACACAAGAATGAATGAATATATATGTATATATATATATATATATATATATATATATATATATATATATATATATATATATATATATATATACACTGTCACAAAAATATATGCACCCAGAAGAAATCGAGCTACTATCACGAAACTTGGCACGAATGTAGTCTGGTAACAGATATGCAAATAACTAAAATTTCGACGCCAATGAGACAAGGGTAAGCACGCTATGCGAATATGAAATGCGGAGCTCAGAGAGTTTAAAAGCATGATTACTCGTGCCATAGGGTTATTCAAACTAATCTGTCTACTTGGATGGACGGTATTGTGACTAGAGATGCCTCTGAGACGTAACCGGCGACAGTACAAACAACTGTCGAACTTTGAGAGGGGGCGTATAGTAGGCCTCAGAGAAGCAGGTTGATTGAACAGGCGTATCGGACACCACCTCAGTTGGAGCGATATGGTAGTTGCTTGGTGTTGGCAATAATGGATCACGGAAGGGATATTCTACCGTCGCGAAGGGTCAGGGCGTGCCAGGAACGCAAATGCGTTCGAGGATCACGCAATCATAAGACACCAACAACGTCGCTAGAATCGGTTCCACGCCATTTACCACTTTCCAGACATCCGATGGTATCAAGGGAAACCATTCGGAGACAACTGGCCGACGTACGTATAAGGAGCCGACGTCCATTAAGACGCCTATCACTAACCCCACCTCATAAGCAGTTTCGATTGGATTTTTGCCGACCACGGACAGTGGCTGGAGTGTGACCGACTGGAGGCGTGTGATCTTCAGCGATTAATCCCGATTCAGTCCCAGTGCTGATGACCAGCGCATACGCGTGTGGAGGCGGCCAGGCCACCTGTCCGATCCGGCATTTGTTGTCGAGAGGCATACGGCGATTACACAAGGTGTGACAGTGTGGGGAGCGATTTGTTGGGACACTCGATCACCTCTAGTCGTCGTACAACGCACTTTGTCGGCACGCAGTACGTGGACGAGATTTTCACGCGAGTTGTACTGCTTATGCTATCAATTCGCCCAGGTGCCATTTCTCAGCAACACAACGCTCGTCCACATACTGCGCGACTCTCCCAACAATGTCTTCAAGGATATAACGTACTCCCATGGCCTGCCAGGTCACCAGACCTCTCGCGAATAGAGCACGTCTGGAACGTGCTTGGAAGACAACTGCAGCCGTCCCGGATTACTGGTGAATTAACTTCCTAGTTGCAAAAATTATGGCATGATCTTTCGCAGGAGGTCATAGGCGACCTCATTGATTCGATGCCACGCCGTGTTTTGGCTTGTATTGCCAGAGGTGGATATATATATATATATATATATATATATATATATATATATATATATATATATATATATATATATATATATATATATATACATATGTCAAGAACTAATTAAGGGGAAAAATAATTAAGTAAAAATTTAAAGGGGTCGTCAGGATAATTTATTTCGTGGCATTAAACGTCCCTGTTTTCATATTTAAAGACGCACTACGGATGAAATTAGGGGAATCCCCGTTTTGAGAAATGTAAACTTGCCTCGCGAATGAAGTCGAGCGAGTTAATCTATTTTTAGAGCAAGTACGGGCTTTGCGTGGAGTAAAATTATAACATCATTCGAATAGAAGCCGTGAGAACTTTCCATGAACGTCACAGAGCATGCGCGAAAGTTTTGCGCCTAAATGTAACAATGGGTTTAAACAGAGCGTCTTCAGATTTCGGATTGTGCGGTCGCGTGTCACGAGGAGGAGAGATTGAAACTTGGCTTGGATTGAATCGGGTTAATTAATAGTATTTGAAATAAAGGATTTAGATATAATTTAATTGTATTTAATTCCACAGGCCTACGTTCATTGACTGCATATATTTAGCGTAATTATTATGGGAACAAGTACAGAGAGAGTACTCGAATAATAAGTCCGACAACAGCCGAGCAGGATCCAGAAATTTTCGTGAGGCAAAGGATTAAAATTACCCCATAGCCGTTTAAAAATAGTAGTTAGAATTAAATTTGTTAAATTTGTCCAAGATTCGTTTCTCTCCTCGTGAGAGCGTTGACCATTGGCGAAAACAGTCCGTGTTACGAGTAGATTGTGTTCGAGTTTTTTTTGAAGCTGAAGATTTTTGTGGCGCCAATTTCCAGTTCAGGATAACATTGACGAGGGTTGATGTGTGCCAAGTTCACGATGAGTCATTCTGTTTGCTGCAATGTGTTTACTGATCGTCCGGCTTGTGCTTGCAATGTTGAGATTTCCTTTGTTCGTCTTAATCATCACGGACACCGTTTGTTTCTTCAGTGTTTTTCTTTCTCCCAGAGAGAGTCATCGAGAGTGACGTAGTGAGAATCAACTAGATGTCTGCATCAGTGCCGTGAGACTTTGAGACCAAAAAGTGATGTTATTTTTCGACGGAACAAGCAGCGTGATTTAATGCTTTTCAAATCGGTGGTGCTGTGTTTGCGGACTTCAAGGGCGACAAAATTATGGAATTCTACAGTGAGTGTAATTACACTAAAGATATTATGATGAAAACAATCCATCGCACTTAGGACCAGCTCGACACGGAAATACACCGGGATTGAAGGATTTTAAGAAGATTAAATTGTATAAGCCGAGAAAAGTAAAAGGGTAAAATAAATTTTTTTTACGAGAGAAAAATAAATTTAAAGATAAACTAAATTTTAATTCAAGTTTAAGAAATGAAATAAGTAACGAGTTTTTGGACGAGCTTTTGCTCGGACGAGATGTGAAATATGTTTTTTTAAAAATGATGATTTTTTAATAACTGTGTCAGATTGTAATAAATAGAATATGGGTTTTTGATCTTAGAAATGACATGTTTTGTTGTAACAGTGACGTATTTGAGATGTTGTGTCAGAGTAAAATTAACATAAAATATGGGTTTAAGAAATGTGTTTTGAAATGATTATAATTACGATTTTTAGAGTTTTGGGCTTATTGAAGTACTTTACATTGTGAATTTATTGAAATATTGGAAGTGTTTGAGGTTATTAAAGTTTTTGAATTTATTGAAGTTATTGAATATTGTTATAATTTAAACCCATAAAATTTATTGATGTTTCCCACCCCTTTTTACTGAAGAATGGGTTCACTTAAGTACAATTTGGAGGATTGGGCACTTAACTTTTCTGACGCACTTCCCATTGGTTTGTTGAACATTCTAATTTTCGGTGGAGTGTTGAACTGCTGAATTCAGAATTTTATATTTATGTGTACGGTTTTGTTATGGTTTTGAAAAGAATTTTGAGTATGAAAGATTTTATAATGTTCTACAGAAAAAATTAATCAATAATTTGACATTGAAATTCTTGAAAATTGTTTGGTGATGAAATTAAAATGTTTATCCATCTTTTTCTTGTGGGGGGGGGGAAAGCAAAGTATAAGATATTAAGTTAAGGAGTAATTGTTAAAATTTTTAAGCATAGAATTTTTCTCGCTCAGAGATCCATTTCCTTTTTGAATTTTTTTTCTAGTTCCTAACGCACTTGACTTCGCATTCTGTGATTATATCTATTTTTTTTTTAAAAGAAAAAAAAAACTATGATGTTTAATGTTAATTTTGGGTCCTCTGAGTTAGTAATTGACAATTTGATTTCAGTGATTATTAATTAAGAATTTTGAAAGATTTCGTCTAAATTTTGTGTAATCGAGAAGGATTTTAAATCATTTGTAACTAATTCTGGTCTCCTATGCTGACGATGGCCTTTTTTGCTTCTTGTAAATATTCTTGTGTTTTATATTTTGATTTTCATAAAATGTTATTTTGAGTTACAGTGATCTTACAATTTTATGAGTGTGTAATATTGTAATTTTGGTGGGTACCCTGAGTTGTTGCTATACATTTTTGATAAATATTATTCTGAGTATTTTTATAGTGTACATTTTTGATTGCCGGTAAATTAATAAGGAGGACATATTATACTAAATGTATTTTATTGCATTGAAATAAATTTTATTGATTGTGTGATTTTAAAGAGAAAAAAAAAAGAATAAGGTATGGAATTTAAAAGTAGTATTTTTCATTGATATAAAGTAAGGGATTATGATGTTTTAATTTTGGTAATGACAGAATTGTGTTGATTTTGAATAAAATGTGAGGAGTATTACACATCTTATCAATTCAGAATATGATTTTATGTTTTGACCGGCCATGAACCTTTTCACATGATTCCTCAATTCATACATGGAGTAGATGGTCACTGAATGTTTACGAGAAAAAAAACGAATAGTAATGAGGAAGATTTTGAAAGTTGAAAGTTGATTTTGAAATTTGAGTCCATGCCTCTAATGTGTAATTGCTTTTTATGTAATAATTGCGTATTTTTAAGTGATACTTTAAGTGATATGTTCTACATTTACTCATTTTTAGGTGTTGTGTGTTTTGATAATATTTTAGTAATAGTGTTCTTTTAGTATTTCGTACAAATTTTGATAATTAATATTTTGATATTTGATATGTCGTCAAGTCAAGGATGTCTAAAATGGAGACTTATGTAATATGTAACCCACACCTCGATTCAATATGGCTAGGTGCATATAGGAAAAACTTTAGGTTAAAGAAAATTTTCAGTTGTAATGATTGGGTTGGGGTTTGATTAATAGGGTTTTTACTGAGATTTGTGTTGACTGGGGACTGTCGCCCTATTCAGCATTCTTTTCGGTAGGTGATTATATAAGATTTTTGAAATTGATTTTAGTGTTTTTCTCTTCTGAAGACTTTCCACATGGAATTAGCTACTCCTTGTGTGCGTGCCTTCAGGGGGACGGGAGGGAGTTGTCAAGAATTAATTAAGGGAAAAATAATTAAGTTAAAATTTAAAGGGAGGCTTCAGGCTAATTTATTTCATGTCATTAAACGTCACTGTTTTCATATTTGAAGATGCACTACGGATGAAATTAGGGGAATCCCCGTTTTGAGAAATGTAACCTTGCCTCGCGAATGAAGTCGAGCGAGTTAATCTATTTTTAGAGCAAGTACGGGTTTTGCGTGGAGTAAAATTATAACGTCATTCGAATAGAAGCCACGAGAACTTTCCATGAACGTCACAGATCATGCGCGAAAGTTTTGCGCCTTAATGCACCAATGGGTTTATACAGAGCGTCTTCAGATTTCGGATTGTGTGGTCGCGTGTCACGAGGAGGAGAGATTGAAACTTGGCTTGGATTGAATCATGTTAATTAATAATATTTGAAATAAAGGATTTAGATGTAATTTAATTGTATTTAATTCCACAGGCCTACGTTCATTGACTGCATAGATTTAGCGTAACTCCTATGGGAATAAGTACAGAGGGAGTACGAGAATATTAAGCTCGTCATATATATATATATATATATATATATATGTATATATATATATATATATATATATATATATAACCCACTTAATGGCCGTTCTTACAAAGGGGGTATGAAATGTCCCGTGCTGAAGAGGGAATCGGAAAAATGGCCCTCGTAAGCTAAAGTTAAGGGAATTCGCAGTTCAATTCTGAAGTCTCCTCCTGATGGCGTCGAGCAAAAAAATCATACACTGTGCAAATATGAATCACGGCAAAAGACAAGCAATCCTTTTTTAAACCACACATTTTTTAATGTTTTTAATTAATAAGCTCTGTATTAGTTATTATTTTCCAGAATCTTTGGAAAGTTTTGTTTTGACGTTTCCTTGGAGGAGGCATAACTTAAATCGACAGTGATGTGGTCCCAGTGGTGACATTTCGTTTCCCTTTCTTTCATTTGTTCTTTTGTTGCCATGCATTTTAATTATGTATAGTTTATCATTTCTCCTATGTGTATATCAATGTATTGTGAAATAAATGTTCTTTTTATTTTTCTTTGGAGGTACAGTCTAATATTGATGGACGAATCTCCAACAGAATGGTACCAGAGCGTGGGTTGGCGTCTTAATCTTTTATCCTGGTTGTGTCGTAAATGAGAATTTAATTTTTGTCCGAGTTTTAGATTTGAATTAAAATCATGCCCTAGTAGAAGAGGGAAGCGTCTTTAGATTTAGAACTCTAGATAGAAAGAACTAGAAAAGTTGGAAGGTTAATTTGAATTTCTTCTAACAAACCACATTTTGTTCAATTTCGTTGATGGATCAAAACCACAGGTTGCCCAGGAAGATAAAAAAAAGGATTGAAAATGGAGAAGAAGCGGGTTAATAAATCTTTATCAACGATCTACCTCCTATTAGAAGAGAATTCAAAGAACTTGGTTACTGATGTTACCACAGCCAAGGATACAAAGTGCAGTTCCAGACACTGCTATTTCATTTTTTGTCAATACACTAGTTTTCAACTCCAATATAGTAAAATTCACGATAGATACTGTAGTTGTGAAGAACTTCTGCAATGATTTAGATTTTTTGAGGACTTTTTAAAAGCATATTGAATCCAAAAGCTGCAATTTCCGAGAGTATAACAGCAATTTGGGGAACTGGATGCATTTTACTGGAAGTACTTTTAAAGGCAGGTAAAGAAACTTCTTTTCTGAAGAATGTCGCGAAGAATTGTCGCGAAATATGCACTGTGGCCATTAAAATTTCAACACCAGGAAAGAAAGAAAATAACAAAACTTTACTTACTGCACATATACAGCATAGTAGGGAGAAACATGATTAAATTTGTAAGCAATTTGGGGGTATACAGGGTTCGAAATTAGTACACACAGCTGCCGTCTCAGACATCTATGGCATATTTTACCATCTATGTAACAACCCATTAATTATGTAAATTTACCGTTTACCTAGAACATTTGCTGTTGCAGTGTTACCATACTATATTTTTGTTTCATTTTAAAACAATATACATACAGATTTAGAAGCTGAGAATAACTACAATTTTTTCTGTTAAACTTTGCTTACAAACTAATAAGATTGTACGTTGGTCCGAGCTTCGCCTTGTCATGTGGTAAATAAAGTTCATGATTAATATCAATATCATTATTTATTAAACAATTTTCACTGCTTTCAGTTTAAAATTGAGTCAAACATTTTCCTTTGTTTACAAATATGTTAGATTTCTTAAGAAAATCACAAGACAAAGTAATTTTTTAGTCGCTGGAAATTGGTTAACCAAGCAATAACCGTTTTCTCTATAGAAAAATGCGGTCAGTTTTTTATAGTACTAAAAAATTATAAAGTTTTCTAAATTATTTATAAAAACATTTGATGGCTTATTAAAAAAATGCTTATTTTTATAGAGAAGAAAAAGATCGTAGTTGAATAATTTTTCAAACAAAGCCTTTAGAAAGTTAATAGAAGCCTGACTTTAACATTTGCTCTATCTTCTGATTCTTTCTATTTATAAAGCATTTTGAGCTACGTCTGATACTTTTAATTTGCTTTCTTAAAGAAGAAAGCAGTGGCGCGTGTTTAGACTCTTTTAAAGAGACTGAAAGTAAAACAAGCAAAACAAACCATACCTTATTCTCATTTCATTTCCAGGTGTTAACATCTGACAAAAAGGTTAAAGGCATCGGTAAAAGAAAACCACAATTGGGAAGGATAATGAGATTTTGACAGCTCTCTGGCACGGCTTCAAGGCATTAATCTTAGGAGTAGTTTTACCCAGTAATGGTTCAAAATATATCGAAGTTTTTTCGAAGGAAATTTCAATCATAATAGAAAGCGAAGATGATCCAGAGTTTAAAATCTCCGAGGGTTACATAAGTTTGAAGTTATTGATTGAAAATTTCAAAGTATAATAAAATAAGTGGAAGTATAATGCATTTTGTATAAACTATAACAAACTCATTAAAGTAAACGCTACGCATAAAACATTTTGCTTTTATAATAGTTTAGTAAATGAGTTTTTGCCCGAGAAAGGGGAGTGAAAATGAACAGTATAGTTTTCGCTTTATTTTGCTTCAGGCTGCTAGAAGTGCCAAAGCAGAAGAAAGTATCGATTGCTCTGCATAAATTTTAAAAAAGGTGTTAAAAATGACTTATCTTAAATTTTATCACTATTGAAACTTTTCGTGAAACGTGTAGAGAAACAAGGTCAGTGAGATAAAAAAAAATTCAGGCTTGAAATTTATGGTTTTTTTCTAAATTGGGTTTGTTGGCTTCATTTGTCAAAATTAAGGCGTTTACTACCTAAGGTAAACCACCCTAAAACTTTCAAAAGTTAACATTTTGAACAAGAACAAGTAAAACATATTTTGTTCTTAACTATGTTATTCAACGCTGTCCGTGGAAGAATTTACAGCCCCAAAGAATTAAAGCTGTGTCGACCATCCTGTTCTTTCCATAAAGACTTTATAAATATATTACCTTTTCAGTATTTTCTATGCCCGTGTATGCAGAATACTACTGTTTTTAAAAAGAAAATTATTTTTCTGAAACCGAGTTTTATATTTATTTTTCGAGGAAACTAGTTTCAAAACACTCTTCATATGTGCATTAAGATTGCAAAAATAAATATATCGACATTTTACGATTTACCATTCAGTATTTTCTATGCAGGTGTATGCAAATGTTACTTTTAAAAGAAAACAATTTTTTTTCCAAAATGAAACTTTCTTTTCCAGAAAAGAAAATGAAAACGCTTTTGATATGCGCATCGGGATCATATAAATGTATTGTTGCTTTACAACCTAGTTTTCATTATTTTTTTTATGCGTATGTATGTAGAATCCTACTTTTAAACAATAGCAAAAATGCTCTAAATAAGTTTTTTTAAATTGTTCATTTTCCCATTTTTTTTGCACTGAAAAGAAAACAAACTTTGAATGTACATGTTTTATTCTGTTTCACCGTAAACTAAATCACTAATGCTCATTCACCACGACTAAACATTAAACTCCTTATTAAACTCAGATTTAACTCCTTATTATGAGTATATAAACTTTTTATTTATGTTGAACGTCAAATATTAAGAGACAGAATTTTTATATTTAATATTTAAAGCAGATTTCTTTATTACAAAAGGATGACTGTCGAAAACGAATCTACCAGAATTCGGGACTGGACACATTGCCTAAAAGAAGAGATTCTCAACGTTTCTATATCGACCCCCCCCCCCCCCCCCCCGTTTGGATAACCTTCAGATCCCTTTAAGATATAATAATAAAAAGTCTTTTATGAAATTTTATATATATATATATATATATATATATATATATATATATATATATATATACATACATACTGTCGAACCCCGTTATAGTAAACCTGGTATATAACGAACTCCCGGATATAACGAACGAAAATTTTGGTCCCACCGTTTTCTTATTGTATTTAATGCTAACTTATCCTTTTATAGCGAACCTCCGAAATCTTAAGAATCGGCTATAACGAACATTTTTTTCAGTCGACAACTGAAATTTTTTTTATTTTCAAACTTTTTAAGAATGTTGAAGATACAACGAATATTGAAGAAGCAAAGAATGTTGAAGAACAAGATGATGAAGATTTACTTATCCCGATGTGGATAGAAAATCACAAAATGTCATCATTCTCAGATTGCGGCGTGCAATTGTTCGAAACGTGATGATTGTAATAACACAGGGTCGTGACCTGTTGTTATTAACTACGGCTGAAATCGTATCTCGTACACTGGTTGTAAGTTCGCCAATAGGGCGGTAATTAATTAATTAAATAGATGGGCCCAACTCTCAAGAATGATACTGAATATACATATATACACTTTATTTATACATATTTATATACATTCACACTTGTAACACTTAGCACACGCTGAAACATTAGTACTGCTAGGAATTTACATGTATATATATACAGTCTTATCCGATCACTATATTTTAAATCATACGATGTCGCCGGCCCTGGCGGGTTAGAGGCGATTATGTAAAGAGTCGGTATGCTAGTTGATATAATACAAAATGCTCACCCATTTGTCGCAGCCGTCTACATCGAATTCACCGATAACGCTGGTCCATAGTAGTACACAAAGTTCACACAGTGTTCACAGAGTTCGTGGGTACAGTTTGTTCACTGTAGCGTCGCGGTGTATCCTCGTCCTGATTATCCCGTTCTCTCTATTGGGACTGAAGAGCTCGGGGTCCTTTATGTCGAAGGTCACTTATTGAAGACTCCTCGTACGTTACTCAGCACGGGTAGCTTTTCTTACACTATGCGGGTCGGTCAGCGTTGGTGGGCGGTCAATGTTGCTCAGCATAGGTGCCTTCTCTTCCGATATGCGGGTCGATCAGCACTGATGGGTGGTCGTCTGGGTGTCCAACTCGCTAAGCGACGGTGCGTATCTCTCTGGTATCGGCTTAAACTTAATGGTAGTGTCGTCTCTTCTCCCTCGGCACTATGTTGACATCTATGGGCAATCGCTACTTCTGCAACTTCTCGTCGCTGATTATTCTATTTTGCGTCCGGAGCTAACGCTGTTCAATCCGTACGTATTATGTAGTTGCGTAGGACCGGCGTCTTTCCTCTAATATTATACAGTGGGTCTCTTCTCAGCCCTGTGGCAGCTTATTTTTTGTTGAGTTTCGTAAGTTAGGGCTCTCGTCGGCCCGTTGGCAGCTTACTGTCTTATCATCTCTTTTTTTTAATGGCGCTCTCTCTACAAATGTCTCATCATCTTGTATATATTCTTCTCCATCCTCGTCTCATTGGTTCTCGCTTCCTCGGTCCCTATTCGCTCGCCACTCCCTTGTTTATAGAGGGGGCGGATGCGATTAGCTCTCATAGGTTATTCTTGTCTCTTGCCTTTCGCAATTGCATAAGTTCTGGCGCCGATTATGTCTGGTAAAACTTCCCATCAGACGGCCCCACCTGCTCGACCTCCGACCTCAGATATACGGCCGTTGACAACTTAATTTCTCCGTTTTTATGGTACCATAAATCTGGCGTTATAAAAATGTCGGGACTGTAAATTTGCTTGTCCACGCAAGCTGGGTGGCCCCTTAACAATTTAGGTTTCTGTTGTTTTCACATTCCGACTCTTTACAATGATAAAGTCTTTACATGTGAACAATTGCACGCCACAATCCGACTGATGAAGATATTGTGGAAGAAATTAAAATGAATCATTCTGAAATCGAAGATTCTGCTTCTGATACTGATGAAGAGGAGCACATAAATGACGAAATCTCCACCATCTCGGATGCTACAGCAGCGATGAGTGTAATTAATAAGTTTTGTCAACACAAACAGTGGAAGAAAGAGTGTTGAAGTCATTTGATGTATTGGACAAAGAAATCCATAAAATGTTTTGGAAATCAGCATCACGTCCACAGAAGATTACCGATTATTTATGTATCAAAACAGTGAGCAACTATTAAAGATAAAATCAATTTATTTCCATTTGTCTTCATATTTAGTTAATATAATTAGTATTGTGTCAGTTTAATGTAATCGATTTTAGTCAATTAAATTCATTAATGATCATTTTAATTAGATTTTATCATTCTTTCTATACATCATTGTTGAATATACAACTAATTGTGTTATACATTTTGTGAGCTAGAGCATTTTTCTTAATGGTTCGGATATAGCGAACAAAAGCTTTGGTCCCTTGAAGTTCGTTATAACGGGGTTCGACTGTATATATATATATATATATATATATATATATATATATATATATGGTATATATATGGTATATATATATATATATATATATTTATATTATTTTTATTTATTTATTTTTTTTTTCTCCTCCAATGCGACAGACGGTTACTTGGACATTAATTACCCTTACCGTCATATGACACCGCGGATTTGCTGGCCACTTTTCTGGGAGCACCGTATAGGTGGACCAGCATGCCCAGGGCCCAATTGGGGGCCCCAAAGTGCTGTATTTGTTTTATTATTTTCTAAAACCTAATTAATCAAGAAGCCCAAATGCAAATTCTTGCTCAGGGCACAGGAATGTCTAGTTACGGCAATGCACACACACAACCGCACGTGCGCACACACACACACACACACACACGCACGCACACACACACACACACACACACACACGCGCGCGCGCGCACACACACACACGTGCGCGCACACACACACGCGCACACACACACACACGCGCGCGCACACGCGCGCACACAGACACACACACACATATATGTAACAGTTCCGTGACTGACTGACTGACTGACATATTACGCACAGACCAACCAGCTGGACCTAAAGGGCTGACATTTTGCATGGCGATTTTTCTTATAGTGTAGGGGTGCACTAAGAAAGCTTTTTGAAAAATTCTTCTTAGATTTTTTTAAATTAAACTTTTAAGCAGTTTTTGTAACATTCTTTAAAGTTTGCAGTTAAAATAAATAATAATCTTAGAGTTATAAAATTTATATTAAGAGAAAGATCATAAAGATTCCTTTAAAATGAAATCTTTCTCGAATCCTTACCTTCATTTTCCGATTTTTGGTGAATTTTAAAAGATTAATTTTTAGGATTCAATTTATTAAATGCTCATCACGTGATCTTTTCCTTTTGTGATACTTCAGATTCAAATAAAATTTAACCACTAGACTAATTGAGATGGAAGTTTTTTAAGAATTTGATAAAAATTAGCATGTTTTATGGATATTAAACATACAAATTTATTGCATACATTGACAGTTGTATTTAATTTGAATATTTTCTGCTACATTATTTTGTCTATAAAAATATCCGAGACGATTTTTGTAATAAATATATACATACATTTTTTGGCATTAATTGCATACACTGACAGTTGTATTTAATTTCAATATATATATATATATATATATATATATATATATATATATATATATATATATATATATATATATATATATATATATATACATATATATATAATGCATTGTGTTGTAATATGGGCATTTATTCTTGTTACAATTCAATATTAAAATGTTAATCACCAAAATACGTCCTTATCCCCGTAAAGTTCGCTTTTACTTTTTTTTATCTACATTTTTTTCCAGCTCTTTCTCGAGAAATGTTTTTTTCCGAAAAAGTGAAAGAAGCGTAATTACTCGGGTGACCTTCCAAAAATGCTAAAGAAAAAGGATGTAAAAAACTACGGAGAAGGGAACTAGATAGGTCTTGTTCACGAGTAGATACAAAACACTTTCGCTTCGAAATAGAAGATTGATAAGGGTTGATATTGATTATATGGCAAGCACATCAGAAATATGTGGCAGGCACTGCAATTTGCTGATCGAATTTTCTACGATAAATGCTTTGACGAGAGGGAAGTGAGCACAAAAATTGGTTGGAAACAAAGCAGTTGATTTTCATTTAGTCTTCGGGTAGCTAGATTTAACATTTGGAAAACAATATTTGCATATTTGATTATCAAAAGGATTCGAGAGTTCTTGTAATGCACTAAATTCCAGGGAAATATTCTTAAATTTATTACAGTCTGCTTCTGTTACTATCTGTTTAACACATTGCTAATGTACAATTATGTGCTTAAGGAAATTTCAAATTAATCTTGATATTTAAAATAATATACCGTATTTTTCGGACGATGAGACGCACCTCAAGTTTATGGCAGAATTTTTAGAAAAGAATATTTTGTATTTTGTTAGGTATATAAAGATACTTTCAATTTCTTACCTAACCCTCAAACGGTACAGTGGGGGTCGGATCCAACCCAAGGGTTTGTCTTCCCCCTCCCTTTCTCTCCCCTCTCATTGCAAGAGGTCGCATTTACAAGGAACCCTACTATATAGACCTACTAGACCACCCTACTTAGATATAGGAAAAAGTAAATACGAGTGTCTTTGTTGGAAAACATTATTCATGATCACTAGTCATTTAAAAAAAAAATTTATTTTAGATTTTTAAAATTTTTATTTCGTTTTTGAAGCCAAAAATGTCAGTATATATTATTTTTCACATTTTTTGTGCTCGGAAAATTGGTTTCAGTAACTTCTAAAACTAGGTAGACTAAATTACATATTAGACCTAATCTGTACAATATTCTATGTAATGCCAAAGATAATTTCTTTGTTTAGCAAAATTACAATTCGTTGGTCATTTTTTTCTACAAAAGGGGTTTTATTTCATGTAAAATATTATTAATAAATGTTATTATACAACAAAAATGTACTGTGTACTTATTTTGACCAAAAACCTCATCAAAAAAGAGATCGGGTCGGACCCAACCCGACCGTATCATCAATTTCGTCTGTAACAACAATGTACCGTTTGAAGTTTAATATATATATATATATATATATATATATATATATATATATATATATATATATATATATATATATATATATATATATATATATAAATATATATATGTACATATATATATATATATGTATATATATATGTATATATATATATATATATATATATATATATATATATATATATATATATATATATATATGTATATATGTCTTACTATTAACAGCTGAAGGTAAACAAATGTATGTTAGTGAGCAGACATGGGGATGGGATAATCTCGTTAACCGAGCATAGCAGGATATCGCGACTGGTACCGATATACGCAGACGGACGAAACGCGTGCACTGATGCTATCCTGAACTTTCGAAACTTTAAACTTTTTTAATTATTAAATTAAAACCGCCGAACTCAAAAGAAGCAGACAACAGAAACAGCTGACATTCCGGTGGGCCAGCTCCTTTCCGTTTCGCAAATTTCCACTATTTTCATGCATGCAAAATTCAACTTTTCCGTCCTCCAATCGACAAATTTTTTATTTCCATGAGTTTAACAAATGTTCATCTTTAAGGATACACACATTTTTATAAAATTAAATATGTTTTCATTGCAAACGAAGCCTTTTCCCCAAAGCAGTTTTCCGAATTTCACGAAATCGACAATTTTGATGGAAACAGCTGAAGGTAAACAAATGTATGTTAGTGAGCAGACACGGGGACGGGCTAATCTCGCGAACCGAGCATAGCAGGATATCGTGACTGGTACCGATATACGCAGACGGACGAGGCACGTGCACTGATGCTGTCCTCAACTTTAATAACTTTAAAAATAACTTTAAACTTTTTTAATTATTAAATTAAAATCGCCGAACTCAAAAGGAGCGGACAACAGAAACAGCTGACATTCCGGGTGGGCCAGCTCCTTTCCGTTTCGCAAATTTCCACTATTTTCATGCATGCAAAATTCAACTTTTCCGTCCTCTAATCGACAAATTTTTAATTTCCATGTGTTTTACAGCTCTTCATCTTTAAGGATATACACATTTTTGTAAAGATAAAACTTTTTTTCATTGCAAAAGAAAGCTTTTTCCCCAAAACAGTTTTCCAAATTTCACGAAATCGACAATTTTGATGGACAAATATTTCGGTTTTCTGCACCTATTAATGTCAATTTTACGATTTATCAGCATTTTCTAGATGTTCAGCTTCCAAAATATACCAAATACATTTAATGAAAAAAATGTTTTCATTCTAAAAAAACGTACTTGCAAAACTCACTTTTGAAATTTTCCTCACCATTTTGATCCCACGAATTTCCCACCAATTTTGATCACCATAGTATCTTAAAATAACTGAATGCCGAGTTCGTAATTTTTCGACTTATTATTTTACTGACTAATAATTCCAGCAAGTTCGTGAAATTTGTTTCTAATTAATGAGCTACTGATGAGGATTCGTCCACCACCAATTTTGAATTCTTCAAAACTGTCTTTCTATTTTTTAAGCACTTTTTCCACCCATGAAATTTAATATTTACACGGCCTTACCGCGATACACCTCCATTCTTGCTCACCTGCTTGTGTGATGCCGTAGCGCAGTGCCATTGCGCTGACCTGGGAATCCCTACGTTGTGGGTTCGGTCCCAGGTGCTGTCGCATCTTCAAGATTTCCTTATCTTCATATTTTTTGTTTCCCCCCCTCGGAAGTCTGCAATAATCTCATTACGAATTGTTTGACCCTGCACAGGGCCTTTTTTCCTTTTATTATGCAAATTTTCCATCTTGTTTGCTGAGGGCCATTTTTTCCGTAACTTTATAATTAATTTCAGCTTATTTTCTTTAAATTTTTTTGATTCTTCATTTTAATCTTAACTTATTTAATCTGAATATATTTCTAATTTTTAAATTTATCTTACCCTTCTACTTTTTGAAGGTTTTAAACTTAATGTTTATATTAATGTAACTGGTAACTTTAAACTTAATTCAACTTAATATTTTTTTCTATTGAACACATATACATTGATAATAAGCATCTTGCGACAGGAGTTAAAGTCAATAGACCCAGGAACTCTACTCTTCAAAAGAAATTCTGCTCAGTTGCCAAATTGAAAAATTATTAGTTGAGAACGTGTTTGAGAACGAGTCATTTAATAATTGAAATCCAGAAATAATTTTAAATTACCAGAAATAATTTTAGTTTTAGGAAATGAGGAGTTAAAACCTTTAGAATTTTTTCTAATTGAATCAATTTCTTTTTTGTCTAAAAAGCAAAATTTGAAAACGGAAATTTGAAAGAATTATTTCAAAAGCCAAAAACCGAAATTCGAGAAAGAAAATATTAAATTATTATTTTGCTTTTTAAAAATTCTAATATATTTTTAAAAGTGATTAAACGGTTTTCAATCTTTAAGAAATGAAACTTTCATTTTATATCGAAAAAGCAACACATCGGGTTGCCACTCAGCTAGCCATCGGGTTGCCACTCAGCTATATTATACGATAAAATATTCATTTTATTTTAGTGTTACCTTCGGACCATAAGAGCACCCCAGTTTTAAGCCATTTTTTTTTAAATGAAATAAGATGCGTCTTATGATCCAAAAAAATATGGTAATAGAAAATATATGGCAGAAAGAATTCGATGCAATAAAGATTCAAGTAATCGCATATTATAAAATTAAAGAAAAAAGTTACTCACCATCACTTTAATATAAGACGTAATCTGCTGAAGTTTTCTATTTAGCGAAAGACAATAAATAACCGCAGTAAATGCTGATTTCAAAATAAAATTTATAATGAATTCTTTCCTCCGTCAGTAGCATCGTAAGTTTGTATCGGATAGCCTTGTTAGGGTTCATGTTTAATAAAAGGAAGAAAAAAACATAATTAGGAATCGTGATTATAACCTCTGAAATGATTGTTTTATATTATATAATGGAATGCTTAAAGATTTTATTTTTCATAATGGCAGAAAAAATAGTAGATATTATATAGACATGGCATAATAATGGTAATTAAAGCATAATGTAAAAAAAAAATCATTTATTGTTTGTTTTAAGTCTCAATCCGCTTGAATATTTTTCTAACAAAAGAGAAATAGATAACAGAAGTAATTATTGACTAGCCGTTTCTACATAATGAAAGTTGAAATGGAATTTTCTTTCACCGTTCTATTGTAGCACGCTACTCAGTAGTGTCCCCATTTTGGATTTCATACTAGTTATCTAAATGAAGCAAAATATTCGAAATAAAAATTTATTGGATGTTTGTTAGTAACGGTAACTGAATTCCAAATGCTTCATCTTCTAAAACAATCTATTCTTCTATACTTAACAAAGTACACTAACTTCCTAAATCCCGCTCCACAATTTCATATCTTGATTTATTTTATTTTCTGCAACGTAACTGGAAGGCACTATATTTGGAAGGACATTTTCGTAGAAATTCCCAACTGCGTCTTGGAGTGGATTGTCAAGATCCGCAGTCACTAAGATCTTAGCATAAATTTGACTAACTTTTGCAAGTGGAAATGAAAACAAAGAACTCGCCAAACTTTCTCTAGACAGCGAAGTCGGATGTTTTGAACTCTAGCTAATTTCTGAGTTCAAAGTGGGGTAGGATTATTTTATTTCTGCCTGCCGAAAGCACTGCCTTGCAATTCCCAGTCGTCAACATTTTCTGCCGGAAGTTCATTGTCACTTGAACGTAACAGGAACTCGTAAACAATTGTTTTTTATGTCATGTAATATTTTAAGGCATACAATTTTTGTTCAGTTAAAAGCATAACTGTTCACAGGAGTTTCAGCAGTAAGTTCATACAATATTGGTGGGGAGCTCATGGAAAATACTAATAAAAGAATTCCATTAATTTTGTGTTCAGCTAATTAATCCTGCCTAACGAGGCGTAACAAATAAAAAAAAGGTAGTTTTAATTACCCTCAAGTAAGACTTTTTAAAGCCTTGATAAAAATTCAGCTTCTTTTGTATTTTTCTTCTGTTTCGGAAAACAACTAGTGTTTTCTTGTTGATAGAAACTCTATTTTATTTAAAAAAGAAGAAATAAAAAAAAACATACTTAATGAAAGAATAATTAAGTTAATTTATTACACTAAGAAATTTCTAACTTTCTAAGGTATAATTTTAGTGTTACGAAGAGTTTAGAAATATTATTCGAAATTTTAATAATTTAAGTTATTAATTTCTCCCTCCCAATATTATTTCCTTAAATTAATTTTTTACCTATAAATAAATTTAATATATATTAGGGGAAGACATAATTCTTATGGACGCATATGCTTATTATCTCAACAGATGTGTACTACTAATGATGATTTATTATGAATATTAATGAGAAAATAAAGGATGCGTATTAATGACGATCTTTCAGCTGCGTGTTGATTTTTAACAATTTAATTTCGCAAAACGAATCATGTTAGTAAAGTTGCAAAATACTACACAATTTTCTCTTTAGTGAAGAAGGTTGGAACGATAATTCTTAGTGTAATAATCAGCCCTTCTCTGTCCACAATGTGTTGCAATTCAACTCCCAGACCAATCAAGATTTCTCCAAGAGTGAAATATAACCGTTTAAAAACGCAAGTGCAGTCGTCGTTTTTATAGTAATGACAGATAAAAACTTGAAAAATATTTTCAGAGAAAATCAGCCTTCCCTCCCTGGTCCCTTTCATGTTGGGTACAGATTGAGGTTGATTCGACAGGATAGTGGACAGCTGGTATACAGATTAGAATATCTGTCATGAGAGCAGAACGTGCCAAGATGGATATCGAAACCCCTCAGATTGCTTTTAAGAATGGCACGAGAATACTGAAGCATGCCCGTGTTGCACATGATGTGCTCAAACATAATCGAAAACCGTTTGAATTGGAGCATGTTTTCCTTGGATTTAGCTCTAATATCTTACAAAACTTAAAATTCAAAACATATTTATTTTCGAAATTTTATTTTTTTTACAGTTTATTTTGAGATTTTACATTAAAGTTCAAAATGACACCCATGGGATTCCAGTCAGCTCGGCTTTTCTCTAAGAATTTCAAAGTACATCAATCAGTCTTTACTGTCCCGATGATGCCTAATAACAGAATAATATTTGTAAATGATAATATTAATGAGATGTTTTTCATAAAATTATTGCATAAAATAATTATTGTATATTATTGTAATGTTGTATTATTGTATTATAATTTACATTATTGTGTGTTATTGTATTATAATTTACATTATTGTGTATTGTTGCAATGAATTTTATTTTAATGGATGTTATTGTATAAAATAATTATACTGTAATTAAACTCATTGATAAACTATTTACAAATTACTTTACTGAAAACATATAATAAGAGATTTCAACATCGTTAATATTGATTTATTTCTTGCATTTGAAACCCCAGGTCATAAAATGCAATTTGAGAAAAATAGGGACTGTATTTCATTCAGAATTTCTGATGAATTTTGTCGATGATAACCCATACCATATAAATTTTCCATATAAAGCCAACGGAAAATTTAATAATTATGATTCACATAGTTATACGCTTATGCGCAAAACAAAATTTCTGCAGCTTTGCTAGTAAAATGGTTATGAAGTTTTCTGATCTATGCTTTGAGCAAGAAATTTTCTCGTGTGAAATACATTAATAAAGGAAATAATGGATCATAAATAATTCCTTTTAAGTCTTGATTCATTAAGGATTTTTTTTAACTGTCTTTTTCAGAATAAAATTTAATTCGATAGGCTTAAATTGGTTGATTTTGTGCAAAGGATCTGACAGTGATGAACTCATGCACTCATATTTGTGGTATGAAGAAAGTATTATGTATACACTCACACACACTTGCATAGATTTATACATACATACTTACATACACATATATATATATACATATATATATATGTGTGTATGTATGTATGTTTATATATATATGTGTTTATATATTTTCTTTCCTCTCGCTGTGCACAATATCTTAACTTTCATTAATTAGAATTAGCAATTGTACATTTTCTCTGTTAATATTCAAGTTTAACTGAAAGGAAGTCATATAAACTTGTGAAAAAATATATTTCCTAATCATTTAAGAGACAAATTCTGGTGAAATGTTCAGTATCAATCGAGTAATAAATTTTTTCTCCCTCTTACAGTAAAAATATCCTTAAGGATGGTCTGATCACTGTTATAGGAATTACAGTAATAAATTAAACATGCATTTCACATTTTAAAGTTTGATTTCTTAAGTCTTACATTCTAGTTCTTTTCGGGAAAAAAGTTTCGCTGATAAAATGTAAATGTGTTTTATTTCGAATATTGAAGCGAAAAAAAAATCTCTGAATTCAATTAGCACGTAATCATGAAAAAAAAAAACTTAATTAACGATAGTTAATTAAGAGGATCTCATTCTAAGCACTTTTAATGCATGCATCAATAAACACAAGAAAATACTTGAACCGAAAATAAATTGTAACACTTTTACATGGATGCTCTCAGGAAAAGGTCATTTTTTCCCCCAATATGCGGCCTTGATAACATTTTCTTTCCACTGAGTTTTACTATTTTGTTTTATTGAATAGCATAATGAGAGAAATATTCCCTTTCTTTCGGAAGAATAAGGTTTGTGCTCGTTAAATTAAAGTAATTTCGTTTCTTTGACATATCTTTGTTGTGTGAGCTTTTTCATAAATGATAATATTTCCTTTTCTTTTCAAATTTTGAACTCGATATATGTGGTTTAATCTATTCTTGTTTATCTGTACATTCTGGTGTAAATTTATAACAAAAAAGAAATTCCTAGCACAATGAAAATGACGAGTCCCTTTTTGTTGGAAATTAATTTATTTCTGATGTTATTATCTACTCAGCATCGAGAATAAGTGAATATACGGTCCGAGATTAAGGGAAAAGTTTCTTGAAAGTGTTACTATTTAATGTTCTTTACAATGGCGTATAAATTTAACGTTTATGATTGGACAAATGTTAAAGTTAATAACACTGCTTTTTCTCCTAGCATACATGAGAAGTTTTTTAACTTTTTCAGTTA
The DNA here is from genome assembly GCA_907164885.2 of Dolomedes plantarius. NCBI lineage: Eukaryota > Metazoa > Arthropoda > Arachnida > Araneae > Dolomedidae > Dolomedes > Dolomedes plantarius. The sequence continues at coordinate 41,368,981 of OU015497.1, forward strand.
AAGTCTAAAAAGCTTAATATTTTGGTATTTGATCGGATTCAGTGAGCCAATTCTTAAATGAGAGAGAGGTTCTTGAAACAGTGAAAGATACGTGACTGGATATCACTGTACAACAAATTTGATCTTTTTTCTGTCCTTTAGATGAGACTATGTGATTCTGTATAGCGGAGTGTAAGTTTGGATACTGAATACAATGTTTGGATTTTGAAGATAACCCCTTGACAAAGTAACAATCCGCTACGTGATTGGTCGGTTCCCGCCACAACATAGGTACTGAAAATTTCAATCTACTACGTTTTCCTTGTAACCAGTTTCTCAGATTCTTGGAACTTGAATTGCAGCATATATGTGGAGCCCAGGACTTATCCTGGTTTCCAACTCTACATCCAAAGTACAGTTCATAAGCCTTTCAAACTAATGGTGACAAGGCACAGTATAGATTTCCATTGCTAAAATGTGGCTTTTTCGAGAAAATGGTACGCGGTAAACAAAAAATAATTACAGATTCGTTATTTTCAGCCAAAAATATACAAAAAAACCCACAAATTTTCATCTGAAAGACATTTTTCATGTTGTACAGTGTAATTTGTCCTTATGATTTTCAGCAGTTCCAAACTATAATGTTGATGAAACGAGCTTTCTGCTATTGGTAGGAATTAGGAGTATATTCCAGGGTATTTAATGATTGAGGCCTTACACTTACTTACACACACACACACACACACACACATACACAAACTTAAGGCTGCTGTGTACTAACACTATTGGATACGCCCACCTCAATGTTAATCTATGGAGAAAATGTGTCCAAGGATTGCCGACTTGGATTGAGAGATTTTTTTTTAAAACTGTAATCTGTAATAGAGAAAAAAAATACACCGTGGAAGATTTTTCGTTTAAAAAATGCAAATAGTATTTTAAAATTTTAATTATTTTGGGAAAAAAATATGGTTTGGTGTACAGGGTGGTTATAAAAAAACTTTGCCGATATATGGACCTCTAGCGGCTGTTCCGTTCAACCGATCGAGATGAGATTTCAGATATAGTTATTCAGAGGTATGAGCTAGGAGTTCTGTGAACGGCAACCAAGTGGCACTCATGGTTACGGCTATAGGTAGAGAAACTCGAAATGCCCACTCTTTCCCATCGCAAAATGCTCAGCGCATGCGAAAACCCTATGAAGCGTTAGAACGGAACGTGTATCACAAAATGCGGACGCGTTATGCACACTCAAAAAACAGCTCTGCGAACGGCCTGAGATGGTACCTATGTGGAAAATATGTAATCCAAATAGAAGTTTCCTTATGTCCGATCTGTGTTGTCATCAATGATTGGTGTCTTACCTCTGTCATATGCAAATTTCCTCCGTGCGCCCCGATCGTGTTTTTGTTAGCCGTTCGCAACGGAAGAACCGCTAGAGGTCCATATTCCAGATGTTCTGCCGACCACAGCGTGAGCTTAAACGGCGTTTATATAAAAGAACCCTCCGCGCAAAAAGCGACGACCTGTATCTTAAAAATTTTAATTCTTAATATCAAATCCTTTTTTTTTGTTTTTAAATTATTTCAGTGGCAACAATTTTAATTCCTTAATTTATTAATTAATTTATCAATTAGGTGCTAAAACATAAAAAAATCTTAAATTTTTTAAACCGTCAATTCTAACGACAGCTTCAAAACTAATTTCTATTTTACTGGTGTTTCAACTGGACTTATAAATTTGTCCTTATTATATTTTATTTAAATTCGATTATACATTTCTTATCAAATTTTAGCACAAATTTTAACACAAGGAGTGCTTGCTCACTTAGCAAATCGTACAAAAAAATTAGCTACATTTAGGTGCGCCAAATGAAACCCCACCATTAAACAAAAACGGTATACTCTAAACAATGCATAATAATCAAAACATAACAATACAAAAACATCTAATACATAATAATACATAACATATACTGCCTTTAGGTATAATATATACTACACAATATACATTATATTTGGTCAGTGCAATAACTTTACATAGAATTATTTTCTTTCTACTTACACTAAAATTAACACCTTTCATTCCTTTACTGTTGATATATTTCTTTACTATTAAATCATTAACAGCTTATTTTATAATTATCACCTTACTACACGAGTATCACATTTCTCAGTAACTCTAACGCATTATATTGCTTTGCAATTACAATTACTCTTACTTCTTAATTAACAATTTACTCTGTTATTACATTTCACAATAATTTAACACATTGCATTACATTTCAATTAACAATTGCTCTATCAATATTTTAACACCACCATTTTATAATTAACACACTTACTTTTTCTATTAACACATTTCTCAATACTTAAAACTTTTTACAATTATATGTTGTGTAACACAAACTCACACTATTACTTTGATTGTTAACATTAATTACTTTGATTATTGACTTTCATTGTTTACACGCTATACACTCATATGCATTATAAATTTTAAGTTTACTTTCACAGACTTCAGTAATACAATACATGCATATAAATATTTGTCACAAAGTACAAAATGAAACGAAAGTTGAGAACAAAATAAACACTGACACAACTTAGTCAGTGTGAAAATAAGGAATATGGAGATCCATAAGTATACTAACTACTTTTTTTACGAAACGCCTACAGTAAAAATCGCCGAAGAATCTGCTTTTCGACCATGTTTCTACGTCCACTGGTGAGTCTTTTCTAAGCTCCTGGAACTGTTGACACCTGAATAGACAACGGTCCACAGTTTGCTGTTCTCCACAGCTACATAGATCACTTTTTTGATGGAATCGGTGCTGGTATTCCCCTATACAACCATGACCTGTTATAAGTTGGTTTATCTTAAAATCTCCACTTAAACGCTCTTCTTTAACCTCTTTATATATTTCATATACCTTTCTTCTTTAGAGGTCCATATAATTATAATAATAACGTTACGCGTGTCAGCCATAAACGACCATATACTCCAAGTAACCAGTCGCTGGCGTAATTCGTGAATACGCAGCCGAGGGTCCGCTTGTTCGTGTTAATTTTCGGCCATAGGAGCCGTGTCAAGGAGTATAATTAACTCCCGACGGTTGGCCCTATCGGCCCCTTTTAGAGATCCATATATCGGCAAAGTTTTTTTTTATGACCACCCTGTATTTTAAACTCTCATCAATTTCTTTTGTGGACGAAATTTATAAAAGAATCCTGTCGCAAGGTGGAGAAAAGTTCAGACTATCTGAAAATACCATTTTTACTGGCCATTTTTTATGTAGCTACAAATAGTAGACAAATTGTCTCCATAGGTTAACATTGAGGTGAGTGATTCCAATAGGGTTAGTACACAGCAGCCTTAATGTGAATAGTTGATCAACGCAAAGGTGATAACTTTTTTTATAAGAGGTTTCTGACTGAGCGTCGCTTAACAAAATACATTGCATGAAATAAAATGCACTATATTGATTAAAAATTATATTTCTACTACATAGGTATAAGTATTCATTATCTATATATATAAAACAGTTCCGTAACTGACTCACTGACTGACATACAACGCACAGACCAAACCGCTGGACCTAACGGGCTGAAATTTTGCATGGCGATTCTTCTTATAGTGTAGGGGTGCACTAAGAGAGGTTTTTGAAAAATTCTTCTTAGATTTTTTAAAATTAAATTTTTAAGCTGTTTTTGTAACATTTTTTAAGTTTGCATTTAAAATAATAATTTGAGGGTTATAAAATTTATATCACGAGAAAGATCATGAAAAATTCCTTTCAAATGAAATCTTTTTCGAATCTTTACCTCGATTTTCTGATTTTTGGTGAATTTTTAAAGATTAATTTTTAGAATTTAATTTATTAAATGCCGATCACGTGATTTCTTTTCTTGTACTTTAAATAAATTTATCGTCACGTGCATAAAAACTAAATAGACAAAAAGAATTTTTTTTTCTTGATAATGCGGCAGACGATTGGACATTATCCAAAAAAATATTAAAATACAGTAAAAGAAATGTTCTACAAACTGTACAATATTAACTATACTATATTCTTTAGTATTCTTTATATTAGATTTAATTTGAATATCTTCTTCTACATTATTTTGTCTATAAAAATATCCCTTACGATTTTTTTATCAATACGCATATATATATATATATATATATATATATATATATATATTACATCAATTTTATACATTGATCGTCGTATTTATTATATATATATATATATATATATATATATATATATATATATATATATATATATATATATATATATATATATATAGCATTAAAAATCCCATACCATTTTAAAATCTAACATTATTCTAAATTCCCTTGGGCGTACGAGCTAAATTTCGCTTTTGATTCTAAGTTCTAATAACCTCGAGAGAAAATATTTAATGGCTTCCTTTTTCAAAACTGGCTGTTCAGCAAGATATTCGTAGTTTTTCTTAAAAGAATGTAGCTGTGATCACTGTAACCATTGTCTTGATTGTTTTGTTTTTAAAGGTATATAGTACTCAATATATCTTTCATATTAATTCCTTTTTTAGTTATTAACTTTCATTTAATGTGATTCGCATATAAATTTGAAATGGAGTTTCGTATACGAAAATTAGCTTTAATTTTAATGTTTTAGGAGAATTATGATAAAACTAAGATCAATTCTATATATCGAAATTTCTATATATCGAATTTCTTTCCGGCATTTTGCTACTTCGATATATGGAAGTTCGACTGTATATATATATATATATATATATATATATATATATATATATATATATATATATATATTGGCATCAATTGCATACATTGACTGTTGTATTTAATTTGAATGTACTCCGTAGCGAAGTGCGGGTTTTCAGCTAGTAGGTAATAAAAATTTTGTCTTGTTATATGACAAGCCCAAAAGTGTTTTTCTTCACTCGTGATGCGCAGACCTGGGATCAAACACCAGTCTCCCTACTTTGAGTGAAATATGTTCCCAGCGGTACAGTCGTAACTGTAATGGCAGGCTTCTAGAATTGGAAATCGAACCTAAATTTCTTAACCCCTGGCCGGTCACCTCTTAATTGAATTATATTGGTTAATTTAAGAAGTCCCATTTCATTTTGTACGGCATGCCTCACAATAGCGCGCTTTACACGTACGCTCTTTCCCGCGTGAAACTACGATCCCGCGTGATTGAGTGCACGCGTGAAGGTGTTGGAGAGGAAGGAAAAGCTGCTTAGGAGCGTACTGCAAGTTTTCCCGCGCGCAATCCCGTACGCTCCAAGCACTCGCGAAAGAAACGTAGGTGTAAAGGGCGCTAATTCCAGCCTTTCTTTTTAAGTCAAAAGCTACAAGATGTTGTCCTGAAATGTTATTTATTTATTTATTTTTCAACAATGCTGTTTTTTTCCCATTATGAATGTTTGTATTATGCTGTCTAACGATCATTTTCCTTATCTTCGACGGTCGCGCGTCATTGTAACGACCGTCTGTTACATTATGAAAATTACTTCATTGATTTGTTAACAGGCGTGCACCAGCTGTCACGAACACGCAAGATTCACCCCATGCTACATGGGATGTCGCAAAAGCTGAATCCCGACAAACAGAATTTATGAGAAAGCATTAACATAAACACTACGGTTACGGATTAAAACCAATAGAAAATAAACCCTAACCTGAATCCATTAACCTGCCAATGTTATACAATACGGGTTGTATTAGTTCATTGATTAAAAATAATACAACTGTTTCTTAAGACCGGTGAGTCTATATCGGGCTGAAATAGATTTCATCAAAATTATGTTACAACTTGATGAAACAAAGAACAAATACTTTCTTTCCTACTTATTAAATTGTACTTTTTATTTGTTGCAAGGGAATACCGCAAGGCAGTTCTGTCTTTTTCTTTAGATTAAACAGGCGTTAGAAATCATTAGAGCGAACCTCATTTTGGCCGGCACCATCTGGAGAAAGCTACTAAAGAATTGCCGCCGCGATAATTCTAGTACATCTTCAGATCACCTGGAGGAGGGATAAAAGTAGGCTTAGGAGGAAAATCTCATACAGAGAGAAAAGTTTTTTTTTTCTTCTCACATATGTTTGTGAGATGAATATCGATGTTTAACCTAGAATTGTGAGCGAAGTTTGATAATGGAGACTCTATGTTTTCAGATAGAGATATAACTATATTTATTTGTCGAGAAGCTTTTGTGAGGTATATTTACCTGAACAGTTACATTTTGATAACCAAAAAAAAAAAAGCGTATATCTCGTGCATCAAATTTGAACATATGAGCTGTTATTTACCATGTTTTTATTAACTCGCTTTTTTGTTTGTGTGTGTGTTTGTCCAGTACAAATCTTGCAATCGATTTTTAACTAACTTCCCGACTAGCTAGACATTTGAAACTTTTAGAATAGCTCAGAACATGATGACAATGCATTCTTTTAATACTTTTAGCCATCTTTAAGCCGGATTGAATTCATTTTCAGTTAATTTTGTTCGTAGACTGGTGCAGCCATCTATCAGACCGGGACGGGAACGAAAAGTTAAACGCAAGTTAACTTCCAATTAACTTCCTTTTCTTTCAAGTTAATGGGATCATTCATCAAAAAAATTTTAAGGAAGTATCTATTAATACATAGAATTGTCAAGTTTATATGATTCAACAGGAAATTTAAAAACATAGTATATAAAAACTTCTTTTTATTTTGTAATTATTTTTGAAAGTGGTATAAGTCCATTTAAAAAAATTGAGTTAACGTTATTTCTAGTAAGATATAGACACCTCCTCTTCATATTTATAATCATACATTGAATGGAGTACGATTTTGCCATAAAGTAAACAATAGAATTTTGGCTATAAAATGTTATAGCAAAAATATTTTTTTTTGAAAGTGGAATAAGTCCATTACTAATAATTATTATTAAAACAACTTGCTTCTTGATGAAGGTTTTCATAATTTTCATGTCAAAGGAATTCATTCGTATGCATGGGAGGAAACTGTGACATCTAAAGGTGCGGAAGAAATAGCATCTTGCTGCCTGAAACATATTCAGAATGTTACAGCCCAAGACCATATTATAGCATACAGTGACATGTGTACTGGACAAAATCGAAATATTAAGCTCGCAGTGATGTGGTTAAGGATTGTTCAATCAGCTGATAATAACATAAATGTTATTGAACACAAATTTCTGTTGTAGGGTCACTCATTTCTTCCAAACAAATGAAATTGTGGAAATAGCATTAAAGAAAAAGGATCAATTATATACTCCTCAAGACTATTATAATGCTATAAAGACTGGCCGAGAAAAATAGCTTCATTTTGTATGAAATGAAAAAAGAAGATTTTGTCTCAACCAAATCTCTAGACGAGGCAATATCAAATAGGAAAAAAAATACAGACAGAGAAATTTTAAATTGCCTGAAAATATGCTGGATGAAGTTTAAAAGGGATGAACCGCACAATTGTTTTTACAAAACTAGTCTGGGAGAAAATGCTCTATTTAAAATAATTTTTTTATTTGGAAAACAAGGAGGACCTAAACACCTCAGCAAAATTACTATTTTGCCACTGTATAAAACTTCAAGACCTATAACAAGAGAGAAATACAACGATAAATGAGTTTACTGCCTTACATACCACCTATTTACCACGAATACTTCACTATGCAACTGTAAAGGAGAAATAAGTTTAAAATATAATTTTTTTAAAGATATCTTAGCGAAGTAATTTACATATTATACTTGTTTATTTACATCGACTTTTTAATATAACTGAAATTATTTCTTAATAAACTTGGTTATTCGTGGTTTTACATGTCTTCATTTTAATTATTAATTTTACATTAATAAATCCATTTCAGTGAAGCTAATGGGTATAAAAATATGAACTTAAACTTCCTCTTGTTTTTATTTCTTATAATAAGTTATTTTTGAAAGTGGTATAAGTCCATTTGGAGCTAAAAAATCGTTTATTTTTTAAATAATTTTAATAATTGTTATTTAATAATAAAATTTAAAAGGTGTATAGTGTTAAAAACATCACAACGAATTGATTAACGTTTGCCAATATTTTTAAATTAATTCAAATGCAAACCCTTAAATATCCCAATACATGAAAAATTGGATTTATACCACTTTCAAAAACAGCAGCTCATATATTCCTTTCTAAGTGTTAAAATGAATAGTTATATGCAGTTATTATGTAGTTATATACAGTTCTTTTCTAACATACTAAAAACAGAATTAATGTAAAAAATTGGACTCAAATAACAAGATTCAACAAGCGAAGGAAAGTAGTGAATAAAAAGTTCATGAATCTAAGTCTCTGCTAAAAGAAAAAGAAATGCCGAAAACAAAGAATAAAGTATCCGAACTGTAAGTACTTGTCCTGCGTAAGAATGTAGCTACTTCCAAGTTAGACACTCCTATGTCTGCTGAAAAAGACAGCTACACGATAACATCAAACAGGGCTGAACTTGAGACAGCAGAATAAAAAGGTAGGGAGCACAAACAAAAATTAACCTTAAGCCAGGTTCTTGTAAATATCATGCTAATAATATATATTATTCAAAAGTTTCGTATGTTTTTTTCGTTTTGTTGAGTTAATATCCGACTCGTGGGGGATACGTTATTAGTTTTCATCTCACATACGCTTTTGTAATTCCATGGTATGCAACTTCTTGAAATATTTCGCAAGAGGAATTGTTAATATCTAGTTCCTTTGAGAGGACTCTTAGCACTTAGCCCTTTACTTATATAAATAATATATGCATACATACACATACGTTACACACACACACACACACACACACACACACACACACACACACACATATATATATATATATATATATATATATATATATATATATATATATATATATATATATATATATATATACTGACGCTAGTAAACTTTAGGTTATTATTATTCATTTTGTAAACTTAGTTCATTTATCATTCCTAACTTAACTTTTTCTTGTTTGCAGTTTCTATAGTGATTAAGCTGAAAACTGCATATTCCAAATGTTCATATTTACTTTGTTTGATAATTATCTTGTATGAAGAATGCATAAATGTATACAAGCTCAAAATAAAGATCAAAACTATTGTATTTTAGCTAATATCAGTACTGTATGATGTTTGTAAATATAGATGAATTCATTTCAATCGCACTAATTATACATAAATTAAAAGCACCCATTCAAAGTATGCTCACATAAATTTAGTTAGCATGTTTGAAAAAAAAAATAATGGTATTTAACTGCTGTTTCTCATTGCGTGACTGGCACTTAAAGTGAATTTCCCGTTAATAATAATAACATGGCTTCGAAATACATTAATTTAATTATAGTATGTCTCCGGCAGATGTTACTGTAAAAAATATCATTGATTGAAAATATGGTGGAATTCATTTAATCTGCAGAAACACGTGTGTGTACTATATTATATTATAGTTCATTATTGTTGATGATGCTGAGAAACTCGTAAAAATTACACTAATTCCATATAATATTGCAATAAATTAAAGTATTTTTGTTTCATACATACAAGTTGTTGCAAAAGTGTTGCAACCTTAGAAATGCTCCCATTATGGTTTGTTTTCTCAATAAGTTTTTCTGTAACTGTTAAGTATATTATTAATCCTTTCTCTGGACTTCAATTCTCCACAATCTGAGATATATTTCGTTGCATGCAGACAGTGGTATGAGCCTCACGTGTAAGTTAAGAACAGATTTCGAAAGTGACTCGCGAACTAGCATCGCAGCAAGTTAGCACTACATATGTACAACCGTTGTTGTATGGCTCTTTTTCAAATGTAAAACAGTTGGACGAGGTCATTCAGCCACAGCCGAATTTGTACAGTAAACTGCTGCTTATCTCATGATATTGCATTCTAAAGCTAGCGTCTATTTGTCGAAAGTTATGATCATTGTTTGTGAACTCTTAACTTTCCTCATTTCTTTTTTGAACCTTTCAGTAAAGTTGGAAGCACTTACTAAAGACCTGGTTTCGAGGAAATTTTGTCTTCAATTACCTGATAATGGATAAACAGATTAGAATGTGCAAGGGACTGATAAAACAGGTTCAATGAATAAGTTCATATAAAAGAAGGCATAACATAAAAGCACATACAGCCTCTCCTACGAATTTGCCTTTATCTTCTCCCGGATCCACATTTAGTTCTCCCCCAAAAAATCTGAAAATACATTATTTTTGTCCCGTTGCTTGAAAATGGTATTCAAAACTCGAGAGGCCTTTATCTTATTTAATGGATAGTAGGATTTGAAAAAAATATGATTCACATGTAATGAAACAATGCAAAAAATAGAATATATTTTCAAGCCGGAATCAAATTATATGACTTAATATTGCACCGTATTTTCTTAAAGGAAAATTCAATTATAAGTTATCTTTCCGTTTTTATCAAAGACGTTGTTTCTGTTGCTGTTAGATTATTATCTTACCCGAAAGTCTGTTCTTGTAATTAAGCCACAGAGACTTGATCTTCCTCCCCAAGAGAACAGTTTCTTATCCACTGATCTTTAACTACGTTTCAATTACTACGCATACGGCTGAAGAATGGCGCAAAGAAAATAAGGTACTGCACTCCAGTGAAAGGAGAAAATTGAAACTAAATGAGAAGTACAAACAAGAAATGCTTTGTGGGAGATAGAAATATCTCAACTGTAGAAAGATCATTAGAGAGAAAATACATCTAATTACATCTTCCAATCTTATAGTTCGAATCAGATATTTAAGTGATTAGTATTACATTAATATGAAATACAAATTTAATAGAATCCGTACATACATATGTATATACATATACACACATGCGTATATATATACAGGGGTTGTCAAAAATAATGGAAACACTTCTCTCAAAAAATGAATTTCGTTCCTGCTGATTAAAGAGCTAATTGCACAAATAGCCGCCACTTTTTTCATGAAATAGTTTAGCTTATGTTTTCAAGGCTGTGTTTGATCGCATTTTAAGCCGGTTTTAATTTGGTATTTCGACAACCTCAGTTGTAAATTTACTGGGGGGGGGTATAGAAAGGTATTGTCTCTAACTTCATGACAGCGTACAACATTCGGGGTAAAACGTTGTCTGTGAGACACAATTGGGGAAGGAAAAAGAAAATTCACTGACAGAGACAGGAAAGGACATTAAAGACGATTGTTACCTCAAACAGAGAGACTAAGGGGAAAAAGGTGATTGCGGTGATTAATATATATGTACTGAACCCAGTCCCGACTTGACTCAGTGAGAAGGGAACTGTAAAAGCGATGTATTTGCACCACCACTGGTTTTCCAAAAGTCTTTGAATGCATAACGTAGACTGAAGTGGTGCCCAGAACATAAGATGTGGAATGCTGGTCAATGGAATCATGTATTGTTTCAATGGAATCATGGTCAATGGAATCATGATGAATCAACCCGTCACACTATTCCCCACTTCAGGACGTGTTTACGTGGGGAGAACACCAAAGCTTGCAAGTCACACTCTCTCCTTCCCACAGTAAAGCAAAGTCGATGTTCCGTCCTGCTTTGGGTGGTCATTTCTGGGTTTTCAGTAGGTCCCATTGTCACCTTAGGAGGAAGGATACGTAACTAGTAGTGACTATTTAACCATTTTGGAGAACAATGTGGCGCAGACATTGTTTCCTGTAGAAGATTGCATCTTTCAAAATGATAGCGCCCCTATTCACATAAATGGAACTATTAAATTATTGTTTCAAGAACCATGATAATGAAGTTGGACACCTTCCATGGCATGAACAATCCCCATATTTAAACATCATCGAGTCACTGTGGTCCGTAATGGAAATCAGAGAGAGATTCCGTTATCTTTCTCCAGCATCTCTCAAAGAAATGGAACAGTATCTCCCTGAAGAATGTGCAACGTACCACTCATCCTGGACTTGTATGCGTCCATTCCAAGGAGGATTCAAGCAGTTTTAAACAAATAGGTTGTGAATGGCCCGTGGGACAAATTCATGCAAATAAGATATGACGTCACGCTATTGCTGATAGAGGGTAAGATTGGTACAAAGAGGGATTGCTGGTTCAACCCATATCCAATACGCTAAGTGACGCGCAGTTTGATTCCCACACCAGAACAACGGAAAGTTAAATTCGTATGTCCAGGTAATCATCTATGGTGCAATATTCCTGGCGACAGCCAGGCGCAACAAACAGAAACGGAAGTAGTTACATAAGGGGGAAGACAATATTAAAAATATAGATCTAATGAATTGTGGGGCGATATTATTACATATCCCCCTCCTCGCTCCCAGAAAAGACTTGGCGCTGGGCCCAAGATATATATATATATATATATATATATATATATATATATATATATATATATATATATGTGTGTGTGTGTGTGTGTGTGTGTGTGTATGTATGTATATAAATCTGACACTGGCAGTAAAAAAAGGGCTTCCCTTCGATAGCAAAATCAAGTGTATTTTGACTTCAAAAATAAAAATCCCATTAAACGATGGAGCAAAGAAAGGAAGACAAATAAGACAAATAAGAAAAAAAATTGTATAAAGGAAAAAATAATTATATTAAAGCAAAAGTCACACAAGCAAGTTCTGGTATCATATTGATAGATACAATTAATTTAACGACACTGAAGAAAAAATCCCTCCGAAAAAAAATTGCAAGCATGAAAACTGTTAGTGCAGGAAAAAGAAAAAAAATAAGTGGAATGCATTAATCTATTTAGTTAATTTAATTCCGAAGTTTTTGCAAATATCTTTATTTCCTATAATTAGATTATTATATTAACACACATACACACACACATATAATTATACCTATACATAAGTTTATTAAATTATTATTGATAGATAAATATGAATAGGCATAGTATTGCTCTCAAAGTGTCGACTCACCTTGGTCTATTCAGTTTTCGTTTGTTTCTCATTCATTACATTCATTATCTGGTGCACGTTAAATCTGTCGTGGCTGCAATGTCCTCCAAGTTCTCAAATTTACCTCTGGAGGTGCGGGGTCAAGTGTTCCGGTCTCGTCACTTGACTCGGTTCTAAATTACGGGACCTGCTTCTAGGGGGTAATGCTGGCCACCTATATAGTGCCACTTAAATGAATGGCCAGCAGTCTCGCCCTTTACTGAGAACAAATGGCATCATAGCCAATCTTCCGGGTATTTGTAATAAATAAATAAATAACGTTCATTACCTGACTAATGAAGTTAGGGAAAATCTTTGAGTGCAATAAATGATGCACACGAAGAGAAGGTTGCTAATCTTACATTAGGCGCGTGGGGTACAGACGATGGTCTTAAAAGGGAAGGAAAAGGTCACTTTTATGAATATGGTTGAGCCAGAGATCATAAAGCAAGAAAATGATGTTCTAGGTGTCACCAATGGATGTATTGACAGCCAAAAAGATGCATGCGGGAAATGTTTTAAAGCATTATTTTTTCTAGTTTTAATGAACATTTAATTCTGAATTTCAAAAGTATGTTAACCTGATTATGTGTTATTATATGTAAACTATTTTATTAATTGATAAGCTTTTCTTTTATTTGCCCTCTAATCATTATTTTTTACATCGCAAATTGAAAAATACTAAATAAATTAAATATTTAAAGGGAGCTATGGGTGTACCCCATTCAGGTGTATCCCGAGTGCCTAAACATGTGATAATAAATCATAAATCTACTCTAAGGTTGAAAAGTTATTGAAAAATATTGCATGTGAAATGGTGGTTCATGAATAATTATTTATACCAGCTAAATTGCAACAGTTCCGAATTCTCTTGTATATGAGCACACCATTCTTTAGTTCACAATTATGAGTCATACTAATCTTGCTCAAACAAAATACACTGAATTTTTTTTAAAGATACAGACTATGAAGAATATGAATTGACACAGCTGTCACTTTTACTACGTAATTATCTTTAAAAGTGAAAAATATTTCTCTTACAGTGCTTCTCTTACAGCTCTAGTTACAGTGGCAGAACAAATTCTTATTTTAACAGATAGGAGAAAATAGAGTCCGTACCGAAACGGCAGCATAGGGAAGACTTCTCATGTTACAAAATGCAAAAAAACCTGTCTAATGGGGGAAGCATAAGGCAAAAATATACACTGAAGTGCCAGAATATATGTAGAAATACGTAGCAACACGCACTTCCTAGTAAAGGGTTATTCATTAAATAATATATATAAAAAGACAGATATTTGTGGAAGCTTAAAGAATTGATTACGCAGGGAGCATGGCAGGTAACCATGATTTAAGAAAATTTCAACGAAGTAGGATCGTTGATGTTTGTGAGATGGGTCATGGCATTTCAAAGATAAAGGCGAAGTTAAAATTTTCACGTTTGACCATTTCAAGGTTGTACCTCAAATGCAAGAATCCCGGCATAAAACTGAACCGACTGAAACAGCGAGACCGTGATGACCGGAAACTGTGGATGAACGTGACCAGCGTCTTCTTGTCGATAATCATTTCAAACGGAAGGAGTGCAATACTGGTGCAAATAACAGCGCAAGTTAATTCTGGGGCATATATTAATATCACAGGACTGTGCAACGTTCCCTGCATGATATGGGGCTTTTAATAGCCGAATACCGATTCGAATGCCGTTGTTTTCATCACATCACAGAACTCTGCTTTTTTGCATGGGCTCAGGAACACCGCCAATGAACACTTACAAACTGGAAACGAGTATAATTGTTAGACGAGTCCCGTCTCCAGCTTATTCGGGCAGATAGAAAGGTCAGCGGGGGAAGAACACGCCATAAATCAGTGAATCCAGCATGTCAACAAAGGACTGTACAGGCTGGTGCTGCCTCAGTAATCTTATAGGATGTTTTGAGCTGGCACGAATTAGGACTTCTTACACATCTACAACTTCTGATTGGTGAACGCTATATTAACACCCTTTCAGATGTGTTATAACCATTCTTAACACGTGTTCTTCTGATGGGTTTGGCGACGGCCAACAGGACAATACGTCGCCACACACCTCTTCAGATGACAAATTATGTTTTCAGAAACACTCATCCGAGATTTGGAACACAAATTACCCCCCTCCTGTTTCACTAGATATCAACATTATTGAACAAATATGGGAAGCCATGAAATGTTCCTTTCAAAGCGGAGATCCACCATCTAGGAATATTACAGAATTGTGGACCGCTCTTCAGGAGATATGGTGTTCATAGTCTATAGACTTCCCCTGAGACCTCGTCTAGTACAAGTCTGGTAGTGTTCCTGCCCTTCTACGATCCAGAAGTGGATCTGCCAGGTATTAGACATATATCCCAGTTATTTTGGCCCTTCAGGGTACATCTCAAGCGATAGGTGTAGCCTTGGACTTGGGTTTCGACCTTGATATGGGCTCCTCAGCAATTCGATTCTTGCCGAAATGGGTTGGGTAACAGCACTTTGTCAGGCACCTGTGAAAATTTAATGAAATTCCGCTGAATTAATTTATTTCCCTCCAGCCAACTCATTGGTAATGCCTGCCTGCGGAGCCCATATCGAGGACGAAATCCAAGTCAAAGGCTTCCTGTATGCCAGAGATGTATATTTTTGCTTTATTCTCATGTTACATTTAATTTCAATTTCCGGAGATTTTTGGTCAAGATCTGTACCTGGAAGTTAGATATACATTCTTCTCTGAATGTATGATCTTTCTTGCAGGTAGAGGCAATTTTATCTGTGTGTCAAAACTTCATTTACGATGACGATACCGACAGCATGTTATCTTTCGTCTGAAGTGGCAGTACAGAAAAAAAATGCAATTCGTCGGAGGTAGTAGTAGCCGTTTCTATTAGAGTATCTATTGTCCAAAATTGTAGATGTTTCTAAAATTCTCGGACAAACGTTTCCTCGCTTCTCTTCATTGCTGGGCTACATCGAAATCTGTGTAATCCAATGAATGTTCATTGTACCATTATTTGAAACATATGCAATTAATAAACCCTTAAATTCTATAATGCCACTTCATTGCATCATATTTCGCAATATGTGGGCCTTTTTGAATTCTCATGGAGTCCTTTTGTCCATCGCTTCAATAAATTTTGTTTTTACTCCCTTTGTAACTTTTTCCAACTTCCTTCCGATCCAGCTGGAGAGCCATTTAATGACTTGATTTATTTGATACCAATAAAAATCGCATTCTGACTCTATAATTCCTTTGAAGTCTCAAACGGCCCCTTAACGCGGAACTTTAGCTTGTTGTGCCATGTTAAGAGAACAGCCAAGAAAAATACTGAGTTATGTCTTATATTAATAAAGAGCTCTGCGCTTGCTTCTACCACAGTAAACATCAAAGTTTCCTTAAATTTAACTTTTTAAGGAAATATTTCTCCAAACAAATTCTGCCGTATTGACAAAAAATTTTGCTCTTGGTTTGCCTGCAATAGTTTGGCAGTAACGTGAGTCTGAATGCTTATTCATAAATTTTTCAAGTGTTTGGAAGTTAGTGTTTATAAAAGTGGTTTAATAGTTTTTTGCTTCCTTTCTCAGAGTATATTTCCGACTATTATAAATAAATAAATGACATCTAAGAAAATTATCGCACAAACACTCATATATGCATATCATTTTTAATATGTCTGATATGTACAACAATGTAGTAGGCTTAAATGAAGTTAAGACTTCAAAAGATCAAAACCCTTTCAAGTACACAGTTTGGATCATTATACCGAAAATACGCAAATCTGGCCGGACGTTTAGACTACGAGTTGTTAAGGCAAAGAAACAACTGGTTGTACTTTGGATTGGTTCCGTTTCATAATTTGCTGAGCTAAAAGAAGAGGAAGAAAGAGTGCAGTACGGGATATAGATTTTAAAAGGAGAAAGGGGCTAAACCACTCGGGCATAGAAACTTAGAAAATGCTCTTAGACTTGCATCTGTGCTGATTGGAAGTATCGAGATCATAGGTACTTTGCTATTTCTATCTAGAAATACTTTTGAATAAAAATAATATGTAATCTGGGCTTTGTTGGCTAGAGTTATAGAATTTCATTTAAGCTTTCCTGTTTGACACCCTAACGCATCGTGTACACACACACACACGTATATATATATATATATATATATATATATATATATATATATATATATATATATATATATATATATATATATATATATATATATATATATATATATATATATATATAATATTGCATTTGTGATTTATCCTTACAGACATAAGCATCTAATATCCTAGTATGTATTGTAAAGAAAAGGTTTCAGAAACCTATACAAATGCGTTAGAAAGGCAACTGGCTCCGAATCAACAATTTGCTTAGCAAGTGATCATTAGATGTGACTGACTACAAGTGAGTGTGACAAATGACAAAACAATATTAACTTTTTGGATGTACCAATGAGATTGCTGGCTGTACTACACTAAACATTGTCTAGTATAGATAGAACGAGGGTGTTTTCAATAAATATGAAAGATCATTGTGTGGCTCTATCTTTGGTGTGTCATTGCAAAATACTCAGAGCCTGTTGAGTGATCGGAAGAAAACACTGTTTGTTTATTAAATTCTGTTTTATGTCCCAAGAAAACACTCCAAATCCGACTCTTTATATGGGACTCCTTTAATAATAATATCACTTCACGTGCCCTAAAAACTATAAAACGTGCCATTGCATTTAACTACGGCTAAAAGCTCAAACACTGTTATTTCCTGAATTTATCAGTCCGCTTCCGTAATTTAATCACAACATCTCAATATATCCTCCCTTGAAGGAAATAATGTCTTTTATGGAGGATTCTGCACCGACAATTCAATTACTAATTTACCTCAGATGAATGTCGTAAATAAAGGAGCGAAAAGCATCGTAGTGGAAAAAAGAACTGCTCCCAGGAAAGGAAATAAATTGCATGACCACACAAGGCGCATTCACCATGTGACAAAATATCTCCAAAAAAATGGAAGTGATGTTCATTGAAGGAGAATACTTTACTGTTGCACTGGTTAACTTTAGGACCATGGAATCTATTTTTAAGGGGAAAGAAAATTTTAGGTTGCATAGGAATTTTGTTCAAGCTAAATCTTCATGACGGCAAAGTTATTTATAGCTTGTGACAGCATAATAGGTAAGTAGGCTATTCTCTGAGGCTTTTTTTAAAAATTTACTAAATTCATGACCAAGAAAGACAGAGTCCTAATTGTAAATGATAAGGCCAAAACTTAAAAAAAAACTTAACAAAATTTAATAACAAAGAAATTTAACATTAAACAAGTACAGCATAATTAAACGAAGTTGAACTTAAGTGCAGATTTAACAGCGCACGCTCCGAGACCCAGATGGTCTCACAACAGGAGGTTAAAAACCACGTCCGTCTTGACAGCCGTCACATGATCTCTCGGAAATAACAGAGTCTCGCATGTATAACTCTGCTTTAAAACTTCGGTGGAGGCCGTCTTCTTAGAAATTGTTTTCCGGAGCGAGGGCCTGCAGATTAGCGGATGACAGTTCTTCTTATCGACGAATATTTCCGTCAAACTTTATTGCTCTCCAATGTCAAACTCGCGTTGAGTTATTTCTAAGAAAGACAGCTTTACAACGATGATGGGAGACGCTTCTGCTTTTCAACCAAATTTCCCCACAGCTTGCTTGAGAAACCGATATGCCTGGGATTAACTTTCAGGCCAAAAATTCTGACGGCATTTGCTGGTATTGTTTTTTTAATCCGATCGGAATCCACACACGTGTTCATTCGATGGGAACTGGAAATTGGTATTCCGTTAAGCATGCAGCTGTGTGTCGTGCACCCTGTGAGGGTTTTGGAAAAATAATCCCATATTTTCATTACGCTACAAGCTGTTTGGGAAGATCACTAAGTGATGTAAGCTTTAAATTCGTACACTTAACATTCGTGCGGTTTTGGTTTTATCTTTATTTAAGTATATCTGCAGGCATATCTGTCAATTCTTTTTCTTTCGTTCGATTTCATCCTGTCGAGATATAGCGGCTGACACCTTTTTAGAACAAAGCCTTAGATTTCACCTTCAAACAAAGAGACTGGATTAGCTAATGGGAGATTAAAAGGTGTTGCAGTAATTTTGTCAGAGGGAGTGTAGATTCAGTTACCATTGAAGAGTTTGGCCGAGAATTTGAAAGGTGAATGGCATTGTGAGTACCAATGCTTAAAATTTTTGGAAAAAGAAATTGTGTGAGATTATTAGAGCTAGTCACCAAAAATATGTTTTATCTAACTGAAGAGTTAGAAAGCAACTTTAACACTTGATTATTGACCTTGTAAGGTATACACAAGATTCGATTCACAAGAATCGAACTTTTGAGTGAATGAATTAAAGAAGCTGCTTGGGATATACTAATTTCGGCATACGCGCTTAGTATAAATACCATGCAGCGTCATTAATAGAAAGAAGGTGGTTAGGGTTGAAGAAGGTTGTTAAAGTTGATAGATAAGCGATAGGGAGCTACGAGGTATGCAGCTCCAGTACTATCCTGAGCTAGTGCTTAGGGGGCCCAAAGTTTACGTGGCAGAATTGCTGGTTTGACTTACTGTGACATGGAATTCGACTTTGTAAATATATTTTATTGTCCCATAGTCTTGATGCAACATTGATTCGGTTCCATGCACATTCTAGTGTATCTGATTTGTTCTGTATGTCATTGGATGTATGTGTGTTGGGTTCGCGCCTGTATTTTGTACCGGTTTCTGGGGGAAAGGTATGTACCCCCCGGAGGCAAATCCAGCTTATCGTAAAGAGGTTTTTTTTTTGTATAAGAATAAAAGCGTGACTTGCCACCCCTTCTCGGCTGTAGGGGGGTCTAGCGTCCCCATGGCAACGGCCTAGCAACTTTTTTTTAGCCAATGAGAGCTGAAAGGTGTTTGTTCGAGGATAGCTGACCTCTGCTCGCCCCAGTTCAAAAGGAAGGAATAAGAAAACGTTTTTCCAATGAGTTGGAGTTTTAGCAGCGACAGATATAGGACCTCGTGGTGAGAATATCGATCAGATCCGCCATTTTTTTTTTGGCTGGCTTCGCCGATTCCGCTGGTCGACTGATGAGATACGAGATGTACCTATTCCATACGAAGGTGGTGGTAAGTTAATATTATTTTGTGTTATATTTATCAGGTGAGAGCACGGTGATTTATTTTTACGTAATTTGGATTTTATGTGTTATAATAATCTTTTAACGTACGATATTAATTGATATGATTTTCTCTGTAAAAGTTTGTAGTCAGTGTATAAATTAATGTATGTAATATGAAGAGAAATTAAATGGTTACATTAAATATTAAATTTGAGTACGTGCTCTTCAGTTATTCTCAGACATGTGTCAGAGTGAATTTCTTAAATTAATAATTTAGCAAAAAAAATAAATAAATAATTAAATAATAAGCCACTATACAGAATATGCTAATTAGCATATGTTCTAACTTAACATAATACTTACTGTTTGTGAGTATTGAAAATATATTGTTCTTCAAAGCTGTATTTATATATTCCGTACAAGTAGTACGTATGCTTATTACTGTAAAAGCAAATTCTATATGTGCAACGAATTCAATAAACATTGTTTCATGTATAAACTGTGTTTGTATGAAAATCATTTAGAGTGCCCCCTTAGTATTTACTCTACAACCAGTAATGCAGCATATAGTGGTCTAACTGGATATTATATGGTGTAATCTTTAATTAAATAAATTTTTAAAAAAACCTCAAAATTAAAACTAAATTTTCTGTCTTATATTAATAGTTTGGACCGAAGAACTGAAAAGATCTTATGGATTTATGGATTATGCTTTGAAGAGATTGAATGAAGGAAACTCTGCTTGAAGATTAAGATAAATATTTTGGAAACAATAGTCACTTATTTTTACCTCTGCCTAGTAAAATGGATGTCATATCTTATTTTTTGGGGTATCATAACTCAACACATTTTTTTTTCTCAAATGGGATTTGAAGTCACAAAATCTTATGCTCTATAGTTTCACTGCTCAGCTATTCCAAATACACTGAAAATTATGCCTGGTTAGAAGTTTTAAAAATTTCGCATAACGTTTCCTATATTGGCAAAAATATGAGTTATGGAACTTAAATCAAAGAACTTTTCTTTTTATAGAATATTTCAAAATAAAAAAAATGATATAAATTTATTCTGGAGATGTTTTGGGAAAGCAAATGTTGTCTTTTCATCTGTTAACCCTCTCAACCCAGTTGTTTGGACAAAAAAATAAAATTTTAGATTTACCGTCCATCTGTTTTTATTCACATCATCCCATTATTATACTTTATGCTACATACTTTTATGCTTGACATTAAAGTACTGTCATTCCAACTCTCGAAACTGAAAATCGCTCTGCCCTGAATCGATAATGCATACTTTTGAAACTTTTTTGCTCTACTGTATGGAAGACATAAGGAAGTTTATCAACTGCATCGTGAACGATTTGATATGCCTCGAGCTTTAGAATTACGCGTTCTTGGAGATCCAAAAAGATATATAATGGATTGGGCATCGGAAATATGTCTTTATTTGAAAATATTTTTTCATCCTTTTCATATATTTAGTTATATTTGAGAACATCTCGCTGAAATTCAGCCATACGTTACTTTTATCGAACATCTGGTCCATTTGTCAGAAAAGGATTTTAAAATCAGTTTTATCAAGTGTAAACTTGTGTTCATTCTAGTATATTTTCGGTAAAATTTTTGAGTGTTATCTAGAGAATTCATATATAAGAAGTATATAATATGCACGCATAGAGTGTGGAAAGATTCATGAGGAATTAATGAAAATTAAACTGAAAGAATAAAAGATGTCCCTGAATTGTGTTTCTATATCAGCATATTAAATAATCTCTGAGATGTCTAGATTATTAAATACATATAAAAAAAAGGTATACAGTAGAAATTCTTAGATTTTAGTGACTTAGGTAAATAATAAATTATTTGTTTCAAAAAACTACGTTTGAATCTGAAATTTACATAGAATTAAAGTGTCCCTAATTTATACTCAAGTACATATTATTCTTCAGCTGGCAAAATTTATATAAATATATTATCACCCTGAACCGTTTTTTTAAACAGATAAAGGTTATACCATTGGGTAATAGCTTTTCTAGCACCAATGCAAACATTTTCTTACATGCTTACGAAACTAAATTTCTTAACTCAAATAATGTTTCCGGATTTAGGTATATTGATGACCTTATAATTTTCAACTGTAACGATTTGGAATTTCTAAATAAAATCTACCCAAAGGAATTAACTTTAAACAGAACTAATGAAGATAATCACTATGCAGCTTATCTGGATATTAAAATTAAAATTCAAAATAGCGATTTAAAAATCGGGATATGTAATAAAAGATTAGATTTTAACTTTGAGGTTATTACGTTTACCAATTTCCATAGCAATTTAAACTATAAAATTTATTGTAATCTATATTATATTTAAACTATATATATTTAAACTATAAACTTTATTATATCTTTCACTCACAACTAAACAGAATAAAAAACATTTGCAATAACAGTGACGACGTTTTGGAGGTGTGTAATAATTTAAAGAAAAACCTACGTAAGAACAATTTCCCTAATAATTTTAGTAATCTAAAAGTTAAAAAAAATGACATTTAGACTCGGGTATATTTTAAGGACATTTAAGATAGGGTTTTCTGATTTCACACTTTCTTTAAATTTTTGTGGCTTAAAAATTTAAAATGGGGTGTGGTGCTGTAGTCTTGCTAAAGTGGCGTAACACTTAGGGTTGTAAAATGGCTGATATTTGGCTATAACCGTTACTCACTGGGAAAGGGTGAGTGCGCCTTTTGCATTTTTGTATTTTCATTTGTGTTCTTTTAGGATTGTATGTGTACTTGAATTTATGGTGCGTTGAGCCCTAATTGCAGGATGTCCGTTTATTTTCATTTGATTTGACTATCTGTTTCAATGGGGATCTCGGGGCCTTGGGATGTCTTTTGGTTAGACCTGCATCCTATTCAGAAAGTTCCCTTGTAATAAGCGGGATGTGAATATGCGTTATCTCTGGACAGCTATCTAAATTGGTAGGGACCACCCAGCCGAAACTGTCAGCAACAGATTTACGATATGCCCCGACCCATGCTTCGGAGTGCCAGAGAGAGGCGTTCTACAGAGCAACAATACAGATATCATAAAACATCGAAAATTAAGGAGTCAGCCATAAATTTGATGTCAATGGTCGAGAAGCGGGGAAATGTCCGATGAGATAAATTCCAGACACGGGAAGCCGCCGGAAGTAATTAAAATGCACCGGGACATGTAAGAGGCGGCCAATGCAATGAGGGGAGACTGAGAAGAAACCTATAAACAAGGTGGCCCGTCCCTCTTACATAAACGGGTTTTTCGAGCGAATGAAAAGACAAGAAGGCCACAGCCAATAAAAAAAAAGAAAAGGAAATATATATACGAGTGTTGGAGCGTTTTCCAGAGAGCCCTTATTAAAAAAAATGATGAGAAACTAAGCTGCCACAGGGCTAAAAAGAGAGCCCCTATTAAAAAGGAAGGAAAAACAAACGAAGCTGTTACGAGGCCGAGAAGAATCTGAGATAGTGTAAATTTGATTGCTCAGCGAAGGTCCGCAAACTAAGACGAAGACAGCGATCCTACGAGTATGGAAAAGAGATGATGAAATAATGCTACCTGGTCGCTACCTGAATGAAAGGGTACGCATCCTCTTACAGCGGTTAGACGACAAAGGAAGTTACGGAGATTAGAGAACAGTGAGCAGAGATCACGGAGAGAAGATTGCTACTCGGTGTCGAGGTTAAACGCGCGTTCGACCGCCGACCAGTGCTGACCGACCCTCAGAACCTCATAGAAGGGATCAACGCAGATCAGCATACGAGGTGTACTCCAAGTTATAGTCGACCACTGAAATCCCGAACTCTCTAGTCACGAGATACAGAACTATCTTGAACTCTCTATAGTGACTGACAGATACTCCACGAAAATCTGTGAATAAGTGGTGGAGACGAGAGAAACCGATAGTGACAGCAACCCCATGGGTGAGCATATTTGATAATATAGTTTCTTTCACATCCTTGCTTATTACATACTCGCCTCTTACCCGTAAGGGTCAGCATTGCCTAATTTATGATGAATAATATGCATTGTAATCGTAATTGAGTATATATATATATATATATATATATATATATATATATATTGAATAATACTACGAATTCAGCATGATGCCAGATTATGTGTGAAAACATATGTGTAAATAAATTATAAATATGTATAACTAGAGTGTCTTTTTTGAGAGTTGTACCCCTTTTATTAGTTGAGTTGCTGATACAGAATTTGTCGCAACGCGACGCAAAAGTACTTATACGATCACAGTCTAACGACCCCACTGGGGTCATTACATCCCCCTTGAGGTAACTGATTTGGTTAGGCCTCCTGATGACGAGACCAGTCGGTTGCCTCGATATATGGTTTAGTTCCTTTACTGCTACAGAATCATGCATTATGGTGTGTTGAGCCCTAAGTGCGTGATTTCTGTTTATTTTTGTCGGCATTCTTCCTGCTAATAATTATCTTGCTTTGTTGAATTATTTACTTTTAGTTATATTTGAATATATATACATATATACATTTATATAATGGTGAAAGCTTTTCATGTGTTACAAAATTACAAAATCTCCACCTTTTACAAGTCGGTAGGTGTGATTTAAATTCCCACGATTCAAATCTTCACTACCCACATTCTATGCGTACTCATGATTTAAAATTATTTCAAAATTGACTCTATTCAAAATTATATCTGAAATAATAAATGATTTTTGCGCCGAATATCTGTGAGAAAAAGGGAAAATGATGCATTTTACGGCCTTTTTAAGCATTCATTCCCTGAAAATACTAAATTCATGAATTCACCATCCTTTTTCTTTAGTGGACATATTCTGCGAGGATTTAAGAGGACCCCATGCAAAATGACTGAGGTCACTATGAAAATTTCCCCGGAGCCTCGAATGAGTGTCCTGTGATTTATTTTACGGTGGATGTATGGGGTTTTATCTGGTTACTTAGTCGACATAATGGCGAGAACAGCGCAGCGTGACGGCAAGAATCTGGAATAAACATGATACTTAAACATCATGGTACGCCTTTTGATATATTTTCTGCCCTCGACAGTTTAAGCTATTAGAAGTTTTTATGGCGCAAGTTTTAGTCTTTTGGGTAAAACTGTAACACGTATTCATTGAAATACGAAACTAATACAGATTTATAGCAAAGCGTTTCAAAAGTATGTTAAAAATGTATTTAGTTAAAGGGAATGTAGGACGAGAGCATGAATCAGCTTAGTTTGCAAGAAATGTCAAAAGTGCATATTTCGTCGAGAATTATAAATGGATAGTTATTCATCGGCACATAATAATTCATATTTGATTCATATTAATTAATGCTGAATTCATATTAAATTAGGATTGGTTCTTTTTATCAACATAATATATAAGATTCAAAAGGCCTACAAAGGAAGATATTTGATTAGGTCGCCCATCATTGTAAAATTCCCAACTGGGAAGTTATGTTGGGGAAAGTAAAATTTCTGGGTATTGTAACAACTTAATATCTCCCAATGTTCAGAAAAATAAGAAATGTAAGATGCAATAGAAATTGAGAAAAAATAAACTGTCGAAAGCAAAAATAATACTTTATGTTCGCAATAAAAAGTTCTAATGAAATAATATTTTAAAACTTATTTCTCTATGGATCTCCATGAATTTCACTTTGTCATTTCTTCCGGCGATAATTTTAAGACTTGGTTCTTTATATATGACCTTCATAAACCATCAACATTCAACCGCGTTCTTAACTGTCAGATCGGATGATGCCATTTTTTTGTTGTCTTTTATCAAACAAACCCTTTAACTGGGCAAAACAACGGAATATAGTGAGCGCTATGCCCCGCTGCCTAAGTAGGCTTTTAAAATATGAATCATGCTGATTGGGTGTGATTGGAAATATGTTGCCATTAATAATTATCAATTGAAACATTCAGTACTAGCTATAAAATAGAGGTGCGATAAAGAAATAGCAGTTTTCAGCGGAAACAAAATACAAAATTTTATGTTATCATCATAGATAACGCCATAGCAAATGCTGTGGTTGGCCAAGTCATCGTAAAAACCATTTGAGCTCACTATGCTTAGACAAAGGTAAGGTCACTTTTAAATAATTAAGAGATTCTCACTGACGAATTATAAGTAGTTGTATCACACATCGTAAAAAAAAAATCGGGATGTCAGGTGGGAAACAGAATACAGAATTCCCTATTATCCCCTTAAATAATATTACAACCACCATAGTGCTCGAAGTCATAGTAAATGATAACCAAACTACAGCTCACCTCCAGAGGCAAATTTGAGAACTTGGAGGACATTGCAGCCACAACCTATCTTACGTGCCCCGGCCACCAGTAGTGAACACGGCGGTGGATTTGCAGCGACGAGCATCTAACCAAGAACGTTCAGATCACTGGCCCGCTTCTCGTACCAACTGGGCAACCGCACCCAGTAAAATGCCTTTTCTAAATTTTTTTATTCAGATAAAGGTTGAAACTTTAATATGACTTTTATAATTAATTTTATGTATCCCCCTCCCTCCAATGAAAAAAAAAGCATACAGGAGAAAATTTACCCATTCAAGTAAAAAAAGTTCAAAACCCCATTATAATGATTTAAGGCTAAAAGCCTTCGTTTCAAACTGGGTACTACAATATGTCTTAAAGAAATTAATGATACAGACCGGGTCACTAATCCAATAAGTCATTATATATACTCTCTATAATGGAATTTATATCTTGTATATTATTATATTAAAACGTAAATAAAACTAACAAAAAATTTATTTATCTGAAGTACAAATTTTTGTCGTCACAGGAACGGTAAATTTATCAATCAAAGCACCTGGATATCGTAGTTAATTTTTTAGAAATTTTTTAAACGCTGAATGATTGACTCGGGACATGCATATCTTAATCTATAAATGATTTATATATTTTTTCAATTACGTTTGCTCTTCGAAATTGATTTTGATAGCATCATTTTCTGTGGCCATAGCTATAAATGACATTTTATGTTTATAGGAAAAAGTTTAAAATTATCTATCAGAGTGTTTGACTTTCGATAGCAAATTTCCTTGATATTTTTAACCTTTTCCTTACGGGTGGGATAGCATGTATCCGAAGAATACGGTTCCAAGGATATGAATATATATATATATATATATATATATATATATATATATATGTAACATGCTGGCCCAGCTCCGTGGATGATGACCGGACACCGGCATGCCACAGCGGGGAAGTAAATCGTAGTCGTCGAGTGGTCAACAATAATAGATCCGCTGTCACTTCTGGAGATACAACTTTATTGGCATTCGGCTACATCTTCTTGGGGCAATGACAAATCCCAGAAAAGCCGCATGTACATTGAAGGACGCCTATTTATAATCTAATAGAGGTGTAGTCACGTGGCACTCAAAGTCTTGCAGCCATTGGATAGCACCCTGAAATCTGGGTTCTGACAAAATAGAAAACAACAGGGGCTGTATAGGAGTTTAAAGGGGTTATATAAAAGATGCCTGAAAGTCTATTACTTTGTTCTTGGAATCGAAATGCTTAATTAAATTGCGCCCAAGGGAATTTAAAAGAATTTAGAATTTTGAAAGGGTTTGGGGGTTTTATATGTTATATATATATATATATATATATATATATATAGTGGAATTTCGATCTATCGTTTTTCAAGGGACCGATTGAAATGATAAATGCGGGAAAACGATAGATGCGGGATTATAACAAAGAGATATGATCGTTGAGACTGGATAAAATGAACGACACATACGGAAAAACGATGGATTCGAGAACGATCGATCGAGATTCCACTGTATATATATATATATATATCTCACATAATGGCCGTTCATACGAAGAGGGTTTGAAATTTCCCGTTCTAAAGAAGGAATTTGAAAAATGGGCCCCTTAAGCTAAAGGTTAAGCAATGAAGGATTGACTTGATTTAAAAATTTAGTCATTCACTTACAAACGCAGAAACCGCAAACCTATTGCTGTTTTCTTTAATGACATATGCTCTTTAGCAGTGATTTTAATGAAAAAAATTCAATGGCATAATTATAAATGACAACATTTTACAACCATAAAGAGATCAAATAAATTTTCCACTTAATTCAGGAATATTGTTGCTCTGTTGTGGATTTTAAGAAGATGCCATTTACAAATTATTTTCTCATTGTCGAGCTTTTTGCAATGTCATAGTTATTGGAATAATTTTATGACAGTCTTTCAATCTCTCAGTGTTTTCAATTTTTAATTCAATTCTATGCGCAAAGAAATAAAGTGAATTACCTCAGACATTTAGACAAGAAATTGAGTAATGTAATTAAATTGCGCAGAGAAAATTTTTGACACCTTGTTGAATGAAACACGAATACTGAGCAGGAAAACGGAAAACTAGACTGAAATTGCGGAGAAAGTCAATATTTATCTCCCGATGAGAGAAGTAATCTCAAGCTGTCACTATTTGAAAGATAAATTTTACCAAAGATAACAACCTCTTTATGCAAATTGATAGCTTATTAATGAGTTTGATCCAGCTATCTTAGATTGAAATTGCAGAACTGGATATTATTAGTGATGGTAGAACATACTGAAGTATTTCGTATCGCGTTTCTAATGGGAAAATTCTTTTCCGTGTCATCTTGTAACTACTCCTCCCCCGACAGGTTGGACTGATTAGATCTATTTCATGCAATTATGTGCTCTTCGTGCAGTGGGCCATTAAGACGTTAAGCTTAATGGCGCTCAGCACGGGACACTTTCAAAAATAATCCAAACATCCTCAAAAGGAAGTCAGTGGAAAGATATGTTTAATTAACATCAGCATTTAATTATCATTTTTGTAAGTCCAAGGAATAAATTTAAACCCACGATTTTTTGAGATACATATACAACTAACACATTTAATAACTGAATCGGTCATTTTTAAAAGTAGTCATCTCCACTTTTTTCAAACTTTTCTGCCCTCCTCCAAGTTATAAAAAAATAACAAATTATATTTTTGCATCAGGATTGATGCCTCATAAACATAATAAATACTTAGTCTAACTAATAATGCATGAAGGCGAGTTATAGTTTTTTGCTTCTCATGAAAAATTTAAAAAAATGGGCATGACTCCTTTTCAAAATGACCGATTTAATTATAATTCCCTGTGCTCCAGTGAGGACATTTATCATTGGTGTAGAAAACGCTTATTTGATTCTATACACTACTAAAGAAAACTAAATTCAGGTATATATTTGTAATAATTAAATGATATCAATTCGTATGGCGTAACGATTTTTGCTCGTAAAGGCATGCAATTATGTTACTGCATTGAAAAAATTCAATAAAGAGAAAAATACATATTATTCATATGTGTAATTAGATTTTGCGGACGGAACCTTCAAAATTCTAAATAGGAAGTCTGAAATTTTACTACATAAAAATTCTATACTGGAAAATTCAATCACCTTTTACAGATAACGAGATTGTTCTTTCACCTCTAATTCATCGTCCGTTAAGAAATTACACACGTTTAAAAAATCATGTCGGACATCTAGTCTTCTTGGCTTTATTACTTCTATTGCGCAGTAAAGATGAGTATCGGTTTATAAGCGGGATCTTAACGTATGTGGCTCTTGCATAAAACAAACAGACAAACCATTTCTTTTCATGAAGGCTGCTATTTGCACCATTCCAAGCGTATTTTCTCGAGTAACAATAGGAAGGTAGAATCTACGAGTTTTCAGAAGTCAGTTAAATGCATTTCATTGCAGCAAATTCTATAGCTTGATGCAATGGTTCCACAGAGAGTTAGACGGGAAGCCACTTTATAGAGTATTACTTAGGGGCACTCTATTTGAATTTGATACAAACACAGTTTATACATGAAACAATGTTTATTGAATTCGTTGCACATATAGAATTTGCTTTTACAGCATTAAGCATACGTACTACTTGTACGGAATATATATTAACATTCAATAGAAATACACCTTGCAAATACTCACAAACCAGCAGAGAGTCAAACCAGCAGTACTGCCACGTAAACTTTGGGCCCCCTAAGCACTGGCGCAGGATAGCACCTGGAGCTACTTTCCTCGTAGCTCCCTTACGCTTATCTATCAACTTTAACAACCTTCTCTTTTAATCAAGCTGCTTGGTATTTATACCAAGCACGTATGCCAAAATTAGCATATCTCAAGCAGCTTCTTTAATTCATTCACTCAAACGTTCGATTTTTGTGAATCGAATCTTGTGTATACCTTACAACTTTATTAGCTGAATGTGATTTGTGTTTTATAGATAATATCAGAAAGTTATAAGCACGTCTTATCAAGGATTCTGAATTTCTATCGTAATCAGGAAATCCCTTTGAAATGAAAATTTAAGTTAGTCCGGGAATATACATAATAAATGAATTAAATAACTTTAGAGGTTGTGAAAAATATAATATAAATATCCATGGGGGACGGGTCACAATTTTTATGTAGGGTGGGTGTCCCAAATATCGTCCCTGTGCCTAATATCGCCTACTCGTGCTTCTAAAGTATGATTCACGCTATGTATGAGAAAATGCAGTAACTTCTTAGTTCTGGGTTTGTACGAACAGCGGCGATAGCGATCACGCTCTTATCACTGACAACAGAAACTATATGGCGTCTGAAGTTGTTTTGGCTGTTGTCTACGTAAACTTTGGCTCCAAAGAATCAGGATCTAGTGAATGACCAGGTAGCTGCATCCAAATTCTAAATTTGCTTATACCATTTGAAAGTGCATTAAACAGAGACTTTGCTAGCAACGCCTTTTAACAGGTGTTCCTAATTTCACCTGGTAGGCGGTAAGAGGAACAGAGGTAGGCGATATTAGGAACCGCTCTGGAGTTCACTGGAAAATATAGTTTTTCTAGTTTAGCTACATAACTTAAACTAGCACTGGTTTTGGAGCTGGTTGATCTCAGGATACCAAAGGAAATAGTTCTTAGGGGTGTTTTTTTAGTTTCCAGCCTAATCAGAAACTAAAGAGTAGATGAAAACGTCGAAAAAAAGTTAGAGTAGGCGATATTTGGGACACCTAACCTAATATCTATAGTATAGATGTGTATGAATGAGTTAGATAAATGACACATAAATTTAGAATCCAAGGGAACCAAATTTCCTAAAATATATCAGTTAATAAGTGGCACCGGAAAGTTTACTTTGCGGTATAATTGTTATCAAATTAATAAATACAATTTCGTAAAGCAGTAATATCCATGTAGTAAGAAACGGCAACGACGTGTTTATGTACATACTCAAAGAAAACAAATATGAAAGTACGGAAGCCCATTAAAATATTTGCCGTGTGCTTTATGTATTGTATTTCTAATATTTTTAAAATTCTAAAGTTTATATATATTTAAGGAGAATTTCATCGTACCCAGTAATTTAATGGTTAGTGAATAGTAAGCTCCAAATAACTTTATTTTACCCCAGTTTAAAAAAGTTTGTTTTGAAGAAAACATATTTTAGTCATCAACAGAAAAAAAGTAGATTTAGACTTTTTGACATCTAAAATCTTATTTCGAAAAACCCCGTATAAAATATATTTCATATAATTTGTACTGCATGCATATTAAATTCTGTAAACTTTTTACCATGTTTTTATTAACTCGCTTTCTCCTTTGTTTGTGTGTGTGTGTGTATATGTTTGTCCGGTACAAATCTTGCAATCGATTTTTAACTAAGTTCCCGACTAGCTAGAAATTTTAAATTTTTAGAAAAGCTCAGAACACGATGACAATGCATTATTTTAATACATTTAGCCTTCTTTAAGCAGAATTGAGTTCATTTTCAGTTAATTTTGTTTTGTAGACTGGTGCAGCCATCTATCGGCCGGGACGGGAAGGAAAAGTTAAACGCAAGTTAACTTCCAATTCTCGAGCTAAACGATTGATTACACATTTGATCATTTTCTTTCAAGTTGATGGGATAATTCGTCAAAAAAATTAAAAAAAGTATTTATTAATACATAGAATTGTCAAGTTTATATGATTCAACAGACAATTTAAAAACATGGTATATAAAAAGTTCTTTTTATCTTGTAATTGTTTTCTTTCAAACCTGAATCTTCTCGCTATCTCTCAAATTTACATAAATATCTATATATATAAAACAGTAACTGACTCACTGACTGACATACAACGCACTGACCAAACCGCTGTACTTAAAGGGCTGAAATTTTGCATGGCGATTCTTCTTATAGTGTAGGGGTGCACTAAGAGAGATTTTTGAAAAATTCTTCTTAGATTTTTTAAAATTAAATTTTTAAGCTGTTTTAGTAACTTTTTTTAAGTTTGCATTTAAAATAATAATTTGAGGGTTATAAAATTTATATCACGAGAAAGATCATAAAAATTCCTTTGAAATGAGATCTTTTTCGAATTTTTACCTCTATTTTCCGATTTTTGGTCAATTTTTAAAGATTCATTTTTAGAATTTAATTTATTAAATGCTGATCACGTGACTTCTTTTTCTGGTACTTTAAATAAATTTATCGTCACGTGCATAACAACTAAATAGACAAAAAAATATTTTTTTTCTTCCTAACGCGGCAGACGATTGGACATTATTTTGTCTATAAAAATATCCCTTACGATTTTTTTATAAATATATATTTTTTTCCTACATCAATTGTATATATTGATCGTCGTATTTATTATAAATATATATATATATATATTTATTTATTTTTTTTGGCATTAATTGAATACATTGACCGTTGTATTTAATTTGACCGTTGTATTTAATTTGAATGTAGCGAAGTGCTGGTTTTCAGGTAGTATATATATATATAAAATTAGGATAGTGTTAAAATAAATTAAAATTCTTAGTCGCTATTTCATTCGAATCCTCAAGCAGCTGCATAAATATATCCATGACAATAATTTGCGAAACTATTTCCTCTTTGTTTCTGGCGAATCATCAGCATACAAAATGCCTCTTTGGCATATAACACGCCACGAGAAAAACAAATGATGAGGAAGCAGAAAAGGAGTGACAGCAAGAAGCGTAATTAGTTGGCTGACCTCAGAGAGATGAGATCCTATCACAAAAGCAGGAAGAGGGGAAAAATCTTGCGAGAGCGAGATAATGCGGCACTTCTTCCAGATTTGACACAAGGTGCTCCAGTTTGCAAAAAAAAAAAAAAGTATTGATAGCGGAAGACAGATTTTATCTAAAAGAATTATTTTCCTCATAAGGATAGCGTATGATCGTATATTCAATGCATAGAAATTTTAGTTATCTAGCTTTAAAACTATTTGACACTTTTTTACTAATGTAGAGTGGTATATTCGTGATAAACATTAAACAAAGGTGCTAAATTTTACTACAGTTAGTTTAATTAGCGTCTTAGAAAGTTAAATGTAAATAGAAAAAATCGAAACGTCTCCTAACAAGTCTCTCCGTAGGGAAATCTCGTTTCGATTTAGTCGATTTATCGAATTTTAAGGTAAATTTCTTTACTAAGGATTCGGATAATATATGGCAGACAGGATTTTTATACGGCATATAGGATTTCACATGCTCTGCAAAATCTCTGATCACCTTAGACTAGATTTTGCAGAATAGTACATTGTAGCGTCATTCAAGTATAGGGGTATTTTCCCCAAGACCCCACAGGGTGCACGAACACAGCTGCGTAATTATCGAAATATCCTTTTCGAGTTGCCAGCGAATTCGGAACGCGTATGAAAATTCCTCGCCTGAAAGTTAATCCACCGGCATATCGGTTACTGAAAGAATATGGTTGAAAATCGGATGAAAGCCTCATTATCGTACAACACCACTTGTAAATCAGTCTTTTTGGAACAATATCTTAGGGAGTTTGACACTATGGTGATTGTAAAGTTTGCCTAAATATTCGACGATAAGAAGAACTATCACCCGCTAATCCGCCGGTCCCCGCTCTGGAAAACAGTCGCCTTCTGAGGAATTTCAAGACATGCTGTCAAAAAAAGGATAGCGAGATATAGTCATAGATTATGAGATTTGTAGAGAGATACCCATGTAACAGCCAGGTGAAGCGGTCGTGTTTTTTAAGCTCCTGTGGGAGGCTGACCGGGTCTCAGAGTGTACTGTTAAATTTCTCTGCACTTAGGGGACAGTGGACTTTCAAAATTGTGAAATTTGTCCAAAAATTCGATTTATTTTATTTTATTGAATTGTGAAACTACGGACGAGTAGGAATGTGTTGCAAAAAGAATTTTTAGTTTCTGTGATTACTTTCCTAGTTATAGGCATTTGTATTTAATTTAGATATTATGTGGTTACTAATAGCAATAACTTTAAATGTGTTTTTCTCAAAATAAAAATTTTCATGTCATACGAATATTCAAACTGCTCCAGGCGCATTTCTAATTATCGTATTGCTTTGAAATTTAAGTTTTATATACTTAACTGTATATCAAATAAATCTTATTGAAAATAATTATGCTTCGTAGCTCAGAATTTCTAAATTTTGCACTTGAAAAGATGATTTATAGGTATTTTGCGTAATAAAACGGGTGTTTTCACTATTATTATTTTTTTCTCTTTATATTTTTAATGAATGCTTAAAATAAGCAATAAGTTTCATTGTTAGTTCTATAAGGTATCCTGTAAATAAAAATTACCATATTATATGCAAAAGAAATGGGCATGGAACATTTTTAATTAGGCCAATTTTGCATATAATTAATAATTCATAATTCATAAATTATTAATATTTCATCATTAGATTTTAATCACTTTTATATATCTATGGTACTAATCACATATTCAAATTTCAAGCAAATCCATTCAAAACAAAAAAAAGTTAGGTTTGAAAGTCCGCTGTCCCCTTAAGTTAAAATTCACTTGATTCTGCTGTACTAGTTTAATGTTAATTTGTTTTGTTACATTAAATTTTTGTTAAGTTTTTATTTAAGCTTTGGCCTTATCATTCACAACTCGGACTCTGTTTTTCTTGGTCACGATTTTATTAATTTTAAAAAGCCTCAGAGAAAAGCCTACTATGACGCCGCAACATGCAAAGACACAAGATAAAAAAATCCTTTGAAAATCAAAGCATTAAATGACCCTAACAGAGCAAATTGCTACAGATGTGACGAGATATCGAACAGGCAAAGATAAACTCAGAGGGATTTCTAACCAGATATCACATCACCAATTTAACTTTAACCATTCTATTGTGACACTAAATAAGGGTATTTTAGTTTCGCTTTCTTTATATATATCTACTTAGCTAGAAGATTATTAAATTGCTCTCTGGCTATAGGTTTAGCTTCTTCCAGTTGAAATCTTCAACAGCAGGAATTCCCAAAATCTTTCGAGTCACGAAATCCTTCTTCAATAACCTAGGAACCCAGTGACCTCCAACTTTAGATGCTACATAGTCTGCGTCTCCCTGCCACATTTTCATAGGCAGAAATTTTTAACACGACGACACTTAAAATAATATTTTTAGTAATGCAAGATTACCGAAAAATGTGTC
Organism: Dolomedes plantarius; assembly: GCA_907164885.2. Lineage (NCBI taxonomy): Eukaryota > Metazoa > Arthropoda > Arachnida > Araneae > Dolomedidae > Dolomedes > Dolomedes plantarius. The sequence continues at coordinate 41,404,624 of OU015497.1, forward strand.
CGTGATTGCAACTCGAAAAAAAGAACCATGTAATAGAACTCATGGTGTTTATTATTTTAACCAAAAGATACAGAAACGAATCAAGTTTTGGACATTACCTAGTAGGTTTCGATATGAGCCCATCTAGGCGATAGTAGATCTCCATCCTGGTAGCTGTTAGGAAATTATCTGTTTATATATGTTCCTTCACCTTTTCTTTGGGTTTTTTACTTATACTTTTTCTTCCCTTTTTTACCCTCCCGCTCTTGTAAATCGTAAACGGCTCACGTGAATGTAACGCGTTAAAATGAACGAGTCGTTCATTTCGCCGATCTCATGTCATTACTTATGAGGGAGTGCCCTCAAATATTGTAATTTTTTCATTGGATGTTTTCCTTTATTATGCAAATTTCTAACCACGCTTTGTTACTAGGGATGTATTAAAAAACCTAGTTGTTCAGTCTTCACTTCGTTGTCATTCACTTTTCAGGTGGATGTCTTTTCCCCTAGGCAGTTGTATTTCTAGAGCAGTAAGATTTATGTTTTTGACATGTTGTCGTACTTTTTTAACATCTTTGTTTTATTTTTTATCATTTTCTAAATTTTAAATAAAATGCTTTTTTTTGTACTTTAAAAGACTTATTATTTTTTACCACACTGATCCAACACGTAGTTAAGTTCTATTTGTTAGGATTAAGAGGAGTGGTCACTTTTACGTACGTTTAAATGTATCATTTTTAGACCTATGTTCGATTTCATGTACTACTCAGGATTTTTGCTTGATTTACACGAAATTTTTGAGCAACTGCTTAGAATACTATTTATTATATATGCAATATTTCAAGGTAATTAAACAAAATGTTTTTATGCATAAAAAGTGAATAATTTTATAAAATCGAACATTTTGCAGTCAACTACTGTGTCAACAACATTCTGTCAAAATAAATTATTAAGGTACAATAATAATTGTTTACTATATGTGATTACAATACTTCAGGCAATAATATTCACAAACATTACTATAAAATATATTAAAAAAATTTAGTACGTGCTACTTTTAATTAGACATTTCAAATATGACTGAGTAAAAGCTTATAAAAAAATTCTTTAAAAAAATTAAAATATGCTGAGGTTTAAAAATGTTGATGTATTTTGTTTCCTGAAGAATTGTAATCACATATAGTAAACAATTATTATTGTACCTTAATAATTTATTTTGACAGAATGCGCACAGTAGTTGACTGAAAAATGTTCAATTTAAAAAAAAATGTTCACTTTCTATGCATAAAAAATAATTTTTTTTAATTACCTTGAAATATTGCATATATAATAAATAGTATTATAGGCAGTTATTCAAAAATGTCATGTAAATAAAGCAAAAATCATGAGTAGTACATAAATCGAACATAGGTCTAAATCTGATACTTTTAAAGGTACCTAAAAGTGACCACTCCACTTAAGAACATTAATAGCTATCATAGCAGGAGACGCAGTCGCTATTGCAGCAGTTTCTGTTCGATAAATGTCGTAGGTCTCGGATCTTCTCAGCTAACACAATATTTTTCAGGTAACCCCATAGAAAAAAGTCTAGGCGGGTCAAATCGGGGCTTCTTGATGGCCAAAAATATCGGACCGTCCCTTCCTATCCAACGTCAAAACCCATATAGGAAGAAGCACAACGTCACAGCGTCGGCGCATGCTCCCAGCGCAGTCACGGTCATCATGACGTGAATAAATTAAACTCCCAGAGTTAACGTACCATCTGCTGTTAAGCAAAATCCGATCGGTCAATTGTTGTTCCCGGTGTACACAACTGAAATCACGGACACATTTTTCGATGACCCTTTATAACTCTAAACTTTTGTTTAATCAATGTATAATTTTGTAAAATTAGAATAAAATTGTATAGCGTGAAAATAAATATAAAATCCCTATTATGTAAGAACATGGGGCTTGGAGCTCAAAAAGTTAAACACCCACCGCGATTGTCGTCACATCTTTTTATTAATTAGCACAATACTACTAAATTCGAAATTCGTTCCTAAAATTATTGTGTTAAAATGTTTAACATGAACAACCAGAACTAAAATAAATCTACTGTCATGTTTATTAGGGGATCTCGACTAACTGTTTGGAAGCCCGGGTTTTTAAAGAAATGGGTTTTTTTGGCTAATGTCCTTGGGGCTGACGACTGTTACACCCCAGTCCGGTGTACATATGAATACAAGGAAATAGAAACACAAATCACACAACCAGAGAAGAATTTTTATTAACAAACGATGACACCGGCGATGGATTGCAACTCCCCTTTCTAGACGGGGCCTCCTTTTGCAGGCGGAAGACTGACCGGTTCCTCAGAATACAACCAATTCTTAAGCGGGAGTCGAACACGCGCCCCCGGCGTGGCAGGCTGTAACCACTTAGCCACCGGGTGACTTTAAAGAAATGTAAAGGAGGCTAGCTGCTGAATTAAAATAATATATCAATGATACCATTCAAAACTAATATTTAATTAACCTATAATATTATACGCAGTTGAAATATCATGGAGGTGTTTTAAAAAAATTTTAAGCATCCTCCAAACTAGGCGCTAAATCACTTTATACCGTTTATTAGTGTTACAACCACGAGTAGAATATTCCGTTAAGTTTTGAAAACCAAAGAATTATAATTATCTATAAAAATAACATAGGTATAATCATTTCGACCCCACTTCGGGATCCCGACCCCCAATTTGGGATCATGAACTCTAGAAAAAAAAAGATAGCAACGAGGATAAATAGGTTGAATAGAAGAAAATTAATAACAATCAACTTGTAATAGCGTATGATCAGAAAAATATTTTACAATGTTTAAATAGAAAACATTGAATATGTAAAAAAACATGGCGTACTAAAAAAAAAATTATGTATCCTTGTACGGTGAGCTTTAAGTCTTTTCCTGCCATGGCTGCAATGTCCCCCAAGTTCTCAAATTTACCTCTGGAGGTGAGGGGTCAAGTGTTCCGGTCTCGTCACTTGACTCAGTTCAAAATTACGGGACCGGTCATTTAGTCAAGTTGGATTCGACCCTTGTGGGGCTAATTCAAAACAGGAGCCGCCCCTTTCAGCCCAATAGCCTGGTAGGACCTGGTGAATGGAACCTCCAACCAGGGGGTATTAGCAACAACAACAACAACAACAGAGGTACGACCACTTGTAGAACCCTATAGTGTCTATTAATTTTGAAAATCATTGTAATAAATGCCTACCAAGAAATAAACTACAATAAAAAATTAATGACTGTAACTACAATAAAAAATTAATGACCTTTGAGATCGCAATCCATTCACTGGGAATCCGAGCTCTGTAAAGAATGGAGCAAAAGGGGAAAATACCTTACATTTAAAAGAAATGTGTGAAAAAAGAGGGGAGATTTGAAAAATTTTAAAGGGAAACTTAAGATTATATATCCCTATTCCTTCTCGAATAAATGAAAGGGTTCAGTGCGTACTTTTTCATACCTATTTGTTATATTTTATTTCGAATTATTTGACATGGAAAACTATTTTTTGAGAGGCTATTTTTAAAGCGATAAAATAGTTTTCCCCTACAGAGTAATTATTTACAGATATGAAACCTGATAAAAATATTAGAAATCTTCTTGTATGTTTATCAGTCGCACCCCCCCCCCCCCCATCTCTCCTTCTCACACAGATAACAAAATTAAGAACGTTTGCACTTTATTAATGAAAACATCTTATTTTTCCATACCCAGAATGGCTTTAAAGTCATTTCATAAGAAAATTTCAATCTTGTACCACGAATAAAATCTTTATTTCATAGGTTTGAAGTTTTTATTTTGCTTTTAAATATTCATTAATCATGATTAGCAGAAAAGGAAACCTCCTCCTAAAATGCACAAGAAATAAATGATTTCGCAATTTATTTTCTTAAACGTAAAAACTGACAAAATGTCATTTAATTGGGAATTTATTCTTTCATTTCTCCTTTTAGTTTCGTACTTAAAGCAGAACAGAAAGAAGAGATGTGGGAACTTTAAACCTAAAATTTAATATTGTGTCTTTCCATACTCACAAGTCGTTGCATTCAATTAGTATTTATTTATACAAGAGGAAAAAACTTAGACGATAATTATCTTACAAACTTATAACAAAGCCCTTTTCAAGTATGCATCGTTAAGCCCAAGAAAAGTCTGGGACGCGAAATAAAAGCTAACAGTTTCACACATTCTTTTCTTTTTGTTGATAGAAGCGACAGTTTTTCTGCCCCACATATCCACTAATGAGTGTAACAGTGTGGAAAATATTCAATCTACTTGGTATAAAGGGCACTTAAAATGTATTCTTTAATGAATGTGGTTACGTCAAATATATTCGAATTGCCTTGGAAAAAGCAAATTTTTTAATAAAAAAATTCTTTTTAGTTCCTCTCTTAAAACATATTTAATTTTTAACAAGAGGAAAAATACTAATCATTAATTAATCATTCTCCATTCTCATACCCATTCTTGAAATACTTGCATTAATTTTTCTTTTTTGTAGCATGTCTGTATTCCTCTTTCTACCACTTACATAATATTAGTAATATTCATAAGCATACTTTACTCGACGTCTGCAAGTCACCTTGAATATTCATCATTTGCTACTTTATGCTATAATTGCAAAAACTCTTGACATTTATTTTCATTTTTCAAATTTTATCCTCTAATGATTTGTTTGCAATTATACGTACTCCAAACTGTTACGGCCTCTCACTTTTTTTTTACATATTTCCTTAAAGAAATTTTTTTGACGTTTGATTAAATTTATTCAAGCCCAGAGAATGCTATAATTTGTTTTCTTCACAGTCGACACATGTCCAAGTATCACGAGATGTGACTTCTCGAATTTAATATTTGATTATATCTGACTGATTGAAATATTTGTACCAAATATTGCATAGCTTTCTCATCACGTAAAAACATGCATTTTCTTTTGCTAATAGCATTACTTTCGAGTAATAAGTCATTTTCATGTAAATCAAAAAAGTCTGTTGACATCTATCGACTTTCCATTTAAGAAGCCTATAGAAGGGAGAATCAAAGCTCCCAAGTTCAAAGAATTGTTTTGTTTTCTAATAGTCAGAGCATTGTTGTAGATCCCTTTGCTAGGCAACATGCTATCTTGTGATTCCGTTTACAAGTCACAATCACTTCAGAGCTTCACCATATCTGCCGTTGTTAAATGTGGTTTCTTGAGGATGCTATACTCAAATTTGCTTAGATCAGTGGTTCCCAACAGGTGGTCCGCGAGAGCCTCGGGAGTGGTCCGGCACCACATATAAAAAAGGTGCCAAACAAAATGGGATTTTGAAAGCAATGTTCATTGAACTAGATGGGCGGAATATATCCGCTGACTATCAGGTGTTGAATTAAAATTTCTCAAAAGTTCAACATAACTATTTTATTATTAGAATATGATACGTTAGAATGTGAGTACGTTAATCCTGTATCCTTTTTCCCTGAGGGATATTCTTTACCTTCCATACCCCCCGGTAGGTCCCCCCTTCAAGTCGGTGTTTGTGGGGGATCCGCACATGGTTCAATTTCTAGCTTAGCGGTCCGCATACTTCTACGGGCTGGGAACCACTGTCTTAGATCTTTAGGCCAGATAGTAGTTTTGATGGCTTTATCCTCCTTAAAAGTATCTGCTCGAAGTTTTTTGTATGCATATAGACAGAGGGTTATGGCATTAACCCGATGTAGTCACTTAAAACACGCAAAAACGCAACAGATGTATTACTTGATGGAAAATTTTTACTTTACAAGGTACATCTTCAGATGCTTTATTTTTTATCCGTTCACTGGATTATAAAGATGATATTAAGGTTGTACTTTGCTTCCATGAGTTGTTGCGTTTCATCGTGAATCTAGCAGCCAATAAACGAAGATTTTGGAACGCATTACCTCGCTTTTATTGTATTTGTTGAAAGAAGAAGCAAAGGATCTTGCTTAATAGTTTTACCTACAAAATAGATAAAATGCGTGTGGTCCTCACCAACTTGAAGAAACGAAACCAACATAGTATGAAAGATTTTAATACCACAGTATGGCAGCATCCAAAACATACGGCTGTTAATAAATACACTTTTTTCCTTCAGGAAGGGCCCGATTTAGAAAATTCTTGACTATAGGCACAACTCGGAATGGGGCCCCCCTAACACTGATGTGGGCATAAAATTTCTAAAATTGACACACAAAAAAATAATCATGAATCATTGTGAAAGTACCATTTTACCAAGAATTGGCTATTTGAAGCGTAGAAGCCTACAACATTATCAAATAACAAAAAGCGATACAACATATTAACTTCATCATTAAAACACCAATACAATGCAACCAGAAAAACTTATTAATCCCATATATACACTGTAACATGCATATGATGAACTATACATATAACTATACATATTATGAACCAATCAATCAATCAAATTTGAAAGAATATATAAAAATTTGCTATTAAAAAAGGTAAAATAAAAAAAATTTAATTGAGAATTTTTTCTTTTTTTCCTTTTAAAATTATAATCTTGAGGGGCCCCCAACATTCGGGGGCCCCTAGGCCCGGGCCTACCGGGCCAAATGGAAAATCAGGGCCTGCCTTCCTGGGATCTTGGCAACTTTTGAAAATAAACTCTTAAATTTTTTAATTATTTTAACGATGAAAAAATCTAGTCTATAATAATTCCTTGGTACCTCGGTGCGTAATTGGCTACAATTTTCACAGGTATTCCTTTTGTATCCTTTATGTATGGTTTTTCCATAATTTTTGAAAAGATTGCACATGGATAAAACAATCTATCCCCCAGAAAGAATCACTAGTCCGCTACAAGTCGAGTATTGCCTTAAGGCGAGTACTGTAGAAAAAGGCTGATGTGACACCACTTTACGGACATGAAACTTGCACAGAGTTACGTGATCTAGTAACTGAGAATAACTGAATTTAAATTTGACTAATTTCTATTTTTTTTTCATGGGTAGAATGTACGAACTTCTTTTTTACATATTCGTATGCCTCCCTTTTTTTCCTTTGGTAATATTAACTCGTTTTGACATCTGACGCCAATAAATTCCTTCTCTATATTTTAGCATTCTCTGTCAAAATAACGATTACATGTATTTTATAATGTGAAGCTTGAAACCTGAACAACTCTTCTTCAATAAGTAATATTAAAAAATTGATTTGAAATATCAATTAGGATTCAATGAAGCTTGGATAAAAACAGTTTGGATAAAAATGATAAGTGTTTGATGAATCTATTTCTCATTTTTGAAGACATATTTTAAGATATTGCAATAAAAAAATCAAAATTGAATAAGTTCGGTAGATTGATTGATTTTTTTTGTTTGATTTATATAAGATATTATGCGAAACCATATTAAGAATATATTGGTTTGCAAAAAAAGTTCTTTTTTTTTGGTTTAGCGGAAATTAAAAAATGTTTTCTTTATCTAAACATAATATTTTGGTTCTATCAAAGATTTTGGCTGTAATTCAGAATAGAAAATGATAATTCACGCATTTTCTATAAAAATAAAGCTACAAAATATATTTCTTGTATGTAGCAGAGCCTAATCAAATCCATATGGTAGAAAACAGAAGCTACTAAACATTCTGATAACTTCAGTTACTCAAATCAGCAAGCTATCATTGAGTTTGAACGACCATAACTCTCAAGATGGAATATCAGTTATTGAGAAATATTTCAGTGTCCAGATTTTTCACTGACCATTCTTTCGGTAATTTTCCATGATTTCTTCTAGTGAAAGAGATATTTCCATCAAGTGCCGTGATTTACACTTTTGAGATGAAGAAGATATAAATCACACTTCTCTTTTCAGATATTTATTCTTAGGCAGTATATTGAAACAATTTTGATATGGATCCATCCAATCTCAGACTTTCGAAAAACTCATCTTTGTGATCCGTCATAACAATCTTTCAAGATTTATCTGAAAAGTAATTTACAAGTCTCTTTGATACATCATAATTTATATAGTGATATATTATACGATACTGCTGTGCGACTTTATGGAATATATCGATGCTGTCGCAGAAGGTATAGTCACATTTTCAAAGTCGAGTCGATAACTTAGATATAGGATAATAGGTGAAAAGTTTTGAGTATTATATAATGATAAGTTTTAAGCTAAAAATACTAAAGCTCCTTCAAAAGTGTTTTCAGTCCCCAATATTCAAATCATTTAATTCAGTTTATTGTTAAACGGAACTCGATGATAACGGAGAGAGCTGATATCGTTTATAAAAAATAAAGTACCTAGTAAAGTGGCCTAATTTTGAAAAATATGACGTAGGTGGTAACGTTTACTTCAGCGTATTGGCTCGTAAATCTGCAGTGATTTCGGATTCGTCATTTGTATTTTCAGAAATTGAAAGTATGGAATCAAGGATTCAAGCTTTTAATAATTATCCTTCAACTTACAACATTTGTCGGCCAACATTTTGTTTACAACATTTGTAGCTTTATTGGGCCCCATAGCATAGAGGGGAAACTCATACTTATTTAGTTTATGTTAGTTGCAATAAAAGTAACTAAGAGTTGCATACATTTTTGTGGGAAAAATATTCTCGTCTCTTTTTTGCCGTTTCAAGAGGTTTACCTGGTCGTTTTTGCCCCATCCCTATTCGCTTTGCATATACCGCCACGATAGTTGGACTTATGTATTAGTAAAGTGTCGGAAATGTCTCGTGCAGGGCAGTAAAGTCAAGTCCCACGAACACATCACAGTCACATGCAAAAACTGGGAGTCAATTAACTTTCCTAAGCATGGGCACCTTGCGCGTTTAACTTCGCAGTTTTTTTGCCCGAAGCTCAGGTTATATATAGCCGGTAGAGGATCGTTTTTCACGTAAACCGTATTTTGAATATAATGTGATAGTGATCGACCATTAAGAACAAATATGTGTCTTTATTTGAACGTATCCCCCATTATCTCTCCCTGTGGGGGTGAAAGAAATAATTAAAATTAAGAATTTAGAATGTAATTTTAATTATGTGGGTATTACATTGCAAGAATTTAATTAGAATTCGTTGTGATCCTAACGATTGAAACCAATTCTGGTTAAAATGAAATCTTGATTTATTGAATGGAAATGACTATATGCAATTATACAATATATACACCACTGTTATGAGGGGTACCAGAGATACCCCTTTGCGTTGTGTAAAATTAGGGAGGTGATCTCCAAAGGGAACTATGCGTTTATAAATAAAAATAACAACATTTATTATACAATATTTTACAAGAAAAGGTCAGGTTTACATATTATATTTAAGATCTTGGTTAGGCATATTTTAACAGAATTAGGGCATACTTCATCCGCTTCCTTCGGCAGAACCATTACGGGTCGAGTGAAATGAAGTCATATTTCTCGTAAATCTCTCAAAAGGCATGAACACTATTTAAAGGGGAAGAAATGACCAACCTGGGGAGCTTTGATGAAACAGCAGGGCAAGGCATGGAGACGTTGTCGCACTTATATCGGAGGAGGCTTTAGGTATCGGGCTAAAAATCATGTCGCCCTTCACTGGCGGAGGCAGCAGGATTCGGCGCTGGCGGTTGAACACGGACATCTTACCATTTTACGGGGGCGTCTTTTCTTCCCAGGCTTTCTTCGCACCTCGCTACCTCAATCTCTCTCCCTCTCTCTCTCTCTCTGCCTCCGATCCTCGTTTCTCTCACACACTCGGGGTTCATTTTTCCCCCATTTGGATTATGACTCCTCCCCAGGTCAGTTATTCACGTAAATTTATTGCCTCTTCGAGTTTTTTATTCGAGGGCAGGATGCTCCGACATCCCCACGGTTGACCCACGTGGTACTCTTATTTCCAAGAAAATTGGATGTCCGTTGAATTTCCTGGAATTTCTTTATCCCGTCCTGAGGAATTCAGGGGGTGCGATGTTTCTTGGAAAATTGGTGCAGTTCCCCCTTTTTCCAATATGGCCATTTTATGCCCCGTAATTGTGTTGGAAAAACAAAATTGCTATGACGTTGGAAGGAGTTCAAAATGTCCAAATTGTGGATCCTTCACAACAACCTCATTGAATATTATACTTGACCTTATTATAATTAATCTACTACATGTGGTTCATTATCATTAATAAAGAATTGGCATTGTTCCATCATTATATCCTAATACTTTCTTCATTAAAATAAACACTAATTCAAATCAATCACATAATCTTAATCAATAGTTACCAATAATTCCTATCATAGATATAATACATCCATAATCAACAATTATTATTAATTCATACACAGATGACGCTACTTTTTGCTATATAAGATCTCGTTTTACGAATTATTGCATATTACTCTTCTAACTTTCGAGATGAAATTAAATCTCTATCGCGCTCTATATTCATTATCACATTACGTGAACAGTTACGCGTATGAGAAGCAATAATAAGCACGAAGAGGAGAAAATACGGTATCTTTGCACACGATTGTTGATTCACCTTTGGTTCTTGACATAGGGCACAGGGCGCATGATTCCTCATTAATCGTTGAGCTGGACATCTGGTAAACGGATGCACTGCTTTCTAATCCTCTGTTCGTCGTGTCTCTCATATTAGGGCACAGGGCTCCTTTGGTCGTCGGGCGTTCTCGGCACTGGAAATTGGGTACACCGCTCTTCTTCGGGCTCTATTGGCATTGGAGACGGGATGTACTTTCATCGGCTCTATCATCGGGCGTGCTTCGTCTTCACTCTTACATTTTTTAATTACTAGCTTGCTAGCTGACTTGATACTACTTCTATCTATAGTTACTCTTCTTTGCTCTCTCTGTCTTTTTTCATATCCTTTTTCTCTTATTTTTTCTGGCCACGCCTCTTCCAATCTCATTGGCCATATTATCCTCATCTCTTCTCATCTATTAGTTCGTGGTTGCCTCTTCTCTATCCGTTTTCACCAATGGGTATCGTGGGCGGGACTTATAAAAATTTCCCCCTGCCTTGACATTCCCTTGCTTGGCTCAACACCGACTATGGGTGGTACTTTTTATAGTTGTCATAAATTTATGGCTTCCAATTCTTTTTCTCTTCCTTCGTTGCAAACTCATTCTTCAAATTCATCGTTTCCTTTTTATCTTAACTTTTATCTATACTTTTATTTCTTTCTTCGTACCCAATCTTCTATCTGTAGTAGCATTGGTTTAATGTTGGCTTTTCTTCCATCTACTTCTTTCATTGCTAGTCTTTTGCTTTATTGCCCTGTTTCTTTCTTGTATCGTGCAATTATTTTAATGCGTCCCGTAACTTTCAACTCTCCTGAACCTGGCCTTGATGCTATCGTCATATCCCTATGACCCTCCCCCCTCTCTCTCTATATATATATGCATAAATACATACCCCCCCCCCCCCCACACACACATATATATATATATATATATATATATATATCAATTACTATGTAGGTCACCATGTACCTGTTAATATCATGTAGAGGTGTACAAGCCTAGCAGAAATAGTTTAATTTCATTCAGTTCTTATTGAAGTCAATATGAGTTTAACTTAAAACTTTAAATATGTTACCCCACAGGAGAAAAAAAATTCTGTATTATGTTTGAATTTATTGAACTTTAAGTTTCCTTCTTACCATGTGATTTGCTATACTGGACTTTAGAGCCTCCAGGAAATATTCAAAAGATAAATACTAAACGTCCTAGTTATACCCCAAAAGAACGAATTTGTTCACTTAATAAGTGTATTTGTTTCTTCTTTTGTTTGAATTTAAAATAAAACGGTTCTTGTGACTGCTTATCAAGGCATGTCGAATGTAATCTCTTTTTTTCATGATCTTTCTTTAGAAGTTTAAATGAGGAGCCCAGGAAAAGAGATACTTAAGAATTTTCTCATTTGGTAAAATAAACGACACAAAAAAGCCATGCCCATTCCACCTTTTCGATGATTTTAAATATGCTGACCGGAGAAGAATTACTTTTATTTATCCTCACATGGGTGTTTTGATTATACAATTCCATCCATGATATACACGTAATAATAACTTTTGTTATCTGTGATAATCCTTTTAAAATGATGCTTTAAATGATGGTTTTGTAGGGGATGCATGGATAGAAACATAATTATGGGCAGAAAAAATATGTTTTTAAGCTGTGAAATATCATAAACATTTGTTTATAAAAGTTTTCAAGGATTGCTGATTGTCATTTAAACACGTTTCTATTCTATATAGAGTTATATGTAAATTTGTGAATCCACGGGACTCTTTATTTGGAAATAGTGATGGAAAACTATAATTCTGTTTTACTGAGCTCGGATGAAATATCATTCATAAATGTTTTTACCACTTGGAAAAAGAGAGAACATTTTTTTCTTTACAGATGAGTTGTATTTCTAGAGTTAAAACGGATGTCTTATCAAATATGACAAGCAGTTCTTACAGTGACTTCGATGGTGATACATTTAGAATGCACCCACACGCAGTGAAGTTTAGAAAGAATTCAAAAGCATTAGATACCTGGAAAAAGAGATACGATTCAGACGTAGTAGGGCGACATACATATTGTGTTATTCTAAACGTGTCTTATAAACAATCGTTTGACTCAAGGATGTAACAGATGACCAATCATGGTCCTTTCCAACCTTATGATAGTATTATTTTCCTTCGATTCCTAATTAGCAGCTATGTTAAGGATGTAAATATTTAAGAATATATTAGGACAATGTAAATGAGCTATGCCAGTGCTGGAGGCTGGAGGATGAACATTGATTTTAAGGCCCAACATTTCCGAGAACATTGCTTTGTATCCACTGGAGCACAAGTTCCAGATGGTTTGTGACGGGAAAATTTTCTGCTATATCCAGAACAATCTGCTTTCATCACCTGTTTGCTAAATATTTCTCTGTATGACGTCAGGTTTTACTGAAACCATTTGAATTTATGTTTATTATACATATTATGAAGTTTCTCTTACTGCATATCATGGTGTTATGTTATGCATCATGCAAATCTATATACTATAAATATTGTCCTTAACCGAATAGTTAATCCCTGAAAGATTTACGTGGTTTCAAAATAATTTTTCTGAAATCATTATTTATTTTTCTATCACTCTACAAGGCAAAAAATTTCTCAGAGTAGTTTCCTGCATTAGCGACGAAAATTTCAGAATTTTTATAAACCCAAACTCCTGAAGAAAGTTTAGTGAAAATAAAACAAAGGAATGATGAACAAAATTTAATAGTGACACTGTGGAAGGAAATCAATCTTTTAAAGGTGGCAAATCCTGAAAAATTGCATCTCCTGGTTAAGAAACCAAATGGATGTACAGGAGGGTCCGCTTAGACATTTCCGAATAAAAAAGTGTTTAAAAAGACGGCAATGTAGACAGAATAAAAAAATGTGGTTCGAGTTACTTTATTAAAAAAATTCTATAGAATGTTTTAAGACAAGGATCTTTAAAATCAATCCACTTTGAAAGTACAAATATTCAGTCAAAACAACTTCTTTTGGGAGAGAACTCAACTTTGCTCAGTACAAGTTTAAAAATGACATCCAGAATCCTTAAAATAGCTAGAGAATCAGGAATGCAATTATTGATTATTTTCCCCATGAAATGCTTACCTTTTGCCTGGAATCGGAAACCTAATGTTTATCCTTAAATAGTTATGTTTATTTTCCGAGAACCAGATGAAATTAAACGAACGCTGAAGAGGACGTTTCTAATTATCAGAGAAATACATAATAAAAAAATGTTCTACTTGTAATTGAATTCCCAAAGCGTTTTAAGAAATGAATTTAGAGAAATTCATTAAAACTTCCTCCTCCCAAATGGAAGAAACGCAATCAAATTTTCTTAACAAAATCGGAGAAATATTTCAGAGATGAAATCCATTATGCAGTGGGCAGGAAACCCGTTCCAGTTTATATATTTTTAATCTTCTGCATTCTCTTGCAGTCTAGAATTGCCTTTGGAACCTGCTGGTGGAGCTCATTTCGGCAAGGAATTTCAAAGGTAAATTTTATGAGCGTCTTTTTATCTGCATGTTTTAATTATGAAAACTCAAAACTATGTAATGGATTGATTCAGAAAGGTTTGTAAATTGGGATTCAGTGATGTTAAAATTTCAAGGAAGTTTTCGAAAGGAAAAATTTTTGTTTCCATTTAAGTACACTAGTATTCATTGGTAAAAGAGTTATTCAAGAGTTCATATTTTGCTTTACGATGATTAATACGTTACGAAATGTATGTAAAGTCAAAATATTTTCAGTACACTAAAACTAGTTATATACAATTGGCCCTCTATATTCCTGGGTTTGCAGGACCCAAACATAAGTGATAAATCGAGATCCTGTATCTTAACTCTTAACAATATTGCTCATATTTAACTAACATAAAAATTATTGAAAATCACTGTACTGTAAGAGTGTAATTTGTAAATTTTAAATTAAATGATATAATACCTTCATATACCGAGTTAAAAAAAGGAATGAAAGCAAACGCAATAGAAAAGGGGTTGTGCTTTGTTAGAAAGTGAATTTTGAATAAGCGTTAATTTTTCGTTACTTACACACACACACACACACACATATATATATATATATGTGTGTGTGTGTGTGCGCAATATACCCATTACATTACGTACTTAAATTAAAATATGAAAGGGAAAGCTAGCTCATATTTACATTGATGGAGCTAGACTCAGTCTGAAAGGAATAAAAATTAAATTTGTAGGAAGTCTGGCTGAATCGTTTATTAGAACGACAAAAGTACATCCGTTCATTTCAGAAGAACGGCTCAGGATAATATCACATTTCAACATTAAACGCGAGAGAGCGAGGTTGACATTTGACTATTATTTGTAGGGTCAGCAGATTTAGAGGCTCGAGATGCTAACCCAGTCCTGAATTCCATACACATGTAGAAATGCAAAGGTATGCTATTCAGGGGGAGTTCTGAAGGCTAAGAGTTTTAAAGCGATAAATTAATATCACTGGGTATTGGATTTAGGAAAGGGAATTTAAATGCTTGAATGGAGGACATAATATTTAATATATATATATATATATATATATATATATATATATATATATATATATATATATATATATAAATAAATAAAAGGTACTATGAATAAGTTCAAGGACTATTTTTTTTTACAAAATACAACACTGACACATAGTTATAGGTCGAAGTTTTCAAAATACTGGCCTTGGCTATTTACACATTTATTCTAGCGGCTGTATAGCTATGAGAAAGTGGCTTCCAGTCCATTTTTTGAGATGTTCTTCACAGAAATCTTTGCGGATCACAGAAATATGTGGATAGTGGCTGATAATCTGCGCAAAGGCGCAGCATTAAATATAGTGCAGATGCTTTGACCTTTTCTGCACTTGGATAGCGGTTCCGTTTCAAGGTGCAAGAGGCAAGTTACAAGGTGCAAGATCGGGTGAGAATGTCTCAAGACAGTGACAGAATCTTTAGCTAGATATTCAGACACAATTTCAGATTGATGAGCTGATGTATTATCAAGGAGTAATTTTCAGTTTTTTTTTTCTTTCCACAAGTCCAGTCTCTTCCTTCTGATGGTTTCCCTGAGACGCCCTAATAATGCCTTGTACATTTCCTTAATTTTTGTATGTCTTTCAGGTATAAACTCAAAAGGAATGACACCCCTGTGATCAAAAACAATTCTATCATGACCTTGACTTTGGATTTGTCTATCCGAATTCTGCATTTTCCGACTATTGCATCATCTTCCAGTGATGCGAGGCCACTTTTAAGGGGACCAGGGACCTTTAGCCTTTCTTTTTTAATTTTTCAATATTTTGCACTCATATACAGAAGGGAATATTTAATATTTTTTTCTAATCCGTTAAAGATACTTAAAATTCACAAATAAGTATTTTGTGAAAGAATAAGACTTTTTTTTTTCAAAAAAATCTTCAAAAATGCTAGAATTTTTCAAAATGCTCCATGTGCATTATTTTACTTCAGATTTTTTCCAAATTTCTCAGGATTGTTAATTGAAGTGTTTTCCATGAATGTGTGCATCATTCTCAGAAATCCCAAATATATTTCAAATTTATAGATCATGAAAAGAAGCAAACACATAAAAGAAAACAACAGGCAGATTAAAAAATAATTATTTTTATGGCTTCAGATTCATACAAATAAAATAATTGCACAGTTATATTTATATATGTACAGTAAACTTACATTAAAAAATTTAAGGGTTTTAAATGGTTTGGAATGCAAATGGAGTATTTTGAAAAATGCTAGAAAATTCTGAAAATTGTTTTGAAAACCAGGCATTATTCTTCCAAAAAATCCTTACTTTTAATTCTAAGGGTCTTCATTGTAGTAAAAAATAATAAAAATTATTATCTTTTTGTAAATAGAGTTAAAAATTGAAAATTGAAAAATTCAAGGTTCAAGGTCCCTTATCCACTTAAATCGTTTAAAACATTCAAAAATAAGTCCTCTTGATAACGCTATGTGACCGTAAGCTTCATTTATCTTTTCTATAGTCTCTGAGGCATTCTTTCCTAATAGAAAACAGATTTTGTTAGATGACCTCTGTCCAAATTGTGACATTTTCAAAGCCCGCCGTTTAAATTTGCTTTATTGTATAAATCAATCGATTTTAGGTTATGGGAATGTGGAACAAGAAAGCTATCTAGCGGAAAACATTAATACTATTATCAGGCTCCATAAAATATGTTGATTTTAAAGTTTATTTCATGTTTTGTAATTTTAAATTAATCATTCCTGTAACTTTTTGATCCAATCTTGTATATATATATATATATATATATATATATATATATATATATATATATATATATATATATATATATATATATATATATATATACTAGCTGAAAACCCGCACTTCGCTACGGAGTACATTCAAAGTAAAAATGGTCAATATATGCAATTAATGCCAATATATATAATAAATACGACGATCAATGTATATAATTGATGTAATATATATATATATATATATATATATATATATATATATATATATATATTTATAAAAAAATCGTAAGGGATATTTTTATAGACAAAATAATGTAGAAGAAGATATTCAAATCAAATCTAATATAAAGAATACTAAAGAATATAGTACAGTTTGTAGAACATTTCTTTTACTGTATTTTAATATTTTTTTTGGATAATGTCCAATCGTCTGCCGCATTATCAAGAAAAAAAATATATTTTTTATGTCTATTTAGTTGTTATGCACGTCACGATAAATTTATTTAAAGTACCAGAAAAAGAAGTCACGTGATCAGCATTTAATAAATTAAATTCTAAAAATTAATCTTTAAAAAATCACCAAAAATCAGGAAATGGAGGTAAAGATTCGAAACAGATTTCATTTTAAAGGAATTTTTATGATCTTTCTTGTGATATAAATTTTATAACCCTCAATTTTTATTTTAAATGCAAACTTTAAAAAAGTAAAAAAAACAGGTTAAAAATTTAATTAAAAAAAATCCAAGAAGAATTTTTCAAAAATCTTTCTTAGTGCGCCCCTACACTATAAGAAGAATCGTCATGCAAAATTTCAGCCCGTTAGGTCCAGCGATACAGCGGTCTGTGCGTTGTATGTCAGTCAGTGAGTCAGTTACGGAACTGTTTTATATATATAGATATGTATACACACACACACACTTGTAACGAAAATATGTGTGTAATGAATATATGCAACGAAAAATTGCACTTAATGCTCACTCAAAATTCACTTTCTAACAAAGTACAGCGCCAATTCTAAAATGAAGTGTATGAATAATTTATATGATAAATTATATCAGTCCTGCCGATATGGGCCTTAAGGGCTTATTTAATTAATTAGTTGATGATATTTTTTAATAATTCCCTGTAGCTAATTAAAATTTGTGTATATTAACCCCCCTCTTTCAGATTCAATCCTATTTTGTGCTTTTTAAGTTGTTTCTTGTGACAAAATATGCTTTCTCCATATTTTGGACATTAATATTTTTTTATTCATAGATATGTAGCTTTATGAATGAGCTTATGCACTTCATTAAAAAAATGACCATTCTTGCAAGAAATAAAGAAGGTCACATAGGAGAATGAAATGGTATTTAGTTGCTAATAATCCAGAAAAAATGGCATTATTGATTCGAAAAATCTGTTATTGCACGAACGTATTTTTTAGTAAAGTGCATGATTTTAAACTTCCCATTTAAGGACAAACAAAATTTGATAATATTTTGCTGTATAGGGAGTAAAATTTATTTTTATTTTCAGATCTGATATACAGGAAAAATAATCAGACAGCTTGAAAGAAATGCGGTGAAGGTTAAAATTATTTTTGATCGAAAAATGGCAAACAAAGGGAATTAATTCTGCCACAGCCGGTTAAGATTTCTGAAAATGAAAAGAGTACTTCTGATTTAAAGAATCGGAAATGAAGCGACCTTTTCTGGTTCAAATTTTAGACGTATTGTTGGTGTAGGCTTACTTATTCTTGCTAGAAATGTAGCTGAATGCGAGAAAAATCCATTCATATTGAAAGAAGCAAATTTCTTACGTCAAGTTCTCAACTTTCTTTTAAAACCTGATATCTTTTTCCTTTCAAATGCATTTTCTAAAGTTCAGATCATACTCTCTTAGGCTCGCATTTAAAGGAATGTGAATACAAATTTATCCAGGTACTTGTTCACTTTATGTCGAGAGGAAATGGTTTTGTGTATACTATTGAAGAAAGAATTAGAATATTCGATTTAATGGGAGTAGTTATTTTTTTCTCTTTACAGTACAAAAATATTATATTTCATATAAGGAAGTCTGAGGTATGCCAAGTTTTGGATTTATGTACCGAGAAGTCAATTGGAATAGTCTTGAAGTTTCACAACACTTTTAACCTTTTCCTTACGGGGTGGGATAGCATGTATCCCAAGAATACGAGGCAAAGAATGAATGAATATATATATATATATATATATATATATATATATATATATATATATATATATATTAATTTAAATATATATACATCATATATACACACACACACACACACATATATATATATATATCCCCCTTAACCCTTTCAGGGGCAAAAACCTCCCCCATTTCATGGTGAGATGTTTTTCCCAATTTTTTTAACCTAAAAAAATCTTGAAAAATTTTTTCAATCAAATGTTAAAAATGTTTTCACTTCTTTAAACTGATAACAGGTGGCAGCACTAGCTATTTCTTTGCTCATTTAACTGGAATACATTGAATGCAAGTGAAAAGAAGAATAGATTTAGGCGTTAGAACTGTGCAAACGGCACCCTTGAAAGGGTTAATGACGTTCTTACAAAGGGGATATGAAATTTCCCGTTCTAAAGCGGGAATCAGAAAAATGGGCCCCGTAAGCTAAAGGTTAAAGTGAAACATTTACTTTATATTTTAGGAGATTAATGACATATGTAATTTTTATAAATATTTAAAAAAAAAACATTTGTATGTATTGTCAAAATGATGTCAGCTAAATGAAGTGCATTTATTAAGGAAGGTAAAGAGTAGTGAAATATCACGAACATTTTGATTATGAATACTTGCTTATCAATGAAAACTTAAAAGTTAAACCATATCAGTAAAGCCTTTTACTCAAAAGATACGTGAATACTATTTAGTCAAAAAAATTTTAAATTTTTATATTTTTCCCCCTCATGAGAGTACATGAATATTTATACTTACACCATAAAATATATTTATGTATTCGATTTAGTAAAACCGAACTTAACCGACTAAAATTGAAAGAGTCGATCCTTTCGGATATTCATGAACAATTCTCATGAGAATTGTCAGCCAGTTTTGCCATATCTAATAGATATTTCTGCTCGATACAGCCAAACAATAAATGACAGATAAAGAAATCCTGTTAGTTGAACTACACCAAATACTTTTTCTTTTCTTTGAACATCATATTATCGTTGAATGATTGCTCTATGAAGAATAATTTGACAATGACGTTGCACAAATTGGGCAAACCCCTGATCAGGCTTTTGTAGAGAATCGAAGAACCCCAAGAGGAGTGCGTTGGTGATGAAGACTTTCATGAGTTTTGGACTGCTTGTGTTTTAGTAAAGGCGTGTTGTCGATTCAGACCTGCGAGACCTCTAAGGAAAAAAAATAATAAAGGATTTAATAAATCATACATGGCTAACGACAGGAAGTGAGGATTCAGGAACTTTGCTCTAGCATTCTTCTATGAGCCCTTCCATTCTTAGCGGCCAATATTAGTGTTCTGGTTCTCTTTTAAATAGCATTTTTAGGGCTGAATCATACTCCAAAGTCCATTGGGTATCGTGAGACATACATTTGAGGCCTTCATTTAGAGAATCAATTAATTTTTATGCTAGTAGTTAAGACGTGATTTATGAGTACGGAGTATCATAAAAAGTATGAGTAATTTCCTTTTCTAGTATAAATTTAGTCTTACTAAACAACTCTGCGTTACTTTAAATCCAATCCAGAACTAGTAGATTTAAAAATGAAACTGAAACAAACAGATTCTGATATAGAAAATTCTATGTCAAATAAAATGCCTTTTGACTTATTTCGGGAAATCGTCTCGCTAAGAGGATCATCTCAACTTTACATTTCCTGACAGGCAGATAAAAGAGAAACAATGCATCTTCAAATTCACGCCTACTATTATTCAGGATTTATAAAGTGATGAAATATCTCTCAGGAGAACATGTATTTCGCGACGTTCGTGATTCTGTAGACACATTTTCTGTACAAATAACTACTAAAGCTAACACCTAGGCATCAAAAGATCGAAAAAAACCTTCCAATCTTGGATTAATAGACTGAATTTCCGTTAGATACATAGACAAATTTGGAGTCATTTTTTTCCCTTCCGTTTGTGTTAGAGATTAAAGCAAAGAGTTATGAATCAATGTACAGTGAAATACTCTACGGTGACCTTTTCGTCCTGTAGATATTATTGATCTCTTTGTTAGGAGGAGATATGTGCTTGATCCTTTTTAAACACATATCTAGATGCATTAAATAGGTTTATTCAATGAATCGATTAAATTATGCATTTAAATTTAATTTTTGGACCTCAGGAAAAGGATTACTGTTCTATGAGAGATTTTTGAGAACATTTTATTTGGAGAAAGTGAATGATTTATATATGAATATTATGTAGGTTAATTTTCTTTTGCAAACGGTATTATAGCTGGAAATGGAAAACAATGTATTAACGAAGACTAAAGAAAACCACGAAATAGACACGGAAAAATCAGTTTCAAAAATACTCAAATTGTCTTTTCATCTTGAAAAACTACAGTGTACTTTAAGAATAGATTTCAGCGTAAGTTTCGAAACCATATTATAGTCACATGGTGCGTAGTGCTTCGTACTCCTTAAAGAGAAAGTTTATAATAGAGCTACAGAAACAAATTTAAACAGATCAATAATTATGTGCGTATTGTTTACAAATAACGTATTTTTTCCTACCTTAAAACGGGAACTTCCTAAATGTCAAAAATAATATAGTTTACTTACGAATCAGGTAAAAATATTTTAAAACTCTTTACGTATATCTATAGGTTTTGACATTACCACTAATGCGTTTTATCTTTTTCGTTCATGACCTTTAATCACTGAATTTACCATACTAGTGTTTTGATCATTTATACCACTGTTATTTTACGATTTTGACGTGACTACTTTATCACACTTTTTTACATGGTCTTCACGGTTTTACAACGTCTATAATTTTATCATCGTTTTGATGGATTGTGATTTAAAATGTTGACTTATATAGAGGTTGTGTTTGGATTTTACCATGTGTTTGGCGCAGCATGTCCTCTCTGGACCTTGAGCCATTAAACCCCAAACAACCAACCAACCATCTTTACGACCAAATAAAATTGGCGTCATTGTTTTGAGAGCATCACAGCCCCTCTTCTGCTCCAGTCCAGCTTCTTTTGTTTATCTAAGTTAACCTCTGAATTACGATTGCAGAAAAAATTTCGCCTTTTGTTATCAATGCAAATGCTATGAATTTACAAGCATGCTTTTTTAAAACAGTTATTAATCACAGTTATTTATCTGTTTTGTCTTCGTCATGGACAATTCCCGATGATGTTGTCGAGGAGTACCATAAAGACAAACGTTCCAGGAGCGAAACTGCTGAAGACAGCATTCATCGGCTTGTTGCCAGTCCTGAGGGCAAAAAGGATGAAAAATGCGCCTGGGAATGAACTACTCTTACTTAGTCTTTAATGATCTACAAAATCCAACTACATGGAAAAAGAAGAGGTATGCCACGAACTACTGCATGATAATTCATAAAAGGGATATGAATGGGAATTTTTAGTCATAACATGTGTAGGACACGCTTTGTATATAATTACTAGCTGAATACCCGTGCTTCGCTACGGAGTACATTCAAATTAAATACAACGGTCAATGTACGCAATTAATGCCAAAAATATGTTTAAATATATTTATAATAAATACAACGGTCAATGTATGCAATTAATGCCAAATTCAAGCCGAAATATTGCATAATTATAATTTGATTCCAATTAGCTGTCATTTGGCGGTACTTTCCCTTTACGACAAAATTTGGTGATTTCCCGATGGGGATATTTTCCTGTTGACCACCCTTGAAAAAAAAATTAATACAGGAATTGCCAGGTTTGGAGAAAAATTGCAACACTAACTCATAAAAATATGGATATCTCATTGTAACTTTAGCCATCTTTAATTATGTTTTTGTTTTTCATAATTTAGTTTAAACAAAAAAATAAAATTCATTTCAATTTTTATAAGATCCACGTATTTAAGAGAATTAGTTAATCATTGATAGCACAGTTTAATCATCGTTAAATGGGCTTTTTTCAAAATTCTATTAAAGCCATCGGTAGGATTAAATTGAAATCTTTTATTTGAATTTATTAAAAAATATTTGAAGGGCATAGATGAAAACTCGGTTGTTTATATCTATGATAAATACAGGGTAGAAAAAGTTCAAGCATTTAAAAAAAATAACAAATCAATCAAAATTGTCATGAAAAGCCCCCTTAACTGAATACAGATTGGTTTAAGAGATTAATTTTAGAGAGTTCAGATTGGAATACCCAGTAGACCTAGCACGAACAGATCGTAATATTTAGTTAACTTAAAATAAAACATATCTCCTGTTTAGAATCAAATTTAACTGGAATTCAGTATGATCTAAAGAAAACTGACACAGCTAATTTGAGCAGTCTAGAGTAACTTTAAAATTATAATTCAATAATCCAATTGTAATAAATCAAATGTGTTATTGATTACCACATATTCGTTTTACTCTTCTCGTTGTAACCGAATTTATTTTTAAAAATGAAACTTTCATATTTTTGAAATGTTTCACTGAAATTGAAACAAATATACAAGTTTGCTTACTATGGTAGCGTTGCACCCAGCAACCAAAATAAATGAGATACTCATCATGGAAAATAAAAGACCAGAGACTCTATATTAAATTAAAGTCCCAGACCTGCCAACCCAAGTAAGAGCAAAATCTTGCAATATTCTACCGTGCATAAAATAATCGACATAACGACATAACAAAAAAAAACAGTATACTAACAAATCATAAAATTATAATGTATACTTACTTATAGTTTATAGGATATCTTTAATAATATTACATAGTTCAAAATATTTCCTTACTGTTCAGCACATCTTGAAATTATAATATTAAACAAAAGTTATATATTTGGAATTCGTAATCATTCATTTTAATGTACATCATATTTACACTAACAGGGACCACATCAGTCTATATTCTGAATACTTCTATTTCTTTATAATGTTTGTTTTAATTAATTGCAGAAAATCTTGGAAGTTTTGTATCATTTACTGTAGCTTATTTTGCTCTTTTTAAAAATTCATTGTCAAATTGTTCTTCATAACAGTATCCTTGTGGGTTCCATTTGCATATTAGAAAATTTTCTAAGGTTTCCCTTGACACAGATGACCTGAACTGAGTAGATATTTTTGTTATGTAACTAAAAATCCGGTAATAATAGTGTCCATTCCGGAAACCAGGAAGATGCATTTAAAATCCGGCATTGCCGGGATAAATACGGCAAGTTGGCAGGTTTGAAGTCCTTT
Organism: Dolomedes plantarius; assembly: GCA_907164885.2. Classification (NCBI taxonomy): domain Eukaryota; kingdom Metazoa; phylum Arthropoda; class Arachnida; order Araneae; family Dolomedidae; genus Dolomedes; species Dolomedes plantarius. The sequence goes on from OU015497.1 coordinate 41,428,781, forward strand.
TTTGGATTACTAGATTATATATATGTTAGTATCTACAAATTTACAACAAAAATTAAGAGATATGTACTCTACAAGTACGAGTAGAGAGGGCTAGTCTCATGACTAAAAAAATGCATAGCCAAAATACCGAAGCAAAATTCTCGCAGATCTTCTCAATGGAAGATCACCCGGTAGCCTCTGGCTCTGGCCTCTACCTCTCTCTCTCTATCTATCTACGCCACCGTCCGAGTTCTGCCTTTTATTATCTTTCTTTTTTTCCGGAAGAATTTTCCGGAAAATTCTTTTCCTTCCATTTTCGATCCGACGTTCCCACCATCGGCGCTTGCGGTTTCATCATCTGGCTAGTCGGAGGGAGCGGCTTTCTACTCTCCCAAACTGGACAGCCTGTTTGGAACAATCAATGGGTCATCAATAGCGCTTCCCTAATTGGAAACTTGGAACCTAAATGAACCTCAGCCACTTGCTCATTCCCAGCCATGTGGTCCAGGTTAATGTGAATCGAACTTCCGGTCCTTAATTTCTCCTTGCCGAAAGCTCTTCTGAAAAAGATAACACACATGACCACACACATACATCCATATAAAAAAATATACATTTCTTCACGATATCACATCACATTAAATTATTACAAAAAACGTTGCAGTTCCCTCGATATTTACAAAAACATTATTCTTCCAGGCTAACATGCGTTTGTTCGTAAATTATTGAGTTCATAAATAGAGGATGGCGATTTAGACAGACGGTTATTGGGCATTTTATATCCAAGAAACTGAAATTTTTTAAGAATACATTTTATTTCTTTCCAACTTTTATTATTTACAGCCTTGCCAGTATTTCTTTGGGGAAAAAAAAGAAAAGATCTAACAGAGTCCCTTAAAATATAATTTAATGTTTTTTAATGCTGTGAAAGATTTATAAATAAACAAAAAAATTAATTTTATATGAGCTTACCCGAGAAAAGTACGAGTCAGCAATTTGTGAGCAAATAAAGAAGAAGAAATTCTGCTGTTCGGCGGAACAGTTTTTGAATTATTTATTTCAAACTTTTTCGAAAAAAAAAAACTTTTATTTAAATTCTTTATCTGTTAAAGAAGAAAAAAAAGCAGTGATAAACGGCTCTTGTTTCTTGCTTCCTTGCTCGTAATTTTGTCATGCAGTATTCATAAAGTGATGAAAAATCAATCCCTTCTGAGAACGTTTTTAGAATTTCATGATTCGAGGGAGAAATATTTAATCTGCAAGTAGATTAATGCTAATATCTAAGCATCAGAGGATGGGAAAAAACCCACATCTCATCAAGGTTTAAGATTAATGGACTAAATTTCTGCAGAGTACCTGCAGAAGAAGCTAGTCAATTTCTTTACTCTGGCGTATGTCATATATTAAGATAAAGAGCTACCTTTCAATCCATGGAAAAAATAAAGTAAAATACTTCAGTCTTTAGACGTTGATGCTTTCCTTAAAAAAGTAAGATTGTTAATCACTTCCGAATGCTTATCTTTAAATTTTGATAGATTTAAAAAAAACTGTTCACTGATTTGTTTTATTTCCAGAAACTTAACTTTCGGTTTGATAAGAAAGGTAAATATTTTGACATCGTGAAGTTTTCGCAGATTGAATTATGATTGTTAAAACTCATCTAGTAATAGACCGAACATTCAATTACTGAACAGGGCAGAAACTTTATATAGGATGTGTAAACAAGTATAAAGATTACTTCTGAAATAAAACGAAATATTTTGTGAGAGAAGTGACTACCTTCAACACCGAAAATGGAAAACAAAAAAGACATTTTCAAACAGAACTCAGTTCGTATTTGAACAGAAGCATCAATTTTCTAAAAGTGATGACAAGAAGCTGAAAATTAAAAAGAAATAAAAATTCTTAGCGGAATCAATTGTTATTCTGTTGTTACCTTATTTTATTTTTTAATTTCACAGAGATGGCGATTATAAGAAAAATCTTGCTGAATACACACACAAAAAATAAGGAATTCTGGCAGGAAAGATCTTTTACGTAGTTACGAAAATCATAGGTGTAGGGTATTTAATAACCTTAAAACAATGGATGCATGCATGGGTTGGAACAAGCAAGGAAGACACAGCATTGACCTTAAACATACATTTATTTAATAATGCACAAATTTCAATTAAATTGTCATAGCTATTAATATAACAATCTCTTTCATATTATCATTCTTAACATTGAGAACCCAGAAGCAGAGGCAAACTATATTGTCAAAGAGGATTTTTAGAGTCTATTGGGGAGGCACTTACTATAGCTGATGTATGCAGCGATGATGGTAGCATCGACGACAGGGACCCAGAATCATCTCCAGTATAGGAACACCTTAGAAGGATATTCGCACTTCTCCAAGACTCTAGGGCAGACGAGAGTCTCTATCATCTAACTCTGAGGAACCAAGTCTGAGATCGATCTCCTTCTTCTCCAATTCCTTCCGTCCTTAGCGGAGCTGTTGTCCGTTTACAGGGGGCCATTCTGGCCCACCCCTCACTTTCATTGGGCAGTGGGCTGTTTTTCTTTCAGTGGTTCCTGCCCCAATCGGTTCTTTATTAAACAGCCTCTGTCGCCTCTGTCCATAGTCTATGAAGTATCTCCCCACCATAATTTCATTTTGCAAAACAACTTTGACCCTTCTCATCTGACGTTTTTACTGTGGGCCATAAAATAACGACCATCCATCTTGTAAAATTTAGACTTTAGATCGCTATCACTGGCCACACCGACAGCTATTCTTCTATTTTTTATTGGTTTACAAGCCTGTATTTACCCCTGCCTCTGCATCTTTTATAATACATTCGTTATTGGCCACACACCGTGGGGAATTATACCATTTCACTTCTACAATAGGCTTCCATGAAATCTATATGAAACTCATAAAATCTTTTGCATAATATTAATCTAAAAAATTGAATTTAACAATTACGGCTTTATCTTCTGTTACGTGGCTTTATTTTATATTAATATACTATATTTTCTTGTACCGTACGATGGGGTTACTTTGTGACAGATTTTAAGGTTTTTCCTGTATCAGCCGATCAGTTTTAAAAGCAGCCCCAAAATGAACAATTACAAACATTGATACATACTTTCCTTACGTAGTAATATATTGCGCCAACCCGGATCTTTAATTGCCATTGAGATATTAAAGTTAAAATGTGTCACAAAGTTGCCTCGCCGAGGGGGGCTACTTTGTGACATTTGTGTTTTCGCCTTGAAATACAAGAGGAAAAATTCCTTTGCACAAAGTTAGACAGAAAAATGCTTATTATAAGTTTGATACACAATTATATATACCTATAACGAATATTGGATAGCTTTATCTATATCTTTGACATCAAAGAGACCTCGGGTGCCCAGGGCAGCCATCAATTCTTTGAGAAGATGAGGAAATGCGTATTTCGGCACATTCTATTCCTTCGGGTAGTTTTTTTTCTAGATAGTAAACATTTCTATCCCTCCAGTAGTATTTTAGAGAGCGGAAAAACGCAACATCGAACGGCTGGAGGAGGTGGGTCGACTTTGTGGGTTATTTTGAGACAGTGTCAATGTGTCACAAAGTAACCCCGTCATCTTTCGATGTTTAGGTTATGTTCTCATATCTCGGAAATATCAGTACACAAAAGTTATATTGCTCCACAATCTAACCAACATATTGACAATAAAAAATAATTATCTGTGGTAGCTGATTGTATAAGATGTTAGCCTTCAGCACACAAAGTTTCCAAAGTTTGAGTCAATAGCTTGACAACAGGTATTAATAATTCAATGGCCAGCGAAGACAAATGGCGAGCAGAAGATTCGTACACTGGTCACTAGGTGTCTCTGTATGTCGGACAAGCTGTTCTCCCTGTTCTTTGCCTGCCCGGAATCACGGGCGCGGCGCACGATCTGAAATACGAAAACATTACTATGTGTCAAAAAGTTACCCCTGCAGTCGCAAAGTAACCCCAATCTTACGGTATACTCAATTTTTATTTTATATAATTAATCTTTTTTACTTAATATCTATATATCTCTACATCACGTTGCTTAATATATATATATATATATATATATATATATATATATATATATATATATATATATATATATATATATATATATATATATATATATATATATATATATATATATATATATATATCATGTTATGAATTATTAGCTACGCATCCGAAAAAAAACTTTTTTACAGAAAAAATTTTTGACCATGCCACTTCGCTATTTTGAAATATTTTACCGAAATAGAAGTAATATTTCCCCCTTTTTACTGCATTTTAATCTTTATTTTCAAGTGGTCTGTTATCAAATTTTTTAAAATTAAAGTTTTTATTATTCTAAGTGAAACAGCTCTGTGATGAAGGGGTATTTTAATAGATTCTATTCAAATGATGGTGCAGCAATACATACTAAGACTTTTATCACACCAAGATTGGGTTTAAATTTATACAAAATCTTTAGATGTTTCTAAAAGTTCACGAGCTAAAGCTCTCTGCATCATCAATGAATGTTTTCTTTCTGCATCAGTCATTTTCAGCTACTCCATTCACTTTGAGATAGGAGTTCCAAAAGGTCTTTTTTACGATTAAGAGGTTTCTTATAACAAGAAATAAGAGAACTGTATCTTTTCTCGTAGTTGCATTCTACTCTTGATAGAGCTTAAGAACCTAATTTTTGTTGAGAAACTAAAGCTAAAATTAAAGTCTTTCTATAAGTTTACATTGTTATATATCTTTATAAACATTGAACACGTATGTATGTCAAGAATATATAACTAATGACACTGAATTAGTTTAAAATAAAAGAACAGAAAAATACCCATTGAAGGTAAGAATTACAAATTTTTCATTTAATTTTGTTTAAGTTGTAACTTAACTGTAATCAGGATTTCTATCACCCTCGAAATTAAAAAAAAAACATTGGTTAAACCGCTGAAGACTTTTTCGTAATCTGTAATGCTTCAATAATTTTCTTATAAACTAACATTGCAATTAAAAAAATAAACTTAGATGTACTGTAAAAACTATTAATGTAATGTTTATTTACTTAAACACTCATCTAAAACAAAATAATATCTTAATGTAAATCCACGTATGTTTTTGTACGAGGTTTGTATAGCACCTGTGTATATGTTTCAGATATACGGAACAAAATGAGATTAATGCAATGAAGTTTGACAAACATTATTTTATCCCACTTTTCCTGAAAAACATGACGCAAATAAAAAAATCCAATCATTTTTATACATAAAACCATAAAAAACTAAATTGGGTAAGATAAACTTTGGAACAAATAGCTTCTAGCTCAGCAAAATAATTTCAGAATTATTATTTGAAGCTATTCTCCGCTAAAGACATCTTTTTTAAATGGTTATCCGTTAACAAAATTAAAGAGAGGCAAATGATTATTTTTCCACGCTCTCAGCCTTAATTTTGCCGAGGAGTATCCACAACGCGATAAAATCTATCCCTAGAGCACGCTTTGCATCGTATTATGATTCAAGAGAGAAACATTTAATGCGAGAGTAAACTGACGCTAGTATCTTAGATATTAAAGTTTAAAAAAAATTCTTAAGATTTAAGATTAATGGACCGAGTCTCTCCCGAATGGCTGGGAAAGGAAGTCAGGTTCGTTTCTCCAAAGTATATATTCTGAATCTAAATAAAGAGCTACCTTTAAATCTAAATATTTTAAGACAATCTTTTTATTCGCCTATTATTAATGATTTCCCTAGGAAATTATGCAACATTAATCATTCGCAAAGACGGAACTATCGTTTTCGATACGCTGAATAAATTTCTAGGCGTTTAGTGTCCACAAAATTTACTTTTTGTTTTAACTTAATACACAGAGAGGTGAAAGTTTTGGTTTAATAAATTATATTGACAGAGGGAGATTCGCATTAAGCCAACCAACAAATAAGGTAATCTATTTACAGGGATGGTTGACAGTCTTGGATGAATGGTTTGAGCGAATTTAATTTCCAATCATGACATTTTAAGGAAAAAATCAGAAAACATAGCGATTAAGAAAAGTAAAATTGGGAGTTGCAATCCTACATGCAGTTAAACCACTTTCTTTCATTTCAGTGGTAACATTAATTTCTATAGGTTTTCGAAAGGGAAAATTTTGCCATTATTTTCATTACAATTTAATAATATCAATTATCAAAATTTTTCTGTATTTAAATTATTATCTTTCTTTCAGGACTTTTGAATTATAAACGATATACACTGTTTTTTAGAAATTATAAATTAAATGATGAGAATACAATTTTCCCACTTATAAAGTGAAAAAATTATACCCCAACGGGGAAAACTCAGTTTAAATTACCAGTTTAACAAATGTGTTGATAATAAACACCTTGGGTGAATTCTTTGTAAAATTCCAAATATGCTAATTCTAGTTGACTGCATTTGAAGAGTTTGAACTTTTTTCTTCTGCTAATGTACCATGGATATTTAAAATTGGTAAAATGTATTATTGGTTTAAAAAGGTATTATTGAATTCGTAACCAGGGTTCTGACCGAGTAACGTAACCTTTGCAACGGTGTTTTATCCAAAAAACCCTCACTGCAGTGTAAAGCTCCTGAAAATTTCGGCCTCCGTTTCTAATATTATCCTTTTTCTTTTTGACTCCATGGAAACAGAATGTTGGTCTTGAACCTTTACTCCATTAACTTACATGATGATTTCGACATTTTTTATCACCTCGAATATTTGTGATATGTCTTCTACCGTTTCGAAGACGACCACTATCTGCCGAGGGACAGAGGTCTGAGGAGTTTGAAATACTCCATAGAAACCTTTTCGGACAATACTAGTTATTGGGTAAACAAATAATCTTGATATCAAATCACAGCAGCGTCGTGTTGTGGGCATATAATATGAGTGGTTCACTAGAAAGAGGCCCCGAATATTCTGTAATGAGTTTCGCTAGGAGGAAGCAATCTGAACAAAATATACGCTGCATACCTTGACTGAATTTGTATTCAAATGCATTATACGCGATTCTGGGAGTGATCTCCGCTTTCTGCGGGAAACATTTAGACATGGCGCTTCATGTTACTGTACGTATTGGTAAGGATATCTGGGGGAATAGCGGCGATTTCACCCTGGATGTTTTCTCTCAAATCTTAGACTGCGTGAGACTTCTTCCTCTCGATTTTTCCCAAAGAAAAAGTCATGTGTCAGATCCGGCGACCGTGGTGGCCAAAGCCTCTTTGAAATGACCCTGTTGCCGAAGAAGGAGTCGACTCAATTTCCACATTCCCCTCACCGATGTGAGACACGTTGTTCATTTTGTTCGAAGTAACCTTCCGTTAGCTCACGATCATCCAGTCAATTCGCGAACTGCTCAAAAGTGTCCAGGCTGACATTAGTGTTAACGGTGGTGTCAAAGAAAATGAGGACTATAATGTGGGACCAAGACATCGCACACCGCACACCAAGTTTTTGATCATGAGCTGTGTTTGGTGAGTTGCAAAGGGATTATCAGCGGCCATATTCGGGTGTTTTGAGAGTTTACATGACCAAACAAATGTTACATCGCTTTATCCGAGAACCATGTGATGTGATGTGCCATCTACTGAGGAGCACATTGTATGTTATTTCATTTAGATCACTTCATCCTAACGCAAGTTATTATATAATATTTGGAGCCTCTTTCGAGTGAATCACCCTATAGAACCACGTGCACAACACGGATACTAGAAACAGCCCCGCCCCTTCTGCCCTATAAGATTTATGAGTTGTGGTAGCCGCGCGAGAAGTTCACCAAACACGGCTCCGCTTTTGTAGGGCCACTTTCTGTATTTAATTCGGGGCAGGTCATCTCCTTGTAATATATACGTGGGTTATATATATTAAAAAATAACCTGTAGCAAGAAACGACATTATTTTCCTATATTATAAGACAACATTAGAAGACTTTAAAATTAACATTACAAAAAAGCATAAACGCATATAGCACTTATATTTAACAATTAATTAGTGAATACTTATCATAATAAAGTTAAAACATTGCCAGTTATGTCTTTTAAATTACGCGACTTTTCAACAAATGTTTTATTACTCTGCCAACATCGGAAATATCACTTTATAGTGTGAAATGTCGGAAATATCACTATGTAGTACTCAGCAAATTAGGAATTGGAATACTATTTAAGAAAAGAAAAAAAATACCAAACTAAAGGAGAAACATAATGACATAAAGATTTTTGAACTACTAATGTCGTAACGGATAATTTGTTAACGATCCGTTGTCTTCCTTTCTAACGGCCATCCACCGCTATAACATCCTTGTACTAGGATCTGGATTTGAATATGTGTCACCTAACATTGAAGCCAATTTTATATTAAAAACATATTCCCGCCTGTAAAACATTCTTTTCTCTTTCAAATTCCATTCCCTTATATTTTCTTTCTTTTAGGGGTCAGCGATAAAAAATGTTTGAATTCCGTTCATCATAAAAAATAACGCAAGAGACTGTAAAGTATGATTTTTTTTCTTTTACAAATTATTTTGCATCGATGAATGCATACATTTTTAAAATTAATGTAAGACAAATGAGGAATAGTTTAAGCAAAATTATTTATGTTACCAGTATGTTGGAACCACCACTTTTAACCATATAATTGAGTCATATGCATGGCATAAATTGACATAACATTTATTCACGTATAAACATTTGGCATAAACATTTAATCAGTTGTTAGCCCAACTGCGAAGAGAATGCTTTTGGAGAACACTAAACGATACCCGGCAATGCAAGAGATTGGTTAAAAACATATTTATCGTAAAGGAAAATTTTTGCGAAATTGAAGTACGCGTATTTTGTGACATCAGACAAAAACTAGATGGGAATCATTTCCCCCAATATTGCACGCTGAAAGATCACCACACTAATTTTTCGACTGGAAGGTTTTTTCTACAGAATTTTTGCAATTACGGAAGAAAAGACATTTTCCAAGCCAATATTTCATAATATTAAGTTGAAATAGTTCGAATTCTTTGCACGAAAGACGATGCGCTAGATTTAAAAATTTCATACTTTTTAAACTTCTGCTGTGAAATAAATTGAACATTTATCACTTTTCACGATCTAAATCCATGGTTTCAAAATAAAGACCATTTTGCTTTTTATTTTATAATCGATATAATGTTACAGAGATCAGAAAGAAAGGAAATTTAATCTGATTCCAAGAGGATGTACTGTTAACAGAGCTAGGAGAATGTGTAATTATTTGAAGCCAAAAAAAAAAAAAAATAGTGATTTTTACCTCCATTCCTCTCTGCCGCCAATATTTATGTGAAATTATCCTCATCTTTCTTTAAATAAAATTTTCAAGAAAAGTTATTGTGACGCTATGTGTCATTGTTTTTCCGTTTTAACCATCATAATTAGTTATTCATTAAAAATTGTGTGTTTACAACCTTCTCATTGTAAGTAACAAGAATTTCTGAATATCACATCGACCGACTTTCCATTCAAATCGCAGTCTGCTAAATTTCTAAAATATATATTTTTGTCCAAAATATTCAAAAGTAGACTTTTAACGACGCTTCAGAAGTTTATCGAATGTTTAATGGTTCATGGCACACAATAGTTTCAAACTTCGCTGCATTTTACGCTTTGTTATCAGAAATATCAGGGTTATTATTCTCAGAAACCTTTGATTTGAAGATAGAATTTACTTTAAAACCTTCATCCGATTTTATTTGCATTCGATTCTGTACTTATTCAACCGTAAAGCTAGAATTGAAATAAGCGTCAATTTTTTTTTTCACGAGAAGAATTTGGTCATACGAGTTACGATATATTATAGAGTCCTTTTATACAACGGATTCTATTGGTATGTTAAGGAAAGGGTACTTTAGATTATACTTGAGACTGCATTTTTCATGTTTGTTATTTTATATGTTTAACTGTAATAAAGAAAATATTTCAACGAATAGATATAATTTAAATACATACGAATATATGGGTATATATATATATATATATATATATAATATATGTAATAAATTTTAATCGCCTGTAATCCGAGTTCTCTTTCTCTATGGTAACCTTTCCGTCCTTTACCCCTTTCCTGTACTAACCTACCTCGCCAATTTCCGGCAACCCGTTTACAGCTACTTGTACACTCGCCAGAAAAGAGCTGGACGTCTCTTTGTAAGGTCATGTTATTGCTGGAATAAACTTCTTTGTTCTTGTATTCGAATCATATTGTTTTCGGCCATCATGTGTGAGTTTATTTCAGAAGATGACCATTCGGGTCATTTCATGAGCCGACAGGATGAAGAACTTTAAAAGCACGACAGCAGTGTGATCAAGATTAGAAAGAAATCAATCATAACGGCTTTGTCCGCTCTGTTCGCTTTGTCACGCTTGTGATTTCGTTTTCGGAATATCGTAATCAATGAAAGAAGAAAGTTACTCTGCTGTGATTACTCAGTGAAGATTTTCTTCATACCTTAAGGAAGTGTTCCAAGTTTCAAGATTTGTGAATTTTTTTTTTTCACTTTTCAAGAATTTCTATTTTCCATTGGATTTCTGCTTGTACGCCGAACGCTGTGCAGAAAGTCAAAAGAAACTTCAAGAAAATGTGTTCTACTACTTCTATGTGTTACATTTTAAACGTCGGGTTTTTGGCCATAATATTTAAATTCTTATAATATCTCTATCATTGAATTTCTTTTGTTTTATGAAGTGATATAATTAGGTTAATCATTATATTTGTATGTTGAAATAATTTAAGTATTTTAGTTTTGGTATCTTAATATTGTAAAACAAAATAGCGACTGCCAAACCAAATACCGAGCTTGACGATTCTTTAAGAGTCACGAGTAGTGAAACAGAACTAAATATTGTTCCTTTTGATTCAGACGGTAATATGGACATAAACTCTTTGTTAAATTATTTTGATAAAAAAAATGTACAGAAGGGAATAGGGATGAACAGTGGAAATTGCAAAATTTTTCACGTTTTTTAAAGGGTAACACACGTGGCGTGTATATACAGAATTATTATAAAATTGACAATTTTGAAGAATTAGGGACAGTATTAAAAGAAAATTTCTTTACCTATACTTTAACCAACCTTAGTGAATTTACAGGGTTAAAATTTATTTCACACACACACACACACACACACATATATATATATATATATATATATATATATATATATATATATATATATATATATGTACTCGTATATGTATCTAAAAGCATTTATACGAGAATATATTTGTTTATGTTTGTATCTATGCATACGTATGTATGCATATGTATTATTGTAATTTAGTGCTTTAGGAAAAAAAACTGGTATTATCAGAAAACAGGTTTTTGATTTTCGGTTTATTTTCTGCTCATTAAATATCTAATATTAATATGTGCACATACATTCATAGTATGTTATGATTAAATTTATGAAATTACGTATTAGTATTATAATGTGATACAGTAAATTGTTTTACCACATTTTAATTTAGATTTACTTCAAACGTAAGTTAAACTCTATTTTTAAACTTTTCTATGTTTATTCCATCTCAACTGTTATTTTGGAATTGGATGAAATCGGCATATTATAAAATTACTTCTTACATTTTAACTGTGATGCAAGAAGAAACTTTTTGGCTTGCCAACTATTAAATTGTTATTCTGTAAGGGAATAACATCAGTTATGTTTTTATAAAATGTCTGCCTCTGATATTTGAACTGTCATGTGAGTGGAAAATTTAAACGTTCCGTCTGATGCAATGTTTAGATAGTTAACTGTTCCAGAAATGTTAGGCACTACGTCTAAGGAGTTCTCATTTATATTATTCTGGTTTCAAATTTCACAAATTTTTCTCGAAATGTAGAAGTTAGATATGTATATTGAATTCTTTATGTGCTACCATAAATTTTAGCAGCGCTCGAGTACCTAGAAATATTTTCCATATGTATTCTGTTTTATTCATTCCAGGTACGAAACGTCAGCTCTTTCAATTTGAAAAATGAAGATAACTTTGAATAAAATAAACTCTTTACTCCAAGGAAATATATCAGAAACTTCCAAGAAACTCGGTTTTCTTCATGACGTTTCAAGTAAGAATTTTTAACTTGTTAAGGGTAAAATAGCACACTTGATTAAATAGTTAAAATATAAATTTAAAGTAGGCTTATAAGGAAAGAATTGAGTAAAAGACTAAAGTTTTAAAGAAAAGTATGCCAAACTCCCTCATTTATTTAGAGAAAAATAATCATTTCTAGAGAATTCAGTGTCCGCAATCATTTTAGTTTAATATTGACTGTTGACGTGTCAAATTCCTATTGAAATTCCAAGAAGAGATTTTATAGAAAACTTAATTTTTCTTCTTCTTTAAGTCGGAGGCAATTGTTGTAAGCACAATATACCGAAAAAATTGTTGGCTTCTTCTTTTCTGCGAACACTATACAAGCGAATCAATATTACCTCCATTAGGGATGATACAAACGTTACATTCGCATGCAAGGAAGAAGATGCTGGGATATACAAATGATTAGCATTTAATCGCCATCGAACGACGCAGGAGGGAGTAACGGCATCTCAATCTCTGTATAAAAGGAAAGTTATGTAGTGGGTTTCTCATTCGGAAATCGCACTTGAATGTGGGCTGTTTGTAAGAAGATCGTGTTATGCCTCCTATAAGAAGGAGCAACGGCTACCAGCACGTGTCGGAATTCAATAGCGGCAGGATTATGACGTTTCGAGAGTGCAGTTTATCGTTCCGCGATATTACTACTCGCATTGGTCGGAATCTAACGACTGTCATGCGAATATGGAATCGATGGGTACTGAATGCCCTGCAGGATCTCAACGGCCTCCACCACTAACGCCTGAGAGGACAGACATGTTGTTAGGTCGGCCTTGCAGGATCGTACAGCCACTTCACGGACCTTTAGTCAGGAAATGGGCTTATTTGCAGCACGACAAGTAAACGCACGGACAGTGCAACGATGTCTGGAGCAGCGCGGACTACCTGCACAGCGACCATTATTGCGGGTTCCCTTGACACTGCAGCATAGAGACGCGCGGCGACGGTGGTGCGCCCAACGACAAAACTGGATACAGGAGTGGTACCACGTCGTCTTTTCAGACGAGTCCCGGTTCTGCGTGCAGACTCCCGATTGATGTATCCGTGTGTGGAGGCACCGAGAAGAACGCACATGGCCTGCTTGCATTCAATATCATCATACGGGTCTTGCACCTGGTGTGATGGTATGGGCAGCCATTGGGTACACGACACGAACACCTCTTATTTGCGTCGTCGGTAATCTAAACAGCCAGCATTACATTTCTCAGATCTTAAGGCCGGTGGCTGGGCCCTATCGTTGAGGCCTCGGAGACGTCATCTTTCAACAAGATAACGCAAGACCGAATGTTGCCCGTCGTGTTCTGACCTACCTCGACACAAAGGGTGTTTGACTCTTGCTATGGCCAGCACGTTCTCACGATCTCTCACCCATGGAAAACTCCTGGTCATGAGTTGTTGAGAGACTGGGACGCCACCGTTCTTCAGCAACTACGATTGATGAAGTGAGGCATAGACTTGAAGCAGCATTGAATGAATTGCCCGTATCTGCCAACCAAGCCCAGTTCGACTCGATGTCTAACCAGATTAAAACCGTTTCAGCTGCTAGAGGCGGCAGCTATATGTACTATTTTCGGACCCTATTTTCCCCCAAATTGCCTACAAATTTAATCATGTTTTTTTCTTCCTACTATGCTGTATACGTACAATAAGTAAAGTTTTGTTATTTGCTTTCCTTCTTGGTGTTGGAATTTCAATTGCCAGCAGTGTAATCCGTCATACAGATATGCGTAAATGATACCAGCTCTGATTTAGTCCTAAAAGTCTTAATATTTGACGCAAACAAACTTGATTGTTTATTTCAGTTCCATTTTACGTGAAAAAAAGGATTTGCTGTAGTACATTTACTCATAAAATTGAGTATAACTCTCGATTCACTAAATATTAATCGTGGATTAGAATTTCTCCCATTTTTGGTCTTTTACCATAATATAACGAGTAATTTAATAATGATAGAAAAAAAATGTTATCTACGTAACGTCAGATTTTTTCTAATAAAATTTAATTTATTCTCCTTATTTCTAGTTTATCATGGAGAACAGTTGCAGCTCTCATGAACTGTGATACAAATCATAAAATTGGCACGCCTTTACAAAAAATGCAACAGATTTGTTTATAAATGCAATAGACATACATGCCTTTCTAAAATATTTATTCTCAAACTTGTGAAAGGTATATTGTACCTATTGAGTTGTTACTGGGCTATTTTCTCAAAACTGTTATTTGAGTTCCGAAAGTGGAGCTTGGTATTTCAGATCCTTCAAATCACCCCATAAGTCTGGTATTGTGCCTTTCTAAGATCTACGAATTTTTCATAGTTCGGATGAATTCTCCATCTTTCAGAATCTTTTTTTCACATAACAAAATTTGTTTTATGTCGAAATATTTTCATCTAACAGTTGCTGCGAGTTGTAAACTGGAATGTGGAAAGGGTGTTTATCATGTACCAGAGTGCCACTAATTGTATTGTATTGGGTCGATTTTCATTGATTATGCAATGACATTAGAAAAGGCCTAGAATACTACCTTAATATTTAAACTTTTCTGTATACTTCCCCTCCTTTGATGAAGCAATTTCTAATAGCCTTTTTGTCAGCATTTTTGCGGTTAAAATCAGTATTTACTGAGACTTTGGAGAATTTTTAGCAGGGTCACTAAAGGGTGTATTCTAAGTCAAAAACAGTTCTAGATTTTTATTGATTATATTCCATAGTACTTCTTGGCGAGTCTTACTCTTTTTATGTTATAGTCATTCTGCTATAAAAGGTCTAGCTAACATCATGTTTATTTCTTTCCTTTTGTTTTTGCTCGTATTCGCTCGCTTCATCGACTGGTCCAAGTATGGGCAATGGTCTAGCATACCTCCAACTATGTCACAAACCTGGTTTGAGATTTTCATTCTGTAAATCCATTAATGGTAATATTCCTCATAATTGTGAACCGATACTCTGTTCTACTGAGTATAAATGGGGGAACTTACAAGCATTCCAAAATAACTCGGCAGTGGCAGTCAGAGGAAATTGTCCATAAAACCACATCTGCCATTGGGTCTTTTTTTCCCTACTACAAGACAGTGCCTGCAGATCTGAATTTGATTCTTGTTGATTGTCATTTCAATGTGACATAAATTCTGAATACACAAGAGAGGCAATTATTAAGTAAAGTATATTTTTAAACATCACGTAACTTATTCCCATCGTTTTTCTTCTTATACTGCTGCACAAACTGTCCAAACTGCGACGAACTTTGATGCAAAATTATCAAAAGTGTTTGCACGGCATTTTTTTTGCCTTTTCAAAAATGTGACATACATTTCTTGAATATACAGTTTTTATAAATATTCGTGGACATATGTCCATATTTTAGGCTTATTAAACCGACGTCCGAGGAAAATAGGAAAAAATGTTAAATTTGTTTTACCTACTTACTTACTTACACAAACACAAACACACACACACACACATGTATATATATATATATATACAAAGAAAGACAGAGAAAACGTCCGTCTGCGGCATATGGTAAGTATAATACTGATGTTTCATGAAAACAGTCGACTGAAGTATACTTAAGCGGTAAAATACCCTACAAGTATTGCCTTATGAATAAACTGACTTTGTTCGTATTATGTAGTATCCTTCGTAAAACAAATTTAAAATCTATGATTATTCCTATTTTAGGTATATGTTAGCCCTAGTAGCAAAACAGAGGAAATTGTTTTTTATTAAAAGCATTTACTGAAATGCATAATATTTTTTCACCTTCCAGATCATGATCGAGAAAAATTAGTTTAAAATTTCGTTTTGATACTGGTCGTTTATTTTCTAGGAACGTCATATAAAAATCGCGCTTTATATCTCAAAATTAAAAACTGACGAGAGGAAATTAATTAGAAATCCTTCATGTAAGGTTGGTTTGTTTCCTCTTAAAGTACTTCATAATAAAACTGCTTCGTTTCTCTAGTGTTGAAAGTGTCCGCACGTTTTACTTTTACGAATACTAGATAAGAGAAATTAGATAAAGTTTTTAATACAATTTTTATCCACCTTAATTTTAAAGAGCAAAGATCATTCCAATCAAGAATATTCGTTGAATAATTTTGTATATATTTCAGCGCAAAATAGAGTAAGGTTTTATGTTCTTCCCTCAGGAGTATAGAAGATCATGAATAGGCTCACTGATACGGAAAACAATGCCATTTATTCTTTATCGTAGTAATTCAGATCAGAATTCGGACTTATGTCTTTACCGCACACTTGAGTGCTACAAGTGTTTCAGATACAATGATATTCACACCTGTACGCATGCATATAAATGGTTAAGGTAAACACTTACCTTAACCATTTATATGCATCATATGTAGACAGTTAGCTTAAACTTCTTCAGTACACACTCAACAGGCAGTTCAGTTTATATAAATAATAGGCAGAACATGATATATTTTTAAAGATACAGAACATGAAATATTTTTAAATCTTATTATACCTAGTTGAAGATTTTAGAAAATGTTAGCAGAAATATATATCTTCAAAACATATTCTATTTAAGAGGTATTATAATTTAGGATAAATATTCTGTCATTAATCATCAAAGTAATTATTAACAACTTTAGCTGGTAAGAAATGAAGTATTCAAAGCATATTGCTATCATACTGAAATACATTAGTATTTGAAGTTTTAGAAACGTGATTTATAAGAGGAGTTTTAAGTGCAAAAAACCTCGGGAGAAATCTTTTAAATCAAAGAACTCATATCACCATTAAATATAATATACTTATAAAAAAATTTTTAGCATTTAAATTTGTGAATAATTCAAAGGTAGCGATTTTTTTTAAAGTAAGGCTAACTAAAAATATTTAAGAGTTGTATAAATATCATATCTGAGATCCATGCTGTTGAGACTATTTGTATTTATCTTTGAATTCTCTATTTAATAGTAATATAAACTGTTTGGAATCATCCGAGAATTTACATCTTTAACTTTTCAATATCGTTTATGAGATAAGTTTTGAATAGTCAGTATCTTTCAGTTTACGGTTTAGGCTTTGTAATCTAGATCTAAGATCGGGTTTTTGCACAATCTATATCCTTAATAAACGCTGAATTCTGAAGAGTTAGCTGGAAAAGTTTTCAGAATAAATCGCTATTTTCTTCATTAACGCCTCTATCATTTTTATGTCTTGATAGAATATGGAGGCGGATTCTTAATATAAAGAATATAATCGAGATTATGAATTCATTAAAACTCTCAAATACAACAAGAAGAAGGAAATATGGAAAGATAAATTTACATGATTTCTGAAGGGCAACTTAGTCAAATGAAGAGAAGGTGGCTAAAACAGAATGATACTGCATGTAAGCCATCCAATTTTAAATAACCAATTATAAGCGAGCGTGTTAAATTTAAACCATCACTGAAAAATTTTTAGATCTGTTAAATAGTAAAATATTGAATGTTCCGGTTTGGGTGTATTTACTAAAGCATTCAAATTTTCAATATTAAAGAGATTTTGATCGCAGACTGATTTTTATATATATATATATATTTACTGTGGGAAGGAAAAGTATTTACAATGAAATTTTCATCTATCCTGGGAGGTTTATTGACGCATTTCCTTTGCGGTGTATATTTCAACAGATAAAAAGTATTGAATATTTTTTTCCAGTATTTTATTTTCTTTACAGACTTAAGAAAAGTCACGGAATCTGAAATTACAAAAGATATCTTGAAAAATTACATAGCACGCTAGAAAAGAACTTTCTGTAAATCTTTTTCCAATCCAAGGAAAGTTGCAGAGCTTTTTTTCTTACCCAAGGCCAGGTGAAAAGGTATCATTCAAACCGCCGAAGCGTATATTACAGAGAGGGTATTATTATTTTTATTTTTGTAAAGCAATCTGCAAGGTATTGTATGGTTTTTTGGAACAAAAAAAATACAAAATTTTAGCTTAAGGGTAATCAAAATAATGAAAACCACTGAAACCGCGAACTGCAATCGTATGTTTAAAGTGACATAAAATCTTTGGAATGATCAAGTTCAAAGAATCTCTTTCAAAAAATTTAAATTATAAATGTTCCATTATTCAGAATGATTCCCTTTTATTATAAGAAAGATTCGAGAAAAGTTAGGATTTAGTTCTTTATAAAATTTAAATAAATCCCATTGTGTTCTATTTGTGTCTGCTGGATATTTTTTCTGTTTATTCTTTTATTACCTTATCAATAGTGTCAGAGAGTGTAATCATTATCTAGAGATACACGAGCAGAATTTTGTTCATACTGACTTTGAGTTTTACAATTCATGTATGCATGCCAGTTTAAAAAGGATTTTACCGTTATGAAACGTGCACAGGATTTGAATAATATCGTTTATTTACAAACAAAAAATCCATTTATATAGGGTTCCCACCTATATCCGTCACACGCCCCCTCTTAAATTTTAAATGGTAACAGCTTTGGCCATCTATCGGCAAATTTTGCAATTAGCGTTTTTATCTCAAAAACGGTACGAGATACGGGAAAAATGTCAATTACAATGTAGTTCAGCATCATTTATTCAGTAAGAAAAGAAAGACACCTTGCGCACGTTAATAGGGAAAACAGAATGTAAGAAATGAACATTTGTTTGGTTGTGATTTTCAACACTATGGCGTCGTGAAACGCGAGCGAGGCTCGAGAAGACCTCCTCACGGAGGTCCAGAGTGCAAATGTGTATAGTGGCTAATGGAGAGCATTTTCAGCAACATCAACAAATGATCCTAGAGATAGGGAAGTGTCTCAGTTTCATTCCTCCACTCTTTTTGACATAACAATTTTTCACAATTTTCGAAATCGTGACCAAACAAATGTTCATTTTCTACATTTTGTTATAAGTATTAATGTGCGCAAAGTGTCTCTTCATACTAAATCGATGATGCTGAACAACTTTGTAGTTGACATTTTCTCCGTATCTCGTACCGATTTTGGGATAAAAATTCTAATTCTAAAATTTACCGATAGATGGCGTTGTAAGTTGTCTCACCGAGTAGCACATAGCCTTTTTACTATACCTAGACACCAACTTGATGGCCTGAGCTGTCACCGTTTAGAAGTTAAAGGGGGTGAAACGGATATAGGTGGAAACCCTGTAGATATAATTATATCTAACTTGTGTTTATGTACAGTAGAGTCCTGATAATCCGAACTTCGGTAATCCGAAAGTACGCTTTATCCGAATCCAAAAATCAAAAAGAACTAAGGTTACAATAAAACGATAGTGATACTAAGTAATATAAAGTATATTTCTGAAAATTACAAGAAAATTCAAAATTAGACAATGTACTGAACTAATTATTACTGAGCTACATTGGTTTGAAAAAATCTGTTAAATTTTTTTGTCGAAGAAAAGGATACCTCTCCCTTGAACCCAAATTACGACAGCGCGTTAGAAAAAGGGTGTCCGCTGAGGTCGAGGAGGAGTGATGCTTTACGTAGCGTAGCGCTACATCAAATAGGTATTTGAAGGCTTGGTTGATGTATTAAGATCCAACAACATTTTCTAGCTTTATTTTCTAATGATATTATCCTTTTACCTTCCTGTTAAATTAAATAATTACAATATCTCATGACCTGTAACAAGATATTACTTGAAAAGCTATGAACCTTTCTGAAATTTGGGCAGTTTAAAAAAAATATTGAACTATTCTATGTTAGGATCTATAAATCTTGTATAGTTTCATAGATACAAGATGTTTAATTGGTAATAGATTGGTATAAGGTTAAAACTATTGTAGATCGTTTTCTCAGAACAGTTAAAAAAATATTCAAATATTCTTTGTTAGAATCTGTAAATCTTGTATAGTTTCATGGATACAAGATGTTTAACTGGTATTAGATTGGTATAAGGTTAAAACTATTGTAAATCCTTTTCTCAGGGCAGTTTTAAAAAAAAATATTCAAATATTCTTTGTTAGGATTTATAAATCTTGTATAATTTCATAGATACAAGATGTTTAACTGGTAGTAGATTGGTATAAGGTTAAAACTATTGTAAATCCTTTTCTCAGGGCAGTTAAAAAACATTCAAATGTTCTTTGTTAGGGTCTGTAAATCTTGTATAATTTCATGGATGCAAGATGTTTAACTGGTAGTACATTGGTATAAGTTTAAAACTATTGTAAATCCTTCAGGAGGAAATATTATGTGAAAACGACTTTTCTAATAGTTTTATTTATTACGTAATAGTATTATAATATTTTAAACAACTCTGTAAATAAATTCTGAATGGATTTAATATAGAAAATAGTATAAAAATATTTTCTTCAATAAAAATTGCTTTCTCCTAGAATACTGAAGTAACAAAAAGTCACTGAAGTGTTAGTTATCCAATTTTTCATATACCAGAAAAATAACGTTCAGAAAAATGCTGTATCATACGCGTTTAATCATGTCAAAACGAGAACTTAATTCACCATAATGTTTACCCTTCTCATGTATTTTTTGCGTTCAAGATACTATACATTTATTAAAGTTTTTATGGTTTTTTAGATGGAATTCAAAGCTTTCGTTAACTAACTCTGCTAACTAATATATAAAGACAACACATTTAAAAAATTATATTTTGATTAATGTTGTTATTTTCATTCCATGTAGTAAACTTAGATATTGATTCATTTCCAAAAATTTATTTCTTTTATCATTTTTTTAAAACTTGAAAATAATTATTCTCTCGTACTAATTATAATATTTTTGTATATAGGGAATAAACTAAAAATTTCAATTGTTTCTTTAGAGCTTTCCAAACATTTTTAGATTTTTTTGATTTACAAAGGGTTTTAAAAATAAATTCAAAATACGACGTTATCTTTTTATGTATGGTACTCCGAAATACCTTAAAAAAGTCTCGAAAGATTCCAACTTTTGAATAAAACCTCGAGCAAATACCATGAAACAAAACATACGATTTTAATTACGTTTAAGTCGTGGCTACTTTTAATGAAGTGGTTTCCGGATAATTGCGTAAAAGAGTAAGAATTGCATCAATAAAGGCCTTAGTTTTAAGATGCTGAACTGGAAATGTAAAACATTATTTAAAAATTTGTTTTGATGATATTGCTTTGTTTCAAGAAAAATACAATGTTAAATCTTCATTTATTTCTTGTGTAAAATAGTATTTAAAACCCTATAGAAAGAGGTAACCTATGTTTAAAATTTCAATTCTTTGTCAAGCTGTCAATATTTCAGAACTTATATTTTAAATCTATATTGCTTTTCTTTATTCCTTAGAAAGGAAAAAAAATCCAGATAGTCTCTTGTAACGAAACTACCGCAGGTTATTAATGTAGGATTACTTATCGTTGCTTACCTCTTTTGTATGTATATATGTAGGTATGTGTTATGTATATAGGTATCTATATATTTGTACGTATGTATATATATATATATATATATATATGCCGGACTTAAGCGGGAACGAAATAATTATTCTAAATTTAAAGGGGGCTTAGTAATTAATTTATTGTTGTGGCGTAATTCGCCACTATTCTCATATCTTGGTTCGAAATACATCGGGAGAAATCGGGGAATTTCCCTTTGGATATATATATATATATATATATATATATGTCAGAACTTAAGTGGGAAAAGAATGATTACCTTAAATTTAAAGGGGGCTTGGAAATTAAATTATATTCGTGGCGTAATTCGCCTCTAATTGTTCGTATTTCAAGGCGCGAATTGGGAAAGGGAAATTCCCCTTTTCATTATATAAACTTGACATTATATAATCCTGACATTATATAATCCTGTGGGTTTTGCGTTCGAAGAGGAAATCTTATATAATTCTCCTTGAAGGATGTCTGGTTTGGGCTCTGCGCATGTGCAGGGACAGTTGGCGCGGACAGTTGGACAGTTGGAGCTGCCCTCGAATTTTGTCGGAGGGTGGAATAAAAGTCGATGCTGTCAGATGTGTATTTCTCCGCATCTCTAAAAGTGAAATGGCGCAAAATGAAAGCACTGAGTTGGAGCTGTGGTTTACCTGAAAAGAAATAAATTAGATTAAAATGAAATGAGGCATGCTCAGTTATTGATTGGATTACTTCTTGCTACACGACCGGATAAACCATGACTGCCTTAGTTCGAAGAACACATGGCGTAGTCTTGTTGTACAGGGCTTAGACATGTTGTGAAACATGTCAGAAAAACAAGAAATTGACTCAGAGAAAATTCGGACTGATGGAGCAGGTGCCAGTTGCCCGTGAACCATTTGACCTAATTTCAGTTGATACAATTGGAGGTTTTAACTATTATAACTCGACAAAAAATATCTTCATCTGGTGATTGATCATGCGACAAGATATATTTGGACTTTTCCTTCTAAAATTGTGACAAGTGAGGCATATACAAACTGTTTAAAGCAATTTTCAAAATTAAAGCTCCCAAACAAATATTAAATGACAGAAATGCTGCATTTACTTCATCAAGGTTTAAAAAATTCCTAAAACACCACAATACGAAACAATTATTTACGTCAGCCCACAGGCCTCAGTGTAACGGTAAAAATGAAAGATGTAATCAAACTATTGTGTCAAAATTAAGGTGTAAGTTAAATACTTCTTCGAAAAAAATTGCATGGACAAAAATTTTAGAGCAAGTAACTTCTGAATATAATAATCAACCCCATAGTGTAACTGGATTCCCCCCGAATTACCTATTATTTGGAAATTTACCATATGACTCACCATTACCTAAAACAACTTCATTAAATTATCCGCCAGTGGAAGAAGCATGAAAGATTGCAGTGCGAAGAACCATTCAGCACCATAAAATTAATAAACAGAGATATGATAGACATTTTGTACAGTCAAACTTCAAAATTGGTGACTTAATGATGTACGAAGAATTTAAATACCCAAATTCAAGAAAATTAGATCCACCTTATTCAGGCCCTTATAAAATTTTAAGTCAACTTTCTAACGTTAACTTTGAAATTGATAAACCAAACCAATACACTGGAAAAAAGACTGAAATTGTGCATTCAACCAGGTTAAGGCATTTTAATCCACAGAATGAGTTTAAATTAAAATAATTTTGTTTCATGCACAATTTTCTTGGGGAAGGGGGGGGGAATTAAGAGAAGGTTTTGATACGAATTTCAAGTGAAAAATTTAAATTATAAAATTATGAATGTTAATGAGAAAATAAAAAAAGAAAAAAAATCTGGAAATGATGATATTGTGAAATTAAACCAGAATATGATTTGTATTGAATTTATTGGTTTTTAATAATTATGTGTTTTGAATAGAAATTTAGTAACTTATGAAAGAACTTTGGCTAAACCTAATTTTTGGATTATTTTGAAATGTTTTGTTACCATTTTTGCAATGTTTTGTTTGTATAATGTGCTAAACTGTGTTTACATTTTCCCGAATATGACCAAACTTCCTAACTCAGAAATTCATTTCTTAATTGATTTTACTTGTTGGGTACCTAATACCTTTTTTGAAACTTTGTGTGTTGTACTAAATTAAAATTAATTAAAAAAAGCTATCTTGGTTAAACTTTCTACTAGTAAACTTTGTATGTGATTTTCTGGATCTTCTGAGCTTAGCGACTGTGACACCCCTATTTCTTTCATCTCTCAGTAACTTTTCTACTTCTTGAATACTCTATCCTATCACCTACCTACCCGCGCGTTGGAAGTCATTCCAACCTCATTGTTTCCTTGTAAATAAATTGTACTTGATGGTGGGAAAATTCTGAACCTGCTCTCCTCTGACTCAACTATGCACAACTACTCAGAATGTATAAGGTGTTTTGACACAATGAATCTATCATTGTGAAAATATTAAAGTGAATGAAGTGTAAATTATAAAATGTTTTGATAAATTTAAATTGTTGATTATGTTGTAAAAGAAAAAATATTGTGAACTATAAATAATATGTAGAAATATTTTGAATTTCATATGTAATATAAGTCGAAGGTATAACAGAACTCTAAAAGGATAAATTGTATTGGAATTGATGTTAAACTAAATTTGTGATGTTCGGTGATTAAAAGAATTGAGAAAAATAATCCCATGGGAAAAAAGATAAAATGTTTATATTCTTTTTCAACCACTAATATGTTTTTGTCTTTGAGTCTTACAGGGACAAATGATTCCAGGAGGCCTCCAAGCAAGACGGTTGACCGTAAATTATTTTTGTCTTTCATATATTTAATTGTTCTTTTCATGTACGTCCATTTTCATATTACCTTAATCTGTGTAAATAAATTCAATATTTGTAGATATTTAAACTGGAACTGTTGTAAAATAGAAAGTGAGTGGACAGCTTACAGGACTGTCAAACAATAAACCACTCAAGAAAAATGGTAAGACATGATTAAGCCTGGACTTATTACAAAATACTTACTGATAGTCCACGTTAAAGGCTTGCAATTATTCTGTTAAATTCATTTAATAAAAAAAAAGTTCCTAAAGGAGACTTAAAGTGATAATTTCAGGTGATGTTTTATCCATGTGATAGATAGCAATTATGGTTGTAGAGATATAATGTAGTAACTTTTAAGTGATATTTTTATTTTTATAATGATATATTTTGAGATAGTGTTGTAATATCTTATTATTTTGTTTCAAGTCATCAGTGATATAATATAATATACTGTACAACTCAAGAATATTTTTAATGGAACTTGTGAAGAAATTGTAAACTGTGTATTTTTAAAGCCACTGCTCCAAGTCTTACAGCACAGAAAGAGATTATTCAGGGGTTGTAACGGGGACATTTGATTTTAATAATGGGGTTCACTGGGATCTTTGTTGTGTGGAGAGACGTCAAGACTCAGCATGTTTTCCAGTTGGTTGGTTCAATGATTTTGCTCTTCTGAAGTCTTGCCACATGGAATTAACTACTCCATTGTGAGCGTGCCTTCAGGCGCACGGGGGGGGGATTTGTCAGAACTTAAGTGGGAAAAGAATGATTACCTTAAATTTAAAGGGGGCTTGGGAATTAAATTATATTCGTTTCGTAATTCGCCTCTAATTGTTCGTATTTCAAGACGAATTGGGAAAGGGACATTCCCCTTTTCATTATATAATCTTGGCGCGCCTGTGGGTTTTGCGTTCGAAGAGAGCATCTTATATAATTCTCCTTTAAAGATGTCTGGTTTGGGCTCTGCACATGTGCAGGGACAGTTGGCGCGGACAGTTGGACAGTTGGAGCTGCCCGTGAATTTTGTCAGAGGGTGGAATTAAAGTCGATGCTGTCAGATGTGTATTTCTCCGCATCTCTAAAAGTGAAATGGCGCAAAATGAACGCACTGAGTTGGAGCTGTGGTTTACCTGAAAAGAAATAAATTAGATTAAAATGAAATGATGCATGCTCAGTTATTGATTGGATTACTTCTTGCTATACCACCGGATAAACCATGACTGCCTTAGTTCGAAGATCACAGGGCGTAGTCTTACGCTCGTCATATATACTGCTGGCCACCCAAATTGCAACACCAAGAAAGACAAGACATATCACAACAAATTTTTTTTTGTAGATAACATCTTGACCAAGTATCAAATGATTAAATTTATAGACTTCTGTGAAGTGTGGTTCCTGCCAAAATCAGTAGCCAGAGTAGCCGCCATTGTTGGAGATCACCGCTGCCACACGCCTCGGCATTGATTCAAAGAGACTTTGGATGAGTTCTTGGGGTACAGCAGACCAAGCAGCTTCCACACGTTGCCAAATTTGATCTGCTGTGGCAGCTGGGGATGGAATCTGGGTCAATCGTAGAGCAACCATGGACCACATGTTTTCTATCGGCGAAAGATCCGGAGAGCGAGGCGGCCAGGGAAGCAATTCAATCTGGCGATTGACGAAGAACCGTTGGACAATGTGTGACACGTGTGGTCGCGCATTATCCTGTTGAAATATGGCTGTGGGCAAGCCCTGAAGGTAAGGAAGGACAACTGGCTACAACACCTCGGAGATGTAGCGCTGGCTGTTTAACGTAAAGGCAATGCGTACTAGAGGTGTGCGAGAGTGATATCCAATACCGCCCCATACCATAATACCCGGTGCAGGACCAGTGTTGCGGTGCATATCGCAGCTGTTCAGCATCCTCTCTTCACGGTGTCTCCAGACTCGAATGCGACCATCGTGGTGTTGCAGACAGAAGCGTGACTCGTCAGTAAAGACAATTTAATTCCATTCTGCCGTCCACATCCTTCTGTCATCGCACCATTGGCGGCGGAGACGTCTGTGGTTCTGCGTCAAGGGTAGACAAAGCAATGGACGTCTTGCGGACAGACCACTCTGCTGTAAGCGGCGTCGAATGGTACGCACAGACACTGGATGATGCGTTACAGACTGCATGTGCTGTGCTATGGTTCGTGATGTGACTGAGCGATCCGTCACTGCCATGCGCACAATTTGCCTGTCATCACGTGAAGTGGTGCGCTGAGGTGGATGCGATCGAACACGTCGGTCCGTCGTACCCTCCTGCATCCATCGATCACATATAAGCATTACAGTTGTTTGGTTTCGTCCAACACGACTACCGATTTCCCTGAAAGATAATCCACAATCTCGGTAGGCCACTATCCTTCCTCTGTCGAACTCGGATACTTGATCAAAAGATGATCGGTGTTGTCGACGAGGCATAATTGATCGTTTTTTTAAAAACCACAAGAAAAACACAATTGCCGAACTTGAAATCGTCGAAATCTCCAAGCCTTAAATAGCGCTTTGAAGTGGCGCCACAGGCGCGCGTGATGTGCGTCTGCGCAGAAATTATAATCATTTGCATATCTCACCTCCGCTAATGCATGTTGTAAATTTCATGTTATTTGCATGTTTCCTCCAGGGTGTTGCATTTACAGTGGCCAGCAGTGTATATATATGTCAAAATTTTTATGCATTTTGGTACTTTTCTGTTTAACTATTTACTGCTTGCCCAAGTGATACAGACTGGGTTTGGGGCGCTGCCAAAATTATAATTCGCAACGACGGATGGTTTTAGCTTCTGAAATTTTGCTTTCCGGAAGACCGTTATGGAGGAACGTAATCCTACGTTGAAATACTTAAATGACAGATTTTTATGCAAAAATATGGCACATTAAAATAATTCTCAACATTTGTTTATTGCATGTTTACCGACGATTTTGTTTAGCTATTTTTTTAAAATTTATGTCTAAATTTTATTTTAATAGTACAAATTATATATTGACTCAACTACTTATTTTATTACTGTGACGTAACAATATATCTTATTTCTGATAAGACAGTATAAAATGTTTAACAAGTGCCTATATTTCCTTTAGACAGGTGATCAAAATAGGTGATTGACAAATCCGCTTTCATAAAAGACATTAATCTTTTAATATAGTAACTAGTAAAGTCGCCGTTTATACTTATTGCTAATATTTAGTTATTTTTCGTATGATTATGTATTTTTTTCCTTCATATTTTAGGCTTCATTATTCATCATCTTAATTTTTTCAGCAAATTTAACTAATTTAATAATTTTTCACTAATTATACTGGTAATAATGTTCCTTTTTAATATCATTGGCTGTGAATGTGTTAATATTAATCACACCTTGTATGAATGTGTTGTAACGACTAGAAGAAGACGCTGCTGTAACGTTAAGATGGCGGAGCTGCACGCCTGTTTGTTTGGTTTAAAAAGAGTATAAGGGCTTTATTATACAGAGCCACAGCTGTGGCGCGCGTTCGCCACAGAACTGTGGCGCTGTGCAGTGGCTCTGTATAATAAGCTCCATAGGAGACATTGGTCCGCTACCGCATCCACAGTCGCGCAGGCGAGCCGCAAGAAGCAAGGGTAGGCGACTGGAGTGGCCTGCCCAGGCGACAGTCGCGACCTGTAGCCACAGCTGTGGCTCAGTATAATAAACTCCGTATGATTGCATGTATCGCTTCGAGTGGCTTATCTGGGCGTGGGAAACTGTGGCGAACGAGCGCCACAGCTGTGGCCTTGTATAATAAGGCCCTAGACACTCTGCAATTAAACGCTCCTTTACCTTTTCCTTGACATTGGAGTCGGGAGTGACCTTGGAGCTAATTAGATTTGTTATTCAAAAGCTTTGTTATTTTTATTTTTATGTTTATGTGATGTCTACAATAAAATTATAAAAAAAGTTTGACTGTTGGGACTTTATGAAAATCTACGCAACCTTTCAGTGTCATAACTCCAAACAAATCAATACAGTTTGAAACTCTAGACATATGGACTTACTAATTTACGTGCTTTCTAATTCCTTGTTCTGTTCTCGTTTGTAGTAGTTACATTTTATCTTAACGATATCGGTTAAAAGATATTACATCTTTCTATCCTACCACTAGTTTCTAAGCACTGCTGCTTTCGAAAACAACCCTAATACTTTTCTGTAATGGGAACCTCTTACTACGTAAATGCCAATTGCTGTATAACCTAGGTACGAGTGGTGAAATTATTAATCTTGAACCTCTCTTCACGAACTAACACAAAACTAGTTTTGCTATTAATAAAACCACCGTGACGTCTCATCTCTTTGTATGAATGCAATTGAAAAAAAATAATATGTATGGATTAGCCCTCCCTCCCCCCAAAAAAATGTTCACTTACCAAATTTACCCCTTGACTACCAGGACGTACGCAGCGTACGTCCTCTCATTTCATTAATCAGTGACCAGGACGTCGTTCACTACACAGTAAAGAGTGCATATTTGAAACGGATTGGTCAGTGATATACAACTAATATAGCATAGTACTGGTCAGAGGTGAGTAGTAATGACCTTGATTCTACTATAAGGACGCCGCTAGATGGCGGAAGGAGCGGCGGGTTTATGAATTCGCATAATCGCTTCAAAAATCAAAACGTCAGTTTCGATTCGACTGTTGACTGTGCTCACGTGTTTTATATTTGCTCGTATTATTTAAAGAACCTTAAATTCTTGACTATTACATCACAGAAGTTTTTAAATGATTTATGACACGAACATTTTACACCGCATAGCCTGGTATATAGCCCTTCACCGGCGAAATTAAGCCTGGTACTCAAGGGGTTAAGTTCTCTAGAATCGTAACAGGTTTGAATGATTTCTGAATTTCATATTCCTATACACAGCCCATTTTCTTAACTTAGCACCAGAATGTTACTGAGTAACGCAGTTTGTGACGGGGATTTTGTTTGGGAAAGTATTAAATAATTATTAATGTAAATACAAAAGATTACAATATATTCCGAGTAATCAAGATAATCCCCTTTTCGTATCGTGGTAGTACATCGATTAATCCGCTGTGACATTCATACTATCACTTTGATTTTAAATAACAAACCGATTTATTGACATTAAGAACACACACACACACATATATATATATATATATATATATATATATATATATATATATATATATATATATATATATATATATATATATGTATATATATAAACTCATAATCATGATAATCATCACACTTTGTTACTATGAATAGATTTAGCACATTGAATTAATTAATAATTATTCTTCCACTGGATATATTTAACACACTTAATTCATAATTGTCATCATTCTTACTACCCTGCGTGAACTATCGTCCTACATATTCTTAATTAATATTTAGCACTACTTCAATATCTTTCAATACCCGAGTTATCACTAATTAATTAGGGCAAGGCAGCATGGCTTAAGACAAATTTTGAAATAACAGACATTACCTCCATTTGATGTTTCGTCGGGACTTGGAGTAAATCTTTCATCTGGCAGTAGTACCACGGTCTTTGACATCTCAAGGGTGGGATCGCAGGCCTTAAGTTGATTGCTGGGACAGCATCTCGAGTTGATGCTTCGCTATCTTCATCGGTCTCTTCTACTTTAAATAGTACTATCGCCTATCATCTAAGCTGTCAGCATTATGTTCAATACTTTTCTATATTTGCTATTTAGTGTCTACAGCGATCCTTCTCTACGATGAACTCACCGACTAACGTCGCTTATATTCTGTAGAGTCATCTAGTAAAACCAGCCTCATTCAAGTCATTTCATCTCTATCAACGGTCAGTTCATTTCTATAAGTAACATCATAAGTTCATTTCTATAAGTTTCTGTAAGTTTCTATAAGCAGACTCCTTCTCTCCTTTTTTACTCAATATATCTTCCTAGTCTTACGCTCGTCATATATATATATATATATATGTATGTCAAAATTTTTATGCATTTTGGTACTTTTCTGTTTAACTGTTTACTGCTTGCCCAAGTGATGCAGACTGGGTTTGGGGATCTGCCAAAATTCGTTCCGCCCACTTTGGAATCTCATTGGTGTTTCCATTCCCTTTTTAACAACATCCACACGCCTTCATTCGCTTGGGTTTTTAATTATAAATTCCTTAGTGACCATTCCTAGTTAGGGGCGTAGCTATCCTTGTGACCCCTGTTTCATCGTTCCCACGGATCTGGACCCTTTTACAACCTGGCCCGGGGCTGGAAACTCCTGCGTGTGGTTCATTTTATTACGGCTATAAACTTTCTACCCTCTTCTACTTTTGGCCTTGACGCAATAGTCATATCCCTATGAGATTCACCCCCTCTCTCAAAAAGAAATGACTTATGTCCATCTTCCTCTTCTCACCATGCATCTCTTACTGCGATCTTCCGCCTCCACCTTCTCGTCTGCTCGGTTGTTTCCCAACGTATCAAAGCGGTTGCTCCTTGCCCTATCTTTTTCCCTAATTACTACTCACTATATGATATTTGCGTATCTCAGCATATTACCTCATTTATTTATCTAAGATTATTTATTATCTAAAATAGGACTGCGAAACTCTCTCAAATTGTAATAAACAATTTAAACAGTTGACACAATAATCAAAACAAATTATTTTAACAATGTCATAGGGCAGTGGTTCTCAAACTGTGCGCCCGGGCGCACTGGTGTGCCCCAGAGCTTTTTCAGGTGCGCTCCGTAGGATTCCTAAAAAATCTATCCAGATATGAAAAGCAAATGTATACTAAGTTACTATATTATACCATTTCTTTACGAAAAATCGGCTTGTTTCGTTGTGACATTATTATGATAGTTATAAGTTACTTTTTTTGCAACTAGCTTCTGATCTGCAAATTTTTTACGCATTTAAAACACGCAACAAACGTGGCTGGAACGGCATGTTAAAACCGGCACTAGTTTTCACGTGGCAACTGGCAGTGTTGCATAACAGGCGTTGGTGAGTGGGCGTGTCGTGTCTTGTGAACTGCCGTCAAGAGTAAACGTATTGTGCCTTTTACAACTTTCAGAATAATTACCGTTGATATAATTGTGTTTCTTAAGAATAATTCACCCATAAAAATGGATAAGTTTCTTAAAAAGAAGCGTGACATTGATGAAAGTAATCCTGAAAGTGAGCAAACCTCAAATGTGGAAAGTTGTTCTAGTAAGAAAGCAAAATCACGACCGACTCGTAAATACGATGAGAGTTTTTTAAGCCTTGGCTTTTCTTGGACCGGAAATGTTGATAAACCGCAGCCAGTATGTTTAGTTTGTGGACTAAAAATGTTAAATTAATCAATGCTCCCTAGAAAACTTCGTAAACATTTGAAAAGTAAACACTCATTTACAAGACAAACCCACAAGTTATTTTAAGAGAATGTCCAAACAGCAAAGAAAAGGTGATTCTTTTAAAAGTTCAATGACTGTTTCTGATAAAGCTCAAATTGCTTCATACCAAGTCTCAGAACTGATCGCACAAAATATGAAAGCTCATACTTTGGGTGAGTCACATATTTTGCCTGCTTGCCAAAAGATTGTCAGTACGATGTTAGGAAATGAAGCAGCTATGAAAATAAGCAAGATACCTCTGTCCAATGATACTGTTAACAGGAGTATTTTGGAAATGTCTTCTGATATTGAGAAAAATGTATGTGGTAATAAACTCCAGTGCTCTGATTTTTCACTGCAAGTTGACGAGTCAACCGACATTACCAACAAGGCGCAACTCATAGCAATCATTCGTTTCATTAACGAAAATCAAATAACAAATCAGTTTCTTTTTTGCAAAGAATTAAGTCTGACTACAAAAGGTGAGGACATTTTTAACATCCTGAATAACTACCTTGATAAATGGCAGTTACCGTGGAAATCGTGTGTAGGCATTTGTACAGATGGAGCTCCTTCTATGATAGGTTGCAACAAGGGTCTAGTATTTTTTATAATGGAACAAAACGAAAATGTTATTGTAACTCATTGCTTCCTTCATAGAGAGGCCTTGATGTGAAGAACATTAGGAGAGAATTTAAGAAAGATCTTAGATCAAGTTGTTAAAAGGGTGAACTTTATTAAAACAAGACCAGTTAAATCACGCCTATTTGAACAGATTTGCATCAATATAGATTCTCAACACAGACGGCTACTTTTACACACCGATGTGAGGTGGCTGTCAAGAGGCAAACTACTTACTCGTGTACACGAGTTACGACAAGAACTTATCACATTTTTTGAAGCAATGAAACAATCTCATTTTTGTAACTTCTTTCAATGTAAATTTTGGATTACAAAGTTACAATATTTGACATCTATTTTTCAGTATCTCAATATTTTGAACTCTAGCATGCAAGGGAAAGATGAATATATCCTCACATCCACTGACAAAATAAAAGCGTTGCAGAGAAAGCTACAGATTTGGAAAAGAACAGATAAGGAAGACAGCCTCGAAATGTTTCCATTGGTAAGTAATACTTGCAAAACTGAAATTCTGCCAATGATAGTTGAACATTTATAAACTTTAGAAGAAAATTTGATTTATTATTTCCCATCAATTAACACTGCGCAATATGACTGGATTAGAAACCCTTTTGTAGAAACTGCAATAGATTCTAGTTTAACGCTAACAGAAAAAGAAGAACTGGCAGCTGTGTCCACTGATCGTGGATTGATGATTAAATACAAAGAATTGTCTCTTGAAGCTTTTTGGATTTCTATCAAAGAAGAACATGCTTCGATATCTGTAAACGCGCTGGCCATTTTATTGCAATTTTCCACCTCATATTTATGTGAACTGGGATTTTCAACCCTCGCCACAGATAAGTGTAAAAAAAGAGGAACTCTTCAATGCTTTGATGAGGACATGACAGTTTGTTTCTCAACATAACACCAAACATTGAAGAAATCGCAAGGTCTCATCAAGCTCATGTTTTTCATTAACACAGGAATGAATAAACTTCATGGAGGTATGTTAAGTATACTTTTATTAAATGCGTTATTTTTCTATATATTTAACTAAATTATAACATATTAGTTCTATTTTGTATACAGGGCGCCAGCAAGTATCTGTAGTATTAAGTGCGCTCAGACTGTATAAAGTTTGAGAACCACTGTCATGTTTTTCATAAAAATATTAAGAATTGTTTGAAACGTTATATGTGGGAAACGTTATATCAGGAAAAAGTAGTCCTCAAATTATATGATGAATGGGAAATTGTGATGAAGTGCAGCTTTAATTTTGATTTAAAGAAAGTAAAGTTACTTATTGATCCATGATATCAATGCAAATGACTAATAAGAAGGAATTAAAAAATAAATACATTCCACAAAACAGTTATTTTATTAAAACTTTTAAGAATTAATTAGAGAATAACGTTTTAAACTATAGCTGCTGGAAATTTCCAGACACAAATGAAATTTCTAAGCCAACAAAATTTAGGCTGTTTGGTTAATGTAAAAAGTACACACGTGCATACAAAAGTGAACTCAAATTTCGTAAAGTAATAACTTAAGTCAAAGAAATTTTAAACATTTAAAGATTAATGGGGGTGATTTATCTCTTTTATTAATTAGTCAAATTTAGCTATGATATGCCATTTCTCACCTACTTTCAAAAGAGTCTGTCGTTATCTTATCTCATTTTGGACCAACTAAATTTGAAGGCGTCAAATAATTAAAACCTGAATTTAAAATAAGGATTGTCTTTAGCACTGAGGTATAAATACTGTAATGTAATATTCTAGTTTAAATCAAAAGGCTTTTCTATTCATTGGACGAAAATTTACGAAATATGTGCAAATTAATCATAGGTTTAGAGTATTCTGATATTTTATAATTAAAAAGGACGAAAATTTCCTTTAAAGTTTTCGGCATATAAATAATGAAAATCAGATGTTTAGCGTCCTTTGTTAAATTTTGATATTTCTGCTCAATTGTAAAATAATTCATTAAATTACTTTGATTTCCCTCGTGTTGGAAGAAAAGTAAATGGTAAAATATACTAATAGAATTTCTTAAACGAAAAAAAAAAACGTTTTAATGTTTATCTGGGTGAAGTCTATGATCAAGAATTTTTCATACAGTGCTTATTGAAACAAATAAAAATTAAAAATAGCTGCATTTGTCTAAAAGGGAAAGAAGCAAAGGGTGCCCCAGCTATTTTCTTTTGGTAACGTGTTAACAGGTAATTTTATCCTGAAATATTTAAACAAAACACACATAATCATGCATATGCAGGTAGATTTCTAATTTTATTTGTCAGTGTAACTCAATGCCTACGTTTTATTTCTTTGCATTTTGTTAAATGTAAATGAAATAAATCCTAAAACATCTTTCCTTAGGGCGTACAAAGCCCCTTTTTTCAATTTATCATCTTGTATAGTTAGATAGGCTTTCAAAGGACATAAAAATCTTCGAAGCTGAAAATCCTAAAAACACGTGAACTGATAACTTGCCATAGAAACATATTATTTTTTAGAAATATTTTTTATTCGATGGAGTTTATGCAGGGTTTTTCAACCAACGAAGCAAAAATAGCAGATGCGATCCAAATCCTTTCTAGCATAATTCAAAGAAAATAAATCTTTCTTAAAAATAAACTTGAAAAAGTTGTAGTATTTGGGATACAGCGGGAATACTGACGATAAAGCAAAACGGAATTTGAAATTTTGAACTTAAGAGCTATGCTTCCAAACAGCAACCTTATCTCTTGTGTCACGATATAATGTATGTATTTGAAACTGACTTCTTCCTTTATAGCAGGAATTATGTGTTAAACGAAATTACTGAAACTTGAATATCTGTTTATTAGGCTTTTTTGGAAGGTAGGAATACAGAGATATAAAATAATTAATTAAAATCCTTCAATAGATAAAATCTTGTATATCAATCAAGTTTTCTCAACATAGCTCGAAAAGAGCTCTTCTTTTGGGCTCGTCCTTGTTTGAATAAAGTATGAAGGATCAAACTGTAACGCTCGTTCAAATGGAACCAGTTTGAAGTACGCCGCGTGATGAGTTGACATTTGAGTTCAATGCTAAAATGTAGCTGTCTGCATGGTGCATGCACTGATTTCTCAAATTTTCCATTGGCTTAATTTGCAGACGCATGGCATTACGTTGGACACGACTAATACGATTCAAAACCTATCTCAAGCAAGATTCAACGAGCGGCAATGCAGTTTGATGAGATGCAAACCAATAGCGGTTCATCAAAGTATCGGTTTGAATAAAGTATGAAGGATAGTTTGGGGTAAGTTTAAGGACCCCAATGCCACATTTAGTGCCCAGCATTACACCCTAACACTCGATAATCTGCATAACGCTATCAATAGCAAGTGACCCGGCATGCTGTCTTCAGGAATCAACATGCTCCACGAGGATGCACCGCAGCATGTCGCCAAGGTTGATGATGATGCACTGGCCCGCAAGAAATGGGAAGTCCTTGAACGTCCTGCACACATTATCACCCAGATTTATCAATATGCGACTTTCATATTTTTGGAGAGTTGAAGGAATTCCTAAAGGTACAAACATTCGACCCAGATAAGGACATGTTGCAGTCGAGATCTGGTTTAAGCAGCAATCGAAATTTTGCTTCGCTGACAAAATTCACCACCTTCCCCCACTGGGATGCCTGCCTATATAAAGGCCATGAGAATGGTGGCCGAGTTTAGACTAGCCACTGGCCATGACTGTCTCCTGGAACATTTATATGACTTCAACATTGTTTCTAGTCCTTTCTACAGATTCTGTGATTTGGGACGGGTCATGAACTGTGAACATTTGTTTCATTGCCCTGCACTGACTAATCATTCTGTTGTGGACTGTTACTGGGAGGTCAGGGGACTTTTGGATCCATAGACTATTTGCTGCAGTTTTTTTCGCTTTTTGTATTTCTTGTGTTGAGCTTTTTCCTAGCTGTAGTTGTCTTTAAATCTGTGCCAATGGAAATTAAAAAAAATAAAGTCTATGGGTGACTTCTGATAAACATGTTTGTAGTTAGCTACATTAGATACTATGCTTTCTATTTGTTTGTGTTTCACCTTTTCTTTTTTCCTCGTACTCAGCTTTCATTTCAGCATACCTGATACATAGAGAAAACGCAGCTGCTATTTATCTATCAATAAATAGTCGTCATCAGAATTTGGGAATTTAAGAGAAGAGTGGCACAATATGCATCGAAGAATTCTAAAGAGCTTTTTCTCGTTTCTACTCTTTATACTCTCGTTATTATCTTTTATTTTCCTCTGAAATGGTTAATGTATCCAGAACAATTCTTAACTGCATTCCCACAGTGAGGAAATTTATTTGAAATTAACAACCTAATAATACCAATTTAATTGCGAAACTGAAATCTGATGCGTGAATCAAGCTTATATATTTAAATTAATATTTTCCTTTTTTAAAAATATCTACTATCTTAATACTCAACTGTTTTGCTAAAACCGATAGAAAAAAGAGAATTATTTATTATTCTCACTCTCCCACATTTCATACGTGCATTTCCTGGAAATCAATTATGTTAGGTTAAGACACGTAGCAGTTTAATATAGGGTAAAGTTAAATATTCTTTAAAAAAAAAAGTTCTCTAATATTTAAAATACAGAAGTGTTTAATTTCTAGTATTTAAAAATCTAAATTCATTTTTCTCATTTCTTGACATCTATTATGTCGTTCAATTAGGAACGCATAATAGATGTCAGGAACGCATAATAGATGTCAAGACGCTTTGTAGCTTTAAACGAGGTAAAATTAGGTCTTCAGTGATAAAAATTAGTTATAGTATTTAACATATCGTAATCATATTGGACAGATTAGTACGAATATTTTTTAATTTGATTGGGTCATAATCATAATTAGCACTAAAAAATGTGTATGATATGTTTTCACCAGAACATATTATTTTTATTTTTTAAAGGCTTAAAGAATTTTACGAATTTCTATCTCATTTATGTAAGAAATTCCTTCCGTACAAATGGTGATAAACTTGATCAAAAGAGGAGCAAAGGTTAGAAATTAAAGAATTACCATTAATGTTGTTTTAAGACTTAAATTGGAAGCAGTTATTTTATGCTAACCCAATTCTGTTAACTTAATTTGGGTAACACAGTAATTGAAATAATTTACTTTATCTGTTTTGTTACTAATTCGTAAAATGGTCCTTACTGTTGTACACGCTTACACTTTTAAGTTACGGGCTTTCAGACATAAAGGAATAGAATAAATCTAAAAATTTTAAATTCAGTATTTTTCCAAGTTTTTTTAAATTCAATTTTCCTCTATTTTTTCTACATTTAGTTGTTCTACATTTGTGCAAGTTACTATACTTAAACCAACGGTTAGTATAATATCTTATTTAAATAAAAGTGAATTCAAAATAATAAGGAGTTTTGGATTAATACGTACAATGTTTCACCAGAGCACAGAATATCAGTCACTACTGGGGAAATTGCAAATGCATTTGTCTTTAAGTTTCATGTAAGTAATTTTGAGATAATTGTTTTAATCCTACATTGTATAAGATTTTTTTTCTCTTTTAATTAAAATTGTGTTTTTTTACACTAAAACGCAAGAAAAATATTGACCAACAATTAAAACCAATCACAGGTTTGTTCAAATATCTGTGCTGAAATAATTACTTATAAAAGAACATTTGGTTACGTATATAAACATCAACAAATTCTGGTTCTGTAACCATAGGGATATTGGAGTTATGAGGGTTATCTCACTCTTAACTCCATGCACTGTAGAGTTGAGAGTGAGATAACTGATGTTGAGAGCATTCATAATTGAATATGCAATAAACATGAAAAGCATACACAGGAATGTATGCTGAAAGTACTTTTCACCAATAAAGAAGTTAATATTGCAATTACACCTTTAAAACCCTTTCAGGGGCGGTGGTCCATTTTTGGACTACCATTTTTCTCGTCCTTATTTCACTCGATTGAGTGTATTCCAGTTAAATAAGCAGAAAAATGGCTAGTGTTGCCACCTGTTATCAGTATAAAGGAGTAAAATCATTTTACAACCTTTAATTGGAAAAAATTTCAAGATTTTTTAGGTTAAGTAATCTTGAAAAATGTGCACAGTGCAAACGGTAGAGGTTGTTGCCACTGAAAGGTTGTATGATGACATTAACTTTCAATTAAGGTTACTGTGTACTTAATTTACTGGATTCGCTCACCTTAATGACGACCCATGGAGAAAATTTGTCCAAGGATTTTCCACTTGGATTAAAAGATTTAAAGAAAAAGAAAAAAAATATTGTACTCCGTAGTAGAGAAATAAATTTTACGCATTCGGGCATTTTTCATTAAAAAAATGCAAATAATATTTTAAAAATTAATTATTCTGGGAAAAAAATTTAGTGCTGTGTGTTTTAAACGCTCGAAAATTCCTTTGGTGGGCGAAATTTATAAAATGAATCCTGTTGCCAGGGACAGAAAAGTTCAGGCTATCTGAAAATACCATTTTTATTTGATTATCAGCATATTTAGCTGTAAATAGTAGACACATTTTCTCCATAGGTTAACATTGAGGCGAGCTAATCGAACAGGGTTAGTACACAGAAGCCTTAAAGCTCTGTCTTAAAGCTTTGGGGGAGATGAGGAAAGACAAAAATTCTGAAATGTAGCAAAGGTTGAATTGGCATGGTATCAACGAACCAATCCCCAGAGTTATTATCATTTGAGCTGCATCGTTAATTTTGTTGTTTTACAATGACTACAATCAGCAATAGTTTGTTTTGCTGATTTTACGTAATGAGAAGTTACAATATTTTAAATGTCTAAGAAAACCAAAAATATGTAAGCAATTAAGGAGGAAATTTTTTTAAGGATGTTATACTTTAAAGAAATAAAAAAAGTTTTTATTGTTTTAATTGCATTTTATGTGTTTAAATGTTTTTTTTTTCTAATGGCTGGGAAAACTGAGCCTAGGCTCTTCTCCGGGGGGAGCCGGAAGCGTGAGAACACTTCACCCCATGCTTTGCCCCCGGGTGCACCACATGGGGTGGGACCACACTGCACCCGCTTGATGGTCCGCGAATTTTGAACCGAGTCATGTGGCGGGACAAGACCACCTGACCCAGCACACCCAGAGAAATTTGAGAACTTGGAGGACATTGCAGCCACGCCCTATTATACGTGTCCCGGCCACCATTAGTGAACACGGCAGATGATTTTGTCAGCGACCGGCCTCGAACCTGCAACCCTCAGATCACCGGCACGACGCCTTTGCCAACCGGGTCACCGCACCTTCTGAGTTTAAAAGTAAACGGGTTTTCATACAAATATAAAGTCATATTCACCATTTCAAAAAGCAGTTATGTATATAACCTTAAAAGAGAATTCATGAATGTCATACGTGCCCAGAATATACTCTACAGATGTAAGAAGAGTTTCTTTGGATTTTTTTTCAAAAATAAAATATGCCACACTTTTCGCCAAAATCACATTCCGATTCTGGAATGTTATAAAATTTCGAAAACGAGTAAAAAACGAGCCATTTTATTTCAAAAAAGTATTATTTGAATTCTATTTCAGGAAAAAATGAATTTGAAATGTATAATAAACGTTCTTGTATCTTTGCTAGCCATTGGGACAGCTGACAGAAACTCCGAATGGAAATTCAGAGAAAATTTCATTCATATTAAACTTTTGGCTCGAGTGTTTTGCTTGATCATTGAAGGAAGGTATTTTATTTTCCTCTGAACGAAATCTTCCGAGCATACAAATGTAGCCATTTATTACTTTTTTAAGGCGGAGGAACAGTAAGAGAAGACGATGTATTTACCTGGATATTTGTATTCTACCAAAGTAATAACATGAGTTCTTTAAAATTTTACTGCTTGACATTAGCATGAATTTATAGAAGAATTTTATTTATATATCATTTTTAGAATGGTAAAAAGATTTAAAAAAATATTTTTTTTAGTTTCTTCAAAAGTTAAGATATTGAGTTGCATATTACGTTAGTAGCAAGGATTAGTTAACCTTTAGCTTACGGGGCCCATTTTTCGGATTCCCTCTTTAGAATGGGAAATTTCATACCCTCTTTGTAAGATCAGCCATTAAGGGGTATATATATATATATATATATATATATATATATATATATATATATATATATATATATATATATATATATATATATATATATATATATATATATATATATATATATATATATATATATATATATATATGTAGAAAAATGATTTGTGAGAGATGGAGACTTCGACCTGAACGAATTTCGTTCCGTTGGGCTTAAGCGTCCAATAGGAGCGTCCAATAGGCGTGACGTCACCTTTTCGGAGAGAGCATTTGAAGCTCACTGGCAGACCCCCCGCTGACATGGACGAGTAAAGTCGCGCCTTTCCCGCGTCGCGTTTTTATCGAATTCGCTAAACGAATTGGGATATTTCGGAGTCCCCATCTCACAGGTGAACCATGCTCTGTAGTAAAACCTTAATTTACCTTCCTCGTAACTTTGTAAATTGTAAATAGCGTGATGTCTTTTCTTTATGTGTTTAAAAGTAAATAAATGTTAGTTTAGATATTAATCTTTTTATTTCTTTCGTATAATTTTTTCCGTAAAGTTACTTACCCCTAGACGCCGTCCTACAAATTGGGGCCCCGGCCCGGATTAAAACCTGCTTCCTTACATTAGGCATTTGCCTAGGAACATCCTTACTTTTACTTTCGTTTTCGGTTTAAATAATTTTATACTTTTACTTCCGTTTTCGGATTGAAATAATTTTATTTTTAACTAAGAGCATTTTTTCCTTTCGGGTTCACCTTTTTCGGTTTTCGCTCACAGACCAACGTCCTATGCTAATGTCCACAGCTAACAGATTCGCCAAAGAAATCAGCCCGCCAGCGAAAGAGGGACAGCACAACAATCGCCGAGAAATCGCCATTGCCAGGTCAGTGATGTTTATTATTAAGCCAAGGAAACAACGCCAAAGAACAATCGCCAATACATTGATTGTATTAACATGGTCATATTATTCGAGGGATATTGCAATTACGTTGTATGAAATATATAAGTGTCGAAATTTCATTTGAATATTTATCTTTCCATGTTTATAAATTAAGAATAGTCTATATTTAAATATTTAACCTTTTTCTGATATCAATTAACCCATTTTTATGGTATACAGCCTTGTTCGATATAGAACATTGAAAAGCTAAAGTTTTTCCCTCAGAGTGTTTGTTTGCTGTCAGATGTAACAGTTGAGTAATAAAATGAAAAAATCATTTCCGCTCGTTCGCAGACATTAGGCGAATAGCTGTCGCGACAGGTGGCGGAAAAGAGATGAGTGTTTGTCTTTCTCCCTCTGTTTAGTCTAATGCTGAGAAAGGATGTTTTGCATTTTGTGTGAAACCACAAGTTCAAATAATGTTCTTTTATCGCAACGAAAAAAAAAATATATTTTGTTCTTTTTTAAAAAGTTGTTTATGAATAATTGGGTATTGTGAATAATTGAAAAGTTGTTTATGCATATGTTTTTAGCGCCATTTTCGGATTTCAGAAGTTTCTAATATTTGTTTGCTTAATTCGAATATCGTAAGAGATTGCACTTAATTGTTCACGTTTTATCTTTCTTCCTGGTTGAGCAAGCGTTTTTCTTTTTTAAGTGCGACTAAATAAATTTCTCAAATTGAGAATAAGTTTTGAAGAAATATTGAACTAAGTTTTAAATTAAATTTGTTCTCTGGGTTACCACTCCGATTTATTTTTATACGAAATGGCATTTCTTCTCTCTAAGAAAAGGGAAGACCTGATAGAACTTGCCTCAGAATTGTCGTTAAGTATCCAAGAGGGTTCAACTAAACTTCGAATAAAAGAACTGATCGTGAAAAGTCCAAATTACGTAGAGGAAGATGTCAAAATACTGATCGATAGCATAGCTGAGGAACGCGTACGCCGAGAAGCAGAAGAAAAAAAAGAGAAATTACGCCGAAAAGCAGAAGAAAAAGAAGAAAAATTACGCCGAGAAGCAGAAGATAGAGAAATTGAACAGAAGCGAGAACAGCGAGAACATGAACTCGAGAAATTACGAATACAGGCTCAACAGAGTGTCAATACGACGAACAACGCCGAAAACGTCCAAGCACCGAATAAATTGATTCACGAAACTTTCCATAAGTTTAATATGAAGGATAACATCAGCTTGAACCTCACCTTATTTGAACGGCACGCAGAATTGATATTTTTGCCGAAGAAAGATTGTTAACCCATTGACGTTGCTCATCTGATCGCAAGAGAACCAGCGGATAAATGTAATGATTACGACCACGTCAAGGATTTACTATTGAAAAGATTTAAGTTGTCTCCGGAAAAACTTCGTCAACTATTTATATCTCACCAAAAATCTGATGAGCGAACATGGCAAGATTTTCACTACGAACTGCAGACGTATTTCGACGGATGGACTTCCGGTTTGAAAATAGAAACCTTCGATCAACTACGAGAGTTAATTATAGCCGATCAAATTAAGAAGAAAGC
Source organism: Dolomedes plantarius (assembly GCA_907164885.2). NCBI lineage: Eukaryota > Metazoa > Arthropoda > Arachnida > Araneae > Dolomedidae > Dolomedes > Dolomedes plantarius. Next base: position 41,471,666 of record OU015497.1, read on the forward strand.
ACCTTACGAGTTTCAGCAGCATTTTCTAGACGAATGGTCTACTATTAACTCACCTTCCGAACTAGCCAAAAAATTTGAAGAATATGAAGATGTCCGAAGAACATTAAAACCGAAGTCATCCAACTCATTCGCGAAAGGAAAATATGAAGCCAGAGGATCTAACGATACTTATTCTAGAAGACCTGAACGTTTCCAAATTGGGAACAATAGACATGAAAAAAAATATTTTCAATCGAACGGAACTCCTTACGTCGGAAGAAATAAGCAACTAATCTGTAGCTACTGCAAAGGACAGGGTCATTATGCCGTAGATTGTACAAAGCGACCCAAAAACCCAAACATTAATAAATCTGCAAGCTCTCCGGTTCAAGTCTGCTCACGAATATCTCAAGGAAGAGTTAAAACAAAGAAAATAACCATGGGTAACAAGACTTTTGAAGCTCTCATCGATACCGGCAGTTCAGCGACACTCATTCGTGAAGATATGTGCAAAGGAATAATCAAACCCTCAGAACTCTCGAAAGACATAGTAGTGATATCTGGCTTAGGGAAGTACGAAATCAAAACAAAAGGGTCGTTCCAACGGAAAATTGAATTGGATGGAAAAGAATATTCCCTCACGTGGCACATCGTACCTACGCCGTGTTTAGAATTTCAGGCAGTAATCGGATCAGATATTTTGGAACAAGCCTCCGTCTTCTTCGATAAAGAAAGTGTTCAGTTCCGTAAATATGAAGATAAAACTTGGTTCATGCACACGCAAGTATACGAAGCGAAAACGGAAGACGAAATTGAAGTCAAACATGTTAGCAATCCACGAATAAGAAAAGAACTGTTTGAATTGATCTCCAACTATGAGCCAAATAAGACCGAAACGACAAACGTGTCCATGAGGATTATTTTGAAAGATGACATACTGGTTTACCAGCCTGCACGTCGCTTATCCTTTACCGAGAACCAAGCAGTCAACAAGCAAGTCGACGAATGGCTTGAACAAGGAATTATAAGACCAAGCTCATCCGAATATGCGAGTCCAATTGTGCTAGTCAAGAAAAAAGATGGCACCACTAGATTGTGTGTGGACTACAGAAAGTTGAATCGGAAATTAGTCAAGGATCGTTTTCCATTGCCGTTGATAGAAGACGTATTAGATAAACTCCAAGAAGCCAAGGTGTACACTACGTTAGATTTGAGAAATGGATTTTTCCATGTCGATGTAAATGAAGACTGCAAACATCTCACCTCCTTCGTTGTTCCGGACGGACAATTCGAGTTCAATAAAGTACCTTTCGGCCTAAGCACTAGTCCCAGCGTATTCCAAAGATATGTGTATAGTATTTTTCGAGAACTAATGCGAAAAGGTATTGTAGTAATTTACATGGACGATTTGATAATTCCGGCAAAAGATGAAGAAGAAGGTTTAGAAAAACTAAAGAAAGTGTTTGAAGTTGCTTCGAAGTATGGCTTAGAAATTAAATTTGAGAAATGTCGATTCCTAAGTAGGAAAGTCGAATTTTTGGGTCACGTCGTCGAAAATGGAACAATACGCCCATCAATTGCGAAGACGATAGCCGTCAAGAAGTTCCCAGTGCCAACAACGGTCAAGCAGATCCAAAGTTTTTTAGGATTAACCGGCTATTTTCGAAAATTTATTCCCGCGTACTCTAAAATAGCGAAACCTCTGAGTGATCTAACAAGAAAAGACAATCCATTTGAATTCGAACAAGCCCAAATTGAAGCGTTCGAAAAGCTCAAGAAACTATTAACTGAAAATCCCGTTTTAAGCATCTTTCAGCAAGGGAAAAGGACCGAACTACACACCGATGCAAGCCAACAAGGATATGGCGCTGTTTTGCTCCAGGAAGCGGATGACGGAAAATTGCACCCTGTTCAATACATGTCGCAGAAAACTACTCCAGCCGAGGAGAAATACAGTAGCTATGAGCTGGAAGTTCTTGCTGTTGTCACCGCTTTAAAGAAATTTCGAATCTACCTTCTAGGGCAACATTTCAAAATCATAACGGACTGTTCAGCTTTTCAAAAGACTATGGACAAAAAAGATTTAGTTACTCGTATAGCGAGATGGGCACTACTGTTGGAAAATTATGATTACGAAATTGTGCATCGACCCGGCCAGAGAATGCAACATGTAGACGCTTTAAGCAGATACCCCGTCGCCATAATTACAAGCGATACTCTCACCGCCAGATTGAAAAGAGCACAACAAGGAGACGAAAACACTCAAAATTTTAAATCACTGATTGAAACAAACCCTACTTCAGATTTCTTCATTAAAAACGAAATATTATACAAATACGTAGATGGCCGTGAATTAATAGTAGTACCAAGAGATATGCAAACTGAGCTAATCAAGCTAGCTCATGAGAAAGGACACTTCGCAGCTGCAAACACAGAAGAAATAGTTAAACGAGAATTTTTCATACCTAATTTAAGCAGACAAGTGCAAAACGTGATCGTTAACTGTGTACCGTGTATTTTAACCAACAGAAAGAGCGGGAAAAAAGAAGGTTTCCTATACCCTATTCCGAAAGAAGATGTACCGTT